>WEKW01022717.1:34287-81046 GCA_013389905.1 Sula dactylatra
AGGCGGCCGCCGGGCCCGCGGCGTCACCGCCGGTGGCCCAGAGCCACGTTACCAGGCGGCGGCGGCGGCGGCGTTGGGAGGATAAAGCTGGCGCTGCTGGGATCCAGTGGCTCGAGTAATGCTGGGTAACGGGCTCTGGTGAGCAACGAGCCACAAAAATATTGTGTTGCAGCGTGGAGAGGGTATCTTTCTCTTACTTATAACTGTTATAGCTATGTAGCATTTATAGCTATGAATTAAATATAATTTTATTAATATAGCGCCTTAATATTTTGACTGAACACTGAGGAATGTAAGGAGTGGTACTGCTTTGTTCAGTGCGAGATGTAAATCTTAAGCATAAAACTAAGTTTTTTAGATTGTTAAAATTAAATAGAAATTCACTAGTGTAAAAATGAGGATCTGCAATAATAAACGTTTGGATCTTTAGAAAACAGCAACTGCTGTTGCCCACTGCAAGAGAGGAAATGGCCTCATTAAAGTGAATGGAAGACCTCTGGAAATGATTGAGCCCAGAACTCTGCAGTATAAAGTAAGCTTTCACCCAGCCTCCCCCACCACCCTTGAGTATTAAAATACCCTTATACGTACAATTGCTTGGCAGCAGCGAAGAATTGCTTGCCTTATTGACAGTAGTAAATTTTTGGTTGTGTGTTACCTGATCACTTGAAATGTAGACGCTGTTATGAAAGTTCAGAAAACTGACTTTTTGCGATCATCTTGTTGGGAGGGGTGGTTTTTTTGTTTAATTGGATTAATGTATATTAATGTAGCATGAAGTATTTTCAGCGCTTCACATCCATTTTTAATATTGAAATGGGTAATGTAAACCCCTCCCTCTCAAAAGATTCTTTAGGACTTAATACAGTAGCTGTTTGAACACTGCTGAGAGAATCTAAAACTGACTAGTTAAATATAAAGTTTAATAAATAGTGGGGAAAACTACCCACAAATTACTTCAGATCTTCAATTTTCATAACTTGATTTATTTTTGTAGTGCTGATATAATTACGGCATTCTACTTGAACCATTCCCTTGCTCTTAATTCCTGTGTACATACGCTTTGCTATTAAGCTTTTTGAAACTTTAAAAAAATATTCAAGACTTCAGTAAGTTCATTTTACAACAGCACTAGTAGATGTCAAAGAACTCTGCAAGAGGTGTGCTTAATGTGTGTGTGCTTGTAAAATCAAGGCTTCATCTTTCAGAACATTTAATAACTTCACATTTGGTAAACCTACTACAAGCTCTAATCCTTGTTGTCTCTGATCACAAAATGAATTTTCTTACTGTGTTTTGTTTCTCAGCTGCTTGAACCTGTCCTCCTCCTGGGGAAGGAACGGTTTGCTGGCGTTGACATCAGAGTCCGTGTAAAGGGTGGTGGCCACGTAGCACAAATCTACGGTATGGTTTTGTGTGGGGTCTTAGCTGCGGGCTAGAACAAGTCAAGCCCCATATTTAAGAGGCTTGAGTTTAGAATACTAATTTGCCCATCTCCATGTTCTGTTTCTTTTTCACTTATTGTTAAGGGCTCACTGGTTACATTTTACATCCAGAGCTGCAACATCTAGAGTGAGTTGAGTGAAGTAAATTGATGAAATTCTGAGGAAATGGGAGGAAATGAGCTTTGCGTCTTGCAGTGTGACAGGACAGTTGAAGCGCAGCTGAGCAGAAAGATTTTGGGAGGTGAAAAGGGGATTTATCATTAGAAACATTACCTTTAGCTGTACGTTTCCATGTTGTTCAGAAGCATCTATCAGCTGACCTGCAAAGCCAGGTAGTTTTTTTCCCTTGTCGAGCAGATTGAGAACGTGCTTGCATTAGCTGTTGATAGAGCTGCTCTTTACAAATGGTAGGTTTGTTCTGCTGTTATGGTTTGGGTGTAGGCTAGTGCAGCGCAGCTGAAGCTGCATGAAGAGCAGCGACATGTTTCGGTCTCAGTCATTTTTTCAGAAAATTAAGATTTTCACCGAAGTCCTGACCTTAATCTTCCAACAGATACCATTTACAGTTACGCCCATGCTCCTGGTTTGGGTTCTGATCACTGTGTGACTGTGCCACATGCTTGTTTTATTGAGGTGTGCTAGAAGAACTGCTCATACTGTCCTGTTGTCCCTTCTGCCTCCTTAGTCTTTGAACACAGTGATCAGTTTTATCCTTGTTGAAAAGTATAGGCATTTCAGAGGGATGTATTTCTAAGGATTTTGAAAGTTGACTGCTTGTAGGTAGAAGATGAACCTACGTTCATGCTGTGAAGAAAAAGTGATTGAGACCGCCCTTGTACAGTTAGTTCCTTGGCTGGCTGGCAGTTGCCGAATCAACAAGTGAGCTGTGGGTGGCCTCTTGGCATGGATTTCTTCAGATTTGCCAAAGTAAAGGTCACGTGGAGTATGTGGGAGGGGAGATTAAGGAGGGGAAGGACACTTTGGCAGAGAATAAGACTGCAATTTTCTCAGATAACTGGCGCTTGTGTTTTAAGTTTTAAATATATCTGCAATCCTCACTGATCCATTATCTTCTTTAACAGCTATCCGTCAAGCAATTTCCAAAGCATTGGTGGCTTACTATCAAAAATGTAAGTGGTTTTGATTGTTGCATTAGCCTTAAGCACAAATGTATGGCTTCTGGTAGTTCTGGTACAAAAAATGTTAATATGGATTTGTTCCATGTGAAACTTCTTAAACTGAACATTTTGATTTTTTTTAAACAGATGTTGATGAAGCTTCCAAGAAAGAGATCAAGGATATTCTAATCCAGTATGATAGGACTCTGCTAGTTGCAGATCCTCGCCGTTGTGAATCCAAGAAATTTGGGGGACCTGGTGCTCGTGCACGCTACCAGAAGTCTTACCGTTAAAATTGTTCTGCTGTCATGTGACAGTCAATAAACAGAAAGAGAATTTGATAAATTTCATGGCTCTAAATTGCGTTTTTCTGTGTGGGTAAATGAATTTTTCAGTGTGTGTTGGCTTAAGATTGATACACAAATTGATTGTTATTAAAGTAAAACCAGAGGGCTGTTGGCAGTTTTTATCTGTTCACACTAAGTAAGTCTAGATAGGTAGGGTCTTGGGAACAAAGAAGAGCTTTGCATGGTTGTCAGAACGTAAAGAAGGCTTATGTCCTGGTTTTTGTGGGTACATGCAACAGCGTAGCAGTTCACTAAAGCAGAGTTCAGTCTTTGCCTTTCTGGTAAATCTAAATGAATGCTGACCTTTCCCAGTACCTGGACGGCTGCTCCTGATGGTGTTATGAACCAGCATGAGTCGCTCATGTTCTTCCCACATAAAATGTCTTGGCGTGGTTATAGGCTTAGTCCATAATGCACGAGAGTGTGGATCTGACCCCCAGCTGGTAACTTGTATATTGTGTGCTGTGTGACTTGCTGTAGTGTGTCACCCTAGCGTAATGCAGGGTTCAGCATCTTTCTACATCACGCACAGCGCTGGCAGTTAGTGCAAAGGACTTCCATTTTCCTTGTACATTCAGCTGAAACACCACACAGTGAAGTTCCAAACACCACTTCGGACTATGATGTGGCAATGAGTACCATCCGTCTGTGTGAGCTGCTTTTGCTTGTGCTTGGTTAGTGGCAAGGAATTTACCCCCTTGAGGGTAATGCCCCCAGTGTAGCGCTAAAGGGGGTGTTCAGGCAGCTGTTCTGATGTTGGCGTTTAAAGTTTATATTGTCAAAACCAAAGTAATTGTGGGGGCAGGGGAGGGAGGTTTGCTGAACTCTTGCCATACCAGGTAATACAGAGGCAGAATTTTCTGGGTTAGTATGTCTAAATGTAGGAAACTTTATTTAGATAACTGTATATTTCAAAAATAATAATTTGTGAATGTAAAACATAGGAAGGATTTTGTGTTACAAACAGGATTGGGTCTAAGTTACTCGTCCTTCAACCACATGTTCAAACAGTACAAGTGCAGAGGGATGTAGACCTGGAGAAGAGCATTAAATGGTTTAATAACCCTGGAAAAATCCTTCTGGAAGCCAGACAGTTGCTTATGTCATGAGCTAGGTGAGGCGATTCAAAGGCCTTAGGGAGGCAAGTGGGAAAACCTGGAGTTGAAAACATGACAGTAATTGTCAAAGACCTAGCTAGGGTATGTGTGTATCAAACATGAAATTGAACTTTGGAGAAGTTCCAGTTTCTTGTCTATTGAAACTGAATATTTTTCTAGAAGGGATCTCATGGGGACAAAGCAGTTCTGAGTAAGACACAGGATAGGTCAACGACAGGCTGTTGGAAAGGCTAATTCTGTCCCTTGGAAGAGTTGCAAGTAGTTGAGTGGGGCCTTGGCTGCGAGCTGACCCAACAGGCATGGGAACAGCCTGGGACTGTAGTTTCCTGTGTTTGAAAACCAGTTTGGAGAGGAACTGGAAGAAACTTTGGAGATAAGCAACTGAGAGCCTAGTTTCTGCTGTATTGCGCTCCAAGCCTGATATTTCTGTGTCTGTCATACGCCTGTATGCCAATACTGAAATTGTTGTAGGAGCATCTTGGTACTTGAGATTCTTGTTGGGCTTTGTATTAATGTGTTTTTTCCTCTTGTTTGTCTAATGGTAGGTCATTTCAGTGTACTTGGTCAACACAAAGTTAAATGGTCTTCCCTTGTGAGTTGGGTTGGGGAATTGGAAAGAATAGTATAGTTTTGCCCTTTTGCTGTAGTTTAGGAAAACAGGTGCTCGTGGCTTTGTATAGATGTTAGCATTTGTTATGATGTCTGCTTTTTCTGTAGAAAGGCTTTTAAGGCATCTTCACTGAAGTATAGTTATTCAAGAGTTAAATGTGTAACTTGAACAAATTTCTTCTGAAAAGGAATTCTCCATCCTTTTCCCATTTTAGCTGTCAGTGTCTGCCACAAAATACTGCATTACACGGCCTGAACAGAACACTCTCGTTCAAACCCCTCGTGGTCCCATGGAAGTGGAGGGGACTGTTGTACATTCTATCAGCAATTTACATACCAGGATTTTTTTGTCTTACGCTAAGTGAATGAGATGTTCTATTCCAGACACTTGCTGTCTCTGGCAACATGCGTGGTTTGCTTTCTTCAGTTCCCTTTTCTGCACCCTCAGGTCTGATCCATTTCTCATCCAGTGAGTTCCTCAAAGTTTCTACCTTGTAGTACGGTTGTTCACAAATTATTCTAGCTCTTGGGCTGCTGAAAGCTGTGATGTTCTGCCTCCTAGCCTGGCATTCTAAGGAAAAGATGCTAAGCAGGCTAACTTCAGATTTGATGACTTGAATCCCTATGAGTTTTGTGAAAACTGGCATCTTGATAGATGTTAATTAGCTTCAGCTGAAGAAAAATCAGCCTTTTAGTTTGGCTTGTGTGGTGAGTGAAAAGCAATGGCTCACTCATTGCTTAGGAAATGTGTACTGGCCTGCCAGTTGGCACATATGTACCCTATGCTGTGGCTTGTCCAAAACTGATTCTCGCCTAGTTGTAGAGCAGTTGGATGCAGGGAGAGGGAGAAGACACAAAGTTACTGTGGTGTGAAACTCAGGGAGGCAGGGGGAGGTGCGATACCCGACTCTAGTAACCTTAGGGGTGGATTTCACAGTTATGGGGAAACCTGATGTATCAGTTTTCCTGCCCACAGAACAGCTTGAAGCAATTGGGGATTTTTGTTTTGCCATTCTTTTATGGAAAGGCTGAAAATAAAACTCGTATTGCTACTAATATATCCAGAGATGATATCTGCATGTCATTTCTTCAACCAGAAGGCTCTCAGCATAATAAAAATGCTTCTGAACTGAACTCTGATCCTATAAAAATGCTCCATTAATCCTGTAGAGTGATGTCATCCCCACAGACTTGCTTTCTAAATGAGAAATGTTCATGGAATCGGGCTGGTGTCTGCCTGGGTGGCTGAAGATTTTTATTCCAAATGGTTACTTACTGATCACCCACTAGAGGGCTTAACTTCACTGGGGAAGTGTAACTACCGTGAAGTTTGAGGTGTAAGGGGAAAACCTGTCTATAAAACTGTTTCCTTTTCTGATGTCCCAATTCTGCAGGAATGGCAATCAAGGTCTTGCCATTAAGCATCCACTCTGGCCAGAGACACACTTCCACAGAAAAATAGTAACAGTTTGATCTTCAGGCCCCTAGTGAGGCTCTTGAGCAACTGTGGAGGTGGTTCTTGAAAAAGAAGAAATGCCCCTAACTTCATATAGTCCAGCTCTTTCATTAGGTTCACTGATGCTAATCCTTAGGAAGATCAGGTGTGCACACCAAAATGTGGCCTCACTTGAATTCTTTGTTGGAAATACCAGTTCAGTGAAGGCTGGAGTGTGAGCTCTAAAAAGTACCATGTTTTGTTAATGACAGCAGTGGATCCGGTTCCAAACCAGGACAAGCATGTATCCGCGGCACTGGAAGCGGTGATTTTTCTCTAAACTGTGTAACCTGTATATAAAATTAAATCCTTTCAAATGTTATGTTGGAAAATGTGGGGCAAATTAATTTTGACTATAATATACAGATATATTAACATTGAAATGTTTAAATTTTATTATTTTAGGAAAACCCTGTAATTTAAAATGTAACACTAGTGTTTTTCAAGTATGGACCAGTGTGTTCTGTACTGTGTTTATTCTCTTACAAAGTGATTATTTTCTAATGCATTTTTTCTATTCAAATTTTTCAGAAGTCCCGGTCTTGCATATTCTACTACTTGTGTAGGTAATGTGCGTTGTTGCCTCAATATAATTCGATTAATTTTTTTATCTCTTCCTTAATATAATCCTCCGAGTTACAGTTCAGTGTACTTGGCTGAATAATTCTTTTTCCTTATTAGCTAAGATCCTTCATGTGCTTGGGACTGTGCTGTTTGCTACTCTGCCTTGAGGAGAGATACCCAGACCTAATGAAACATTTTGCTCTAACTCTTACAAAGTCCCTTTGCAGCTGATGAGGCTTGGCCTACTTTTTAAATATTAGAAGTTACACAACTGTGAAATACTAACATGCACCAAATATTCCCTCAATTTTGTTACAGAAAAAATATTTTTTAAAAAAGGGCTATTTTTGGTAGTTTCAGTTAAACCAAGAGAATTCATTTTTATGACTGGAAAGATTTATTTGTGAAGCATCATGTGAAATATGGCCTTTAGGAAGCTAAGAATCCCAGATCAGATTTCTCAGAAGAGTTTGAAACAGTTTCTAAACCAGGCTTAACTTGAAAGTAAGATAACACAGAGACTGGTAATGGAATTTGGAAGCTCTAATGCTTGGGTTCATCTCAGCTTGAGAGCTACCTAAGGCGTCATCCTCTAACAGTAGGTTTATGAAAGGGTGAAATGTTGAATAGCTTCTGCCACCTCCTGTAACACAGGTGCCCACATAATAGTTCACAGTCTGTGAGTATGTCTACATCAGTGTGTTAATTTGGATCAGGAACGCTCTTTTGCTTCTGTTTACAGTCTGGAGTGGTTTTGGACCACATGGAGCAGATGAAACTAAGCTGGCATATGCAGTCCAGCTGCAGATGAGCAGCCAGTCCATGGAACCAGCCCATACCTAGTCAGAAGTAAAAACAAAGCAAAAAACCTCTTGAAATGCAAATTATGTGAATGTCAGCTTCTCAGATCCAACAGTAATAAAAATAATTCTCAAGAAACAGTCCAAACATAGTGTAGTGTTAGAATGTGTATCAGTTTGCAATAAATGTCCTTGGGCCGCCAGTGATCCTGAACCTGCATGAGTACTGTTGGCTGCAGTGTGGACGCAGGGTTTTGTCTTTGTGGTTGGAGAGGCTGAGTGCTTTCCTTTTTCTTCTCTGCTAGAGCAGCTGGGGAGTGGGGAAGAGAAAGGCCTAGAAGAAAAGATGTGATAACTTTTTACCTCAGAGAGGCCATCAACTTCTGAATTTTATTTTGGTCCAAACCCGCTGTCTGTAGCATGCTCAGAGGGTCTCCCAAAGCCCATCCTAGGAAGAGTGGACAGTTAGGCAAAAGACAGGATTTGCAGAATAAAATGAGTAGTAGCAGTTTCAATTAGCACTATATGTGTCTTTAAAGCTGCGCTTTTTAATGATTTTGTTAATGTTAGGTTAAAGCAGGTAAGATTTTTCTATTTTTAAATATGATAATTTTTAATTTTCATGAAATTATATTTTTTATATTTTAATGAAAATTAGAAACAAACCCCATTGGCCCTGTTGGCTTTTTTCTTCTTTTTGCTAATATGAGATTTTCATAACATGTTTTATTAAAAATGAAATATAATTATCCTCTGGGAAGCCTTCTTTTGTGATATAAGCAAACTATACACAAAAGTGCATCTAAAATATTCTTAAAAATCCAGGTGTATTATTTAATAGAAGTTTTAGAACAGATAAGGAACGTTCATACGTTAATGTCTAAACCCATCTGCTTACAATTTATACAGTAGCATCATTGCAGGGCCTTGCAAAAATATTTCACTGTAATAAGCAGTAAAGGGCAGCACTCAGCGCAAGCCTCACAGCACACAAAGGTGTGTGACGACTGAAGGAACTCTCAAACCATCATGACATGGCAACATTTCTATGTCATTGTCTGCTATGTTATAAAGGGCTGATTCAACTCAACAGAGGAATAATACTCGCAAGTCTAGTGAAAGTGTAACTAATACAGACTCTGCTGAGGAGTTACCATGCATTGCTAATGAGAGACATGCAGCCAGAAAGTTGCATGCAACGCTTGCAAAGCTCTTGAAGCTATATGTAGCTACAAAGCTTGATGCCTCCTTTTCTTTTCCTTTTTGCATTGCATTATTTTAAATAATGCATCCAACTATCTAACTTTTAAAGGATTTAAACACACTGTAGAAACACATAGTTCTAAGATGCAATCGTAATCAAGGCCATTCATTTGGATAAATTTCCTATTACTAAGTTATACTGAAATGAACATCGTGGGAAAGCTCAGTTTAATGACACTGTGGAGTATATTCTTGCTTCATTTACTGCTGTCCTCTTTGCAAGGTAAGAACTTTATTCCATTTTTGTAGTAATACTAACTTTTAAAAAGATTTTTCTAAATATTTTAATAATAAGGCTACTTATTTTTCTATCATTATAAAGCATTTTTTGACCTTTGCTGGAATTCATAAATGAAAAAGTTTTTTTTACACAGGTTAAAAAACTATATATTACCATTCTGTCTCACAGGTGTAGAAACTAAAATACAGCTCTTATTTTTTTTTAAAGATACATTTTTATGTCTGAATTTGTTAGTAAACAATTATTTAGGAACAAAATTTAAGTTTCTTGGCTTTCTTGCCATCATTGCCAGATGAGTAAGCATATAATGATTTTCAGTGGGGTATCATTTTGTTTGATCAGACTGCACCTGCAGTTTGTTTAAGCATTTTTAAAATGCTAGGGTAAATAATTGCTCTTCTGGTTATAGAAACGGTCCTATTTTTTATGTAATGCAAATGGATCTTGTAGATAGTTTTCTTGCAGCAATTACAAAGATTTCTAAGGCAATATGAGAAGGAAGGAGTTTGGTTTGCTTGTGGGTTTTTTTTTTTTTTTTTAAGCATGGACTCTAGAGCATTTTAAGTGGATTGCAATTGAATTTTACAAGTAACATTCAGAAATTATAGGTAATCACCCTAGAAGTTTGATTCTGGAAAGCTCTGAGTACCTCTTGTATTTTGTCGGTTTTTGTCTCAGCCTCTGAAGAACTGTGAGCTCTTTGCTCTTTGTCATGGTAGCATGTACCAGAACTGAGACCATGGAAACTTGCAGGTAATAGTACTTGAGAGAATCAAACTCTCAGGAAGGAAAGCATGTAGTGCTACATCCCTTGGAAAGGGAAAAATTTTGTGTAAAGATGCTCTGGAAATCTTAGGATCATTAAAGAACAAAATTCAATAGTGTTAGAGTGAGGCTGTAGTAAAAACATTTAACCTGACGACTTTTTAATCTACAGGATCTTACTGCAAGCTTTTTCTTTTGAGAAGAACTTCAAGGTAAGTTTTAATTCCTTATTTGTCAATTCCTATAAACAGAACAAGAATGAATAAGTGTGACGCAGTGCAAGTTAAAAAGTAAAATATAGCCTTGAACTTGACATGTAAAATGTCATGTGTATGTACGTTGGATGTAAAACACACTTCCAGAATGTTTACGACTCTTTTCAAAGAATTTACATAAAGGGCATGGGTCCTCTGTTTGAAAAATGGAGGAGATCCTTATGAAAAATGATACTTCTATGGTCTTGAGAAAGCTTAGAGGAATAATGGAATGAAACCAGGATGAGATCATGATTTCATGACTGGAAAAATACATTAAATGAGTATCCTTCTACAGTTTTAATTGCATGATAAAATCCTAGCTGCTATTTGAAGCCCAGGAAAGTAAGTGCTATACAGCCTTAAAATAAACATTTTCAATACAAGTTTTCATGTAGAAGCTGAAATCCAAACAAAACCCAAACTAGGGAATGTTCCTGATCCCATTGAATTAAATGGGAACTATGCCATCAGTTTCAATGGAAGCATCCAGTTGGACATAGCTTCGGATATCTAATGACCTCTAATACATCTAGCGAACACACATGCACATCAAATGATATGCCATCTTGGACTGTTGATAAAACTAAGTACATTTCGTAGTTTGATGCCCTTGCTTCTAAACTTAATCACAAATTCAAGTCAGCTACAGCTGGAGAGTCATCTCTTGCTATTAGAAGTACCATCACAGTATATTCAAATCACACTTGGGGGAACTTGCAGCCACCCACTTGACTCAGCAAAGTCAAGTAAATATGAAGCTGCTTTACAATTTTGTATCCTGTCATGTAAACCTTTTTTTTTTTTTTTAANTCTCCCCCACAAGCTCCAGGTACTTCCCTGTCCAAGCAGAGATCAGAGTGCTGCCCAACTCTGTAAAATGAGACCATGAAAAGAGAAAAAAGAAAAATCACCTTTTTAAATGTTAACCCAAGAAAGACAGACCTCTTTGATAAAGTGATGGTAATCAGAGAGAAACAGTTCTCTCGGGGGAGCTGCTTATCCAGGTTGCTCCAGGGACCTTTGATTATACAAGATCCTTTTTGTTTTCTTCCAGAAATGAGTTTAATGCAACTCGACAGAAAAGAGATCTCGTAACAGCCGAGGTAGGTTATACCTCCAAAAGTGGGAGTGAGGGGAAACCCTCCCCCCTTTTCTGCTCCGGGCCTTTGCCATCCTTACAAAGGAGCCTTTGTGGGGAGATGGGCTGTGTTAACTGGACAGTGAGGAGGAGCAGCTATTCCCAACCTGCTCACGCCCCCGCCTGAGCCTGTGGCCTCATATCTTCTTTCACTCTCAGCAAAGTGCCTGGACCCTGACGAGCTGACTGACGCACAACACGGATAAAAAACACCCGCAACCACTCTGTCTTCTGTGAGGGCGAACAGAGCACCCCAGAAAGCTGTTAGTGTTTGGTGGGAGGCACAATGGAGGCGCCACCGGCAAGGCTCCCTCCCGCACGTGGTGCGGTGGCAGCTCTGGCCCGGCCCTGGTTCCCACCACCCTGGCCCACCACTGCCTCAATGCTGCATCCTGGCAATGTTACGCTGAAATTTAATAGTACATACTGGCATCTTGTTCCCCCGCTGGTACGTGTCTCAGGCTACAGAGCCCAAGCAAGGGTTATGACCCTGTTCAGTGGGGACAGGCGTGAAGCCCATGGCGCTCCTTCCTCAGGGACTTGTGGGGAGCCTGCAGCTGAACCACGGGTGATTTTCTCTGAGTCCCTTTTAGATCTACGTGTCTCCTGACTGAGTCAGAAGGTCGCTGGTGTGAAATGCTGTGCTAAGGCGAATCAAGCCTCTGAGGGAAATGAGCCTTTGGGGCCGATGGTGTCCCAGGAGGGAGGGCCTGCAGCAGGAATGTGCTGTCACAGCAAGGACACTATACCTCCCCAAAAC
Source organism: Sula dactylatra (assembly GCA_013389905.1). Lineage (NCBI taxonomy): Eukaryota > Metazoa > Chordata > Aves > Suliformes > Sulidae > Sula > Sula dactylatra. Next base: position 46,208 of record WEKW01022717.1, read on the forward strand.
AACGCAGAGGCCAAAAGCTGCTTTCCTGAGGAGGACGGCTTGGAGTAACTGTCAGAGGAAATGGAAATGGATCTTCTTGTGCAGGGAAGGAAAGGATCCTCTCCAGCTAGCGATGGGCCATGGGGACCAGGAATAGTTTTGATGTGGGAGCCTTCCGGGTGGTGATTTGGTGAAGTCCATTTCAGGTTGATTTTAGACAGATTGTGCTACTTGGATGCACCCCACAAAGTATTTCCAGTTGGAAAAGGGAAGTTTTTATGTCACTGTATGAGGCATTAGTGAGATTTAACCTAACCTCTTCCTTGCACAGTGCTGTTCACTTTGAGATCCATTAGTTCTAACTCCAGACATGAAGTGTCTAATGTAAGGAATGTCTAATGACTGGCGGCAGGAGGGAAGAAAGAAATTATCTTACAAGTGAAGACTTAAATAATTTGTTTTGCTTAGTCGTGCAGCTGAAGGCTGGCGTATACGTCTGTGGGGAGCACAGAAGGGTAACTGTTTTCTCATAGTACATCGGAGAGGGATTAAATAAAAACCACAGGGAAGAAGAGCTATTTAAGCAAAAGGGCCAAGCTTTATAAAACAAAAGGGTTTAAACTGGCCATGAATAAATGTAAGAGGGAAATATCTAACTACCCAGCACTTCACCCTGGTAAACTCTCCAATCAGACTAGTGGGGGCAAAAACCCCGGAGTGCTTTCAGCCTGGAATGGGATCAGCTCTTGGAAGGGATGATGCGACGTGACAAACTGCAGTAGCAGAGCGCTGGGTCAGATACAGGGCTTCCTTATAGTCCGATGCTCCCCAGTTCCTAAACAAGACAGGAAGCAGATCCAGATCTGCCTCCACTTTTGTTTGGGATGAACTGAAATGCAAATATGAAGGATCTCAAGGAGGACATGAAATCCACTGTAGCTGGGGTGGCCACAGAGGGATGATAGGGCACAGAGCATGAGTTAGGGGAGAGGAGGAAATGGAGGGATATCGCACCTTCAGGCTCCCCAACTATTGGTATTTGACCAGAGTGAAAAGACCACAAGTGCTCTCCATCCCCTCACTCTTCCTTCCAAATGTAAATGCAAAACTCCCCAGGTGGAGCCCTGCTGGTTCACTGGCACAGGAGGGCATTGAGAGGAGGCCAGCGGTGATGCCACAGCGCAGCTGTATCCTTCCCCATCCCCCTAAAAGCCATGCTTCCCCTCCCCACAGTGCTGGTGGCTGCAGGCACTGCCTTTCCCGCTGGCTCAGGCTGCCAGTCCCTTCTGCAGCACCCATGGTTGTGACATATGCTGGCCGAGACACAAATTACTCTTCTCTATTAAAAGTCCCAACCCAATGTTTTATGTTTCTCTGACAGATACAAGCTGCCTCTCCTCCACTGCGCTTTCATGGGGCCTTGACACGGAGTCTGCCAGGAGGTCAGTGCCATGCTCCTCACCTGCAGGAGGAGAGATGGTTCTGAAAATGCTGCCTTCCTACCAGGTCTCCTGTGTTACCATGGCTTGTGGAAGCCTTCCTCGTTACATCCTCTACAAAACCCTGCCCTGTCTCTTTTTCTCATTTTATCCATGTGTAAATTATGAAAAATTCCTGTTAATATTGTACTTTCAAAATAATACCTTACAACCAAATCTGAACAGCTAACTAAGTCAATACTTTGATTTTTTTTAAAAGTTTAGTTCCATTGCAATTTTTGTTTTCTGCCACTTTTTCTGGCATTGGCAGATGACTTAAGTATGTCTGAGAGGTGTGTAACTGGTTATGTGAAGGGACGGGGGGCTCAGGCAACGAGCATGCAGCTGCTCCTGGAGGGCTTTAAGCATTGTGCAAACATGTAAAGCAGGTCCAAGTTACAGAAGTTCTTTTGCAGAAAAGTTCATTGTGTGCAACCAAACTTTGGTATCCTTTTGGAAAATACGTATGCCTGGGTAGGTGCTTTCTGTCATGTTTTTCTATGTAAATCAACATATGTAATTTTACAGCTCACAATTCTAACAACAAATGGTGTTCTATAAACAATATTTTCTGCTTTGTCGGTATTTTCAGAGTATCTGTGTATATTTGGAAAGCAATTCTTAAATGGAAAAAAGTCAAAAATAAGCATGGAAAGGAGTTTTCACAATGAAGGCTGATGTTCTTAATCATTGGTAACTTCTGTGCATGCTTTACTGTAAAAGTCCCATTTTGTTTCCATTTAATGCCACGAGCAGCTTTACCAAGGCTTCACTGGGACTGGAAGGGCCTGTTTACTTAATTTACTTCCTGCTTTTTGCAATGCTTTTTTAATCTCCGTCAGCAAGATTGTAAGCATTTGTATCCAGGGTTTTAAACCTCCCCCAAGAATGAAAGCAGCTATCTGCAAAACTTGATGAAATTTTGCTTTGCGACTACCTTTCTTCTCCACTTTTGGGGAACTACGATTTGGACCCACCATAGCGAATGGTTAGTAGATGACAGTGACATCTAAGCTTCCCAACAGACTATAAAACCCTTTAATGAAGCTGCTTTTGGAAACAATTGCTAATTATTACATAAAACAAGCCATTCCCATGGAATCTTAAGTCACTGACTCCAGTCACCTCTGAAGCAGAAATAACCTTTTAACTGACTTTTTTTAGCATAGGGGGAAGGTTATTTATAATTGGTTTTGACTCTGTAAATTACGTATTCTGGACTGTTCATAAACTGAATGTACTCTTTGCTGTAATGCTTAGGAGGGAGGAGCTGAACATATGTATAACTTGTGTTGAATTTGGTCAATTAGAATAATCTGTGTCCTGTGTATTTTGAGACCAGCAGGACTGGGATTTGGTTTCTTTACATGGGAACTTGACCTTTTGTTTGCTGGGAGGAGGTTGACCTTTTGCTCCTTTGTTAGTTTACAAGTCTCAAACCAAATGAGAGAGAACCTTGCTTCTCTTTCAACCAAGGAACACAAAGGGTAAGATTAAGTATATGTTAAAAACTGGAGCTTCTTGTTGGTTAATTTTCTTAGCTAATATAGCTGCTAATGATTTAACAATAAACAGATTCAATGAGGTTCTCTCAGCCTGTTTGCAAAATAATCTACTAAAAGGCTGCTATGCTTGCTTTCAGGTTCATGTCCTCAGGAGTGCCTGAATGGAGCAGCCTGCACAGAGGCAGGTGACTGTGACTGTCAGTTATTTCAGGCTCAAGGAAGCAGGTGCCAAATTGGTAAGTTTTGGGCCAAAAGAGTCAAGTTTCAGCTTCAAGTGAGATTTAAGGTGCAGGTTTTTAAAACAATACCGTTAACAGTATATTTGTGATTCCTCTGTAGTAGGACTGCCATTCCCCTAGTAGCTAAGAGGATTAAAATGATATGTGTTAGGGATATATATAAAGCAACATCAGGAATGCCTACATTTTAACACTTGGGCTGTAATGATACATAGATGCCATAACAGATAGATCACTGTCTAGTACATCAGTAGCTAGCCAGCTTTTTTATAGTTAGCTGAACAACCGAAAAGTCACTGCATTTTTCTAACAAACAGTGACTTATAATAAATAAAATTACCAACTATTTCAATGCACTGGTTTCCAGGATCTGCTGTGTGCAGGGATCAACAAGAACTGTCTTCCAGGATCTACAGTAGTTCTAAATCCCTTGCTTTTACTTATAATTAAAAGGTCTTAACTAAAGCAAATTAAAACCGTATGGTGGTCGCACATGACTAAAACTGCAGCCTAAAGATTAAAAAAAAAATGCACTGACTTTAAAGTTGTAGAAATGAGGTTATCTTTTGTCCTTGCTGTGTACTTGCTTTATAAGCTCTTAATTCCTTTCTGAGCTCTTATTTTGTAGATGCCTGTGACACCTGTCAATTTTTTATTACCCTGCTTGTTGTAAACTCAGTGTGTTCTCTCCAGTACCTAACACTGGTAAGGACCGAGAAGGGATTTGCAAATCGTGGGGACAGTATCATTTTGAAACATTTGATGGCATCTACTACTACTTCCCAGGAAACTGCTCCTATATTTTTGCAAAAGACTGCAGTACTCCAGAACCCCAGTACACTGTTTGGGTAAGTATGTGAGCATATGCTAGAAATAACACACTTGAGTATTCCTGTATTACAGGACTTATTTTTCATCATAAGTAAAATAAGTAGAGAGACAATAGGTGGATCAAAACGTTGCATTGCTTACTTAAATATAAGACTATGCTGCTGGAAAATGTCTAAGTCTAGGTGCAGTAACTCAAAACACGGATGAAATTATAATCAACAGAGTCAGTATATTAAAAATAGTATTTCTTACTCCCCCTATCCTAAAAAGGATCTTTGATCTCTCCTTTCTGGGAGCAAAAGTGGATCTTAAAGCAGACCTTGGAAACTTCAATAAACTTTAGCTGTCAGATTGTAAAAGACCTGAGTTGCTGGGTAAAGTGCAAACAGCTCTCACCTGCCTGATAGCTGGGCACCAGAGTGTACTGGGTCCTGATTCACAGCCATCGGCAAGCTATGAGGAGCCGTCTCCCTGGTCCATGGAAAACTCTGTTCCCTCTGGGGATTTGCGTTCTAATTTTGGATTACCACTACGTCATGCTGAGAAGATTAACAGCTCAAAAAACTTCATCTTGACCTATGTATGGAAGGCATTCTTTTTAGTAATTTTCTCAAATTGCTGAGTATCCATGGTTGATGACTTTAGGTCAGGGAGAGTTCAAACCTATACCCTCTTTGAAGGAAGGTGCCCTATTTATCAGGCTGTTGGTTACTGTGGGGAGAGGATACGAGCTCATTATGTTACTTTTTACACAATGGCTGGGATTTGGTGCTGATTGGGCAGGGGAGAGGGGACAAGAGGGGTCCTAATTCTGAGCCCTGGTGGTCACAGTGCTCGCAGGGCCAAGGGCAGACCTAGATGCTGATTTCTGCTCCAAGGACTAGTTTTCATTTATAAACAGATGACCTCCTCTCCCCTCAGATAATAGCATCTAGTGAAGATAAGTCTGCCATTAAAACTGCCATTTCTATTCACTCCGGTTATAGACAGATGTTGTGACACCTGCCTTCCTCGATTTCATTTCAATTCTTTGGATTCTGTGGGCAGCTATGATCTTTTAGAAGTTTTCAGAAAATGCTGTAGCAAAGCCCAAGATTATATTAAAAACTAGAATCAATATTTCAGTGGATTCCATTTGCTCTGGAAAGAGAGAAACTACCATTCAAATGCTGGAACAAATGTCTTGTTTTGCTAAATACTGAAAATGTTTACTCAGAAAAGTCATAAGTAATGTTGAAGCACTGCAGTCACTACAGGCTGGGCAAAGGAGAGCCAAGATCCTTGCCAAATCCTCACATTATGGTACTTCTGGCTTTAATAATCTACCTCTTTAGAGGAGAAGAAAACACAAGAATTATTTTGATTTTCCTTGATTGTGTTTCTGTCTTGGGCCAGGTTTGCATAGAAACCATCTGTCAATACTAGTAACATTTATGATGTCTTTAATTATGATTTTCTTTATACATGTAAAAACTCTAATGCTTTTCCTGGTTTGGTTTATTTCAATCAAAGAAACAGTAACTGGTTTTTACTTCCAGGATTAAGTGTCAGTTTAGGAAGATTAATTCGAGTATGTGTTAACACTGCGTGTGTTTACCAACAGACCTTTTCTACAAAAATGATAGCTCTTCTTACTTTTACAGCCTCCATTACTATGCTGGCAAAATGTTTCCCAGTTACTAATCTATTTAGCTTCACAGCACTGTCAAGTAAACTGGCAATGCAACTCCTGTCCTCAGAGAATAGTGACACATACTCATAGTCATATGAGTCTAGAGTCATATTTGAGCTAACTAAACTCTGTCCACATTTTTATTTCACTAATGATACATATCTAAGATTCAAAACACATTCCCCTGTCTCCTCAGTGGTGTCTAAAATCAGCTCACAGGCTTTTGATGCACTGTAGTCTAGGGTATCCCATAGGTTTGGGTGGCTCAGCCCCACTGAAACTAATGAAAGCTGTTGAAGTTTTGCTCAAGCCCTTGGAAGTAGGTATGTGCTTAAAACTCACTTAGACTATGTGAGTGTGATTAAAAACTCTGTAGTAGTTAATTGGTTAGAGCATATGCACAGAAAGTTGGAGACCTATATCCCTATCATCAGTCAGAGTAAATCTGAACCCACAGTTTTCCAGTCCTGAGAGCACACCCTGGCCAACAAAAGCCGTGTAGTCTCTGGGGAAAAGGAGCTTCCTGCAGGAGTCGTGCTCTGCCACACCGAAGGCCAGGAATGCAAAGGAAGTCTGACTTCGGGGATAGTCTCCTTTTTGCCAAACTGTAAAAAGGAAGAGTGCTGGCTTATCATGCCTGTTCCAAGGTCTGATTACACATTTTTTCTGCGAGATCTACTTCACTGCCATACAACTGTAGACATGCTGCGATAGGAGTTGCATGGTCTTCATTTCTGGAAGCATGCATCTGAGATCTGTTTAACACCTCTCTCTAGTAGTGGGCAGTCAAGGAAGTCACACACTGCAAATATCTGAGACATGGTTTTGAAAATCTCTCTCTGGCTGATTGAAACTTGTATTTCATTGCTGTTTTCAAGCTAGGGAAGCTGATACATGATTCAAACTAATACCCTGGCTCACTATGCTGTATAATGGGGAGAGACAGACTTCAGAAAAGCCTGCCCTTCTCCATTAGCAGGGCTGGAAAGCCAGTGTGAAACAGGTTTTAACAGATCCACATAAGTTAGGTGCCTGCAGTAATCCATGGGAACACTCCAAAATCTCGACAAATCCTGAATGGTTCAGGAAGGCATATTGTAGTTCAGCTGGTGCCAGTCTGAGCTGGCATGGACAATGCTGGTGTTACTCTGAGGTTTTCTGTTGGTTTGTAGTCCCCTCTTGTAGATCAGACCTCTAGAAACAGAGCAATAGGGGTGTCTCCTCAGTGCAAATAACAACCTCCTATGTTGGCAGTTATAAGCCTGTAAGTTACAAGACACTGCAGTGTCTCTGAAGTTCGTCTGTGGAAAATACCTAGGTAAGGCATCCAGTATTTAAACCACTATATTGTGATGCTTTGTTCTATTAAACAGTTGCTGTATTGTATTTCTCAGTAGTATTGGGTAGTGTGAACTTCTAGTTTTGCATATCTTTGTAATTATGATTTTTTTATATTCTAAGTATTTATTTGTAAAGCTCTTTCAGCAATTGGTGCCTAGAAATGTAAAATATCTTATATGAGTTTATGAAAAATTGCATGAAATTATTGAGAACAAACATTTATTCTTATTGTGTATTTATTTTTCCCCTCTAAGGTTCATAACAGTCCTCACTGTTACGGTTCGGTATATAATTGTCAGAGGTCTGTCAGCTTATTTTTTTCAAACCAAGAAGAAATAATTATTTCAGGACATGAAGTAAGAAAAGAAGGAATCAGGTAAGTGTCCTAAGTGCGTTTTAACATTTTGTTGCAAAAAGATAGTGTGGAGTTTGGGAAATTGATGCTTTTTACATCAGCCAGGGAAAATAATTTGATATATATCTTTATTGATCCCTCGCTGTTCTGTGGTGGGGCTGTTAGAACTCTAGTGTGAGCAGATGTAGTGGTGCTAATGTAATACCTGAGTGAGAATAGCATACTCTCCCCTCATGAGCCTTGTGTTCCACTTCTCAACTGTAACCTAATGATTCCCCGTCCCTACTTTGTATAGACACAGTCTGCATCAGTTCTAGGTAATCTTTTGTGCATCCTGATACCATCTTGAACAAGGCAGTCATTATTTATTCTTGGCAGCTATACTTAACGTAAGACATAATCATCTTCTAGGCAAATATGAATTAGTTGAACCAAAGATCTTAAGTCCCCTTTGCCCCTTTGGGGCAAAAACTCCACAAAACATCTCTGAGGTGCATCAAACTCCCAAATTTACCAGGTTTTTTTTTCATAAGGAAAAAGATGAGTCCAAGGCTATCGTAAGTATGTTTTACTGGTTGATAAAGTATAGAAAATTTCGAAGAGTTGTTACGGTGTTCTTGCCATCCCCTTTGACGTAAAGCTATAGCCATTCGCATCTGAGACTGATAGCTACAGTGATGCTGTTCGTCCCAACAGAAGCAACTTTCGAAGATTAGGATTAGATCCATGCTGCAACATTATTGTCCAGTGGTCTTTGGCCAAAGGAGGAAAATATACAGTATTTTGGTCAATAGGATTTTCTGTACTGTAAGTTCCTCCATTTGCAGACGTATAACTCAGTGAGGACCCTGTGCCCAGAAGGGCTGCTGGTGGTCACAGTGTCGCATAGCTCCTTGCACAGCGCAGCATGCTCGTGAAGCTGTGTATTTGTCAATGTGTCCATGCTGGGCTTTGAAAATGGAGATTCACTATTATTTCAGGCTTATAATTGGTACAACTGATAGGTGTATACAGTAGAAAAGCATTCATTTTTAATGGTTGATATAGGGAAGTAAAGAGAAGAAAAGGTAGTAAAAATGTGATGAAGAATTGAATGGAAGTGACTGTATAAACCTGGGAAAAAGGGCTTAGTGAGTTAGAAGGTAATGTTCTGTGTGGTATTTTTCTAGCACTAACCTCATCTCATATGAGATCTTTGAAGCAAGCTGTTTATTTTTCCAGATTAATGTTGCCTCAGACAGTTGGAAATGCTTTCCTTGAGAGACTGGCTGACTATATTCTGGTGAAGACTACCTTTGGCTTTTCTCTTGCTTGGGATGGAAACTCTGGTATTTATATTAAGCTGACAGAAGATCATAAAGGAAAACCTTGTGGCCTCTGTGGAAATTTTAATGGCAATAAATATGATGACCTGATACTGCAAAATAGTAAGTAAATAGCTTAGAAATACACCCTTACCTTGTGTGAACAGCTTCCGTGTTCACTTTAAATATAGTACTGTAAAAAGGCAGAGTCCTGTTTCAGTTATTTCAGTAGAAAATAGAATATCTGCTCTACTTTCTCTCATCATTAAAGATGCTAAGGGAAAAGGTCCCAGTTGAAGAAAGTATTTATATTTGTGTTTAAGCCTTTTCTTGCTCAGCAAAGCACTTGGGGTATGTTTATCTTAGCTGATGAAAGTGCCTTCAAATAATAAATAAATAAACAAATGCTTGTGGTTTTCTCTGTGTTTAAGGATGGAGGGAGAAGGATAGAAGAGCCAAAATATTAATATTTGGGAAAAGCACCATCTCAAATAATTCATTTACATAAGCATCACAGAAATGCTAGTTGAAATATGTAAATTTCAAAGCTGTTGCCAGGGAGTTCTTTATATCTCTTTGTTGGTATGGTGTATTATGGGCCTCCAGCTACCCTGTAGGATGAGTTGCCCAGTACTGCATCTGAGGCAGAGATGACTTGCTGAATTGATAGAATATTCTGTGTCAGGAATACTCTATAAGGACTTTTGTCCTACTTGCAACTAACGTAGGGAAAAAAATAACAGAGCAAGCTTGAGAATATGAGGAATATTCTTCTCAGTCTCTGATAAAAACAAAGATAGGACTGTTTTACTGTTACCATTAACTGCTGAGAGAATCTATTCCCATGGCCCTGCATACTCTTGTCACAAAAGTTATCTCACTGTAACCTTTTCCCCTCCTCTCTTTTTCCCTATTTTTTTGTGGTTGACGGCAGAGCTTTTTGACTTTCTAAGTGAAGGAAGGCGCAGTGTACCTATCTTTCTATAGTCTTTAAAAATCTGCACAAAATAAATTTCTCACACCTCTTCTGCTTTGAGAGCAGTAGGTTCCCTGTTTCACACATTAGCTTCTGCACACCAGAGTATAGTATATTTAATAACAAGTTAAAACTGGTGATTTGTAATAATGGAGAAAAATGGAGTTTAGAGGAGATAATGAATTCACATGATCTCTAAAAAATAGTAGTTTCAGTATCTTTAAATGTATTATCTGTTATAAAAGACTTGTAGCTCTTAGCTTTCTTCATTTCCAGAACTACGTTTCTTCACCATCATCATTTCTTCTAGCATTTTTCTTTATCAGAAATTATAATATTATTGTAGTGTTCATTTGAGAGGGCTATGAATCATTTTATCCTTGAACCAGCTGTATAACATGGTGCCTTGACTCTGTGCAAATACAAAGCATGAAGTTCTATTATCTTCACAAGAGTAGACTGCTAATTCAAATTGCTTCTAAACCGCAACATTTTCCTAAGTGTTTCCAAATCCTATAAATCATTTGGGATGATGAGTTATCTCCCCCAGCTAAAGTACTTCCCCCAGTAGTGTAAGGGAAGCTCTTGCATCCATCCTGAGTCTTCCAGAGTCTGAATGCTCTCTATTTGCAATGCCCCAAATAAATAAGTTGCTGAGAGGCATGTAATACTCCATTTCAAAGCACAGTTGAAAAACAAACTCCTTTTCTGTTTCCTTATCTTCATCTTTAATGGCATCTTTGTATTGCTTTAATATACAAGGCTGTATCTGTGTATAGAACTGTTTCAAGGACAGTGATTTTATTTTGTGTCATTTTTTGAGGACTTAGAAATTTTTTTCAAGCCATGTTGAAATGTAAATAAAATGTTTTTAATGTTTTTGCAGAAGCAGAGTTATATCAACAGGTTCACCTCTAGATCAAAACCCAGCTTTTTATGTTTGGGAAGAGTTTTCTGCCTAAAGAACTATTCTGTCAGAGAGGGAGAAATGTTTTAAGTCTCCCTGGCTCTTAAGTAAAATAGACTGGTGGTTAGGATCTTTGTTTATTTGTGGAGATCCAAGTACGAATATCTGATTAGTGTGCTTTGGGGCTTTCCATATTGAAGAGTGACAAACTTTGTACATCTTGTGCTAGAAGAAGTTAGATTAAGTTTTGGATAGTACAGCTCTGGGAAAAAAACTGTAGCTGATTTCATTTAAATTCCCTGTCTCCTAACCATGCATAGATATAAATAACTGCAGCATAGATACCAATTACCATAAGGTTCTTCAAGGTGAAGGCAATATATCCTTTTTAACATACTTAAGAACATAGAGAAAATGTAATATTTAGTTCTTGCTGCAAAAATATGGAGATTTTAGGTCTGTTTCTTTACTGCCAACCTTCTTGTATGTTCGTCTGTCTTCCTCAGCCTGTTGCCATGACTTCCAGTCATGCATCTTGTTCATTAATTCTCTCACGCTCGTGCTGTGAGGAGAACTGGGCATGTAGTGGTGTGTTTGTTGTAGGGGTTTTCTGCAGCAAGGGAAAAGGAGGGAGATAATAGTGCTAACTGACCTTTGTGAAACATGGTGAAAACCTTAAATTGCTTTAAAGAAATGTATTTTTCTTAAGTATTCAGTGCATGATGCTTGTCCTTATTTGTGTATTTGTTACAGATTTGTCAGTGATTGCACTTAAAAAAAATCCCAACCCAACCCACACCTTGTCATATATTTTTTTAATCTTTTCATCTAAATGTAGTATAAAATACTACCTGAAATTAAAAAAGAAAAATAACGTTTTTCTACACCACCCGTACTCTGAACATATCTGTAACTGAACTAACGAACACATTGAAAAACTACCAGAAATTTCCAAGCTGTCTTTTGTGTTTGTGTTGACATTTTTTTTTTCATGGATGCTCTTCCAACGTTTTCCTGCAGTTGGTAAATATACAGAAGACATTGCTGAATTTGCAAATAGCTGGGCTGTGCAAACATCAGATGATGTAGTTTGTGTACCTACTGCCTCAGATTTTTCCAGTCCTTGCTCAGCTGATGCGGAATCCACTGAGGTAAATTAATTATGTGGTTTTTTAAATATATATATATGTATATTTTCTTAATCTTCACTGCCTACTGATGGTATAGGAATCTAGCAATGTACACCATGTTGAAAAAAGCCTTACATGCATTGAGGCTTTAGGAAAGGGAAGATTCAGATCAGAACTGTTGCTAGGGAATGTCTGAAGATCTTCAGATGTTTGGCTTAAAAGTACAAAGCCTTAGACAGGATGTGCCAAGTGGCACGGGTCTGCTGGCAGAGCTCTTCATTGCTGTGTTAGACTCGGGTTCAGTTTCCAGTCCTGGCATCTTGCGCCTCACTATTTTGGAAATTGTGAAATACTGCAGAAGTAACAAGCTCAGCTCCTGCATTGACACAAAATGCTTTTTCACACTCTTTCATCCCAGCTGGTTTTGGAGTAGCATGCAATCAAACCAGCCTAGGCAGAGAGGACAAATTTTAGGAAGAATAATAAAGGAGACATAATAACAAATTGAGACTGTGAGATTCTCAGTTTTTAATGGTGATACAAAGGACCTTAAGTTAGGGAAACAAAGCTAAAAAGAATTATGCTTGTTCAGAAAGTATTTGCTAACTGTTGTTTACTGATTCTCCTTTATGTGCAGGACATATTCTTCAAGTGCCAAATATTCCTTCAGTTTCCTTTTCTCAGCTGTCATGAAAGCATAGATCCGTATTCTTATATTTCTAGCTGTATAAATGATCTTTGCAGGTAAGACTGGAGTTCTTGTGTATTTATTTTTGATGCACGAAATGAATGTTTACTCCTTCATTTGAGACCAGAACTGAGCAGCACTGAGGAAAGTTAGGAGGAACCAAGTTCAAAGCAAAAAAGATGGGGTTTCTCAGTAGGTGATTTAGTGTGGAAACAAAGGGCACAGAACCAGCCTGCCAAGGGATATTTTGATTGTTAAAGGTTTACATGGATTCAAGGAAATACTAGACAAATACATGGAAGAGAAATCCATGGAGAATCACTAACGACAAAAGAGGAGCTGCTAATCACAAAAAATCCTGAAACCTGTGTCTGAGGTCCTGAATCAAAAATACATGGAGATGATACTAGGGGGAAATATCAATGATACTAGAGGAGCTGGGCCATTTGTCTGACATAGTTGGACTGTGTTTATGAGCAACCACTATGGTTCAGATTAGTAGAATTTTTCAAAATTGTTTTATTTATGTAAATTTTGAGTTGTCAGAAGAAATTCAGCTCTCATTGGAAGTTACACCCCCTCAGCTGCTGGCATTATATGCAACCTTGTATTTTTCCCTTAGTTCTCCATACTCCTATTTAGTTCTTGTCATTCCAGTTAACCTGGTGCTCCAGAGTATAACTGAATAGGTGACTGAGCAGTGTACTACTTCCTTTTCAGTAGGGTTTTAAAATTAAGAAGTAATTGTCATAAATAACAGGATTTTTACCAGATACTATTATGGCCTTTTCAGAGTATCATCAATTTAATCAAAAACATACAGAATGGATCACAAGACTAGAAGTAAGAATCACTCAGTATAATCCATTACAACTTGTTAGTTCATTTTTGATGAATTTTTAGTTTTCTGCTTTGCCATAAAGTCAAGGTGGAAAAATTTGTGTTTGTAGGCAAATCTCCAAAGTATGCTTCCTGAAGTTTATGATCTGTACATTAATTTTGCTCAGAGAAGAGATGAGTTGCCTCTGTATGGTCTCTTTGTAACTCAGGAGTTTATTGTGACTTTTTCTTAGCAAAATAAGAATGATGAAAAGCAAATTTTCAAATGTGTTATTGTATCAGTGTCACGGTGTTAAGGCCGATTTAATTTTTGTCAACATGCATATGTGTGTTGATGTGAATTGTGTGAATGTCAAAAACCTCGAAGGAAGTTTCTGTGTCTCAGAACCTAATTAATTTAGGCTTATTTTGTTTATAAAAGAGATCTCTCTTCTTGCGGCTTAGTGTCAGTTTATGAAGTGTTTTGTGGGGCCATAGTATATGCCAAGTATTCTTTCTATTAAGACCCGTTTAATTGGATTAGATAAGGAGAGCTGGAGAGACTCTGAACACTCTAACAAAGAGTATAGAGGTGTTTGATTTGATAACAGATGTATTGAAATACAGAAATATAGAAATATAGAATACAAGATATATTCTTAAGACCATTAATTTTGGAAGCATGATCCTGTGTGCTGAAAGACAAACTCAGCTGATCTGTCACAGTCATGCTTATAATAGAAATGTTGTGTTATGACTAGTTTGTTTTGGCATCAAGTCCTCCACAGTGAGTGATGGGAGTTGTTGGACTTTCACAGTAACAAAAGTTGCTGGTATCTCGCCTTATGTGACTTAAATCTGAATAAAATTTTAGTTTACCTAAACACTGATTAATGTTTCTTTACTTGATCCTGGCATAAGCGCACTGTACAGCTTCTTCTGTATAGACTAAGGCAGAGATAATGTCTTTGCTCAAGGTCATGCCATAAATCCCGGAGCCTGTCTACAGTACTCGGAGGATAATGCTTCTGGTGCCGAGCACTTCAGCACAAGGTCAGGAGTCCACCAACAGGGTTCTTCTCACCTAAGTTCAAAGACTAAAAGGCAATTGGAAACTTGAACTTGTCACTTGGACCAGAATGTCTTTTATCAGTGTAGGTCAAAGTTTCCACCTCATGAAGGAGGGAGAGGGCCTGAGATGTGGATCTTGAGACTGTTGCGTTGTCCATTGTCTTCAAGACAAGGCCATGTTTCTCTTTCACCATAAGCAGCATTTATCTTTTTTGTAAGAAATTAGTGGTTTTGTTCATTGTGGTAGTATTAAAATGAAATAACTTTTTGTGACATCAAATGATAAAAACACAACAGTGTATTCAGTGTAGCTTGTTCCTTTTCATAGTATTTTCACTGTGTGCCATTATGACTGAGTAGTGTCAGCTGTGTCTGAAATATCCTGTGCAGTGTCCTGTGGCAGAGATTCGTAGATGGGATTTGAGTTCCTTGATTACTCTCTCGTTTTACCATTTCAGGACGGATGATGATGAAACATACTGCAGGGCTGTGACAGAGTACGCTAGAGCATGCTCTCACGCTGGGTCCCCGGTGCAGGACTGGAGGGATGACTTTCCTGCCTGTAGTAAGACTCTAATAAAGCATACTATGTGACCTTTGAGATACCCCATGTATTCATTTCAAATAATTATGTCTTGACAACATTTGTCAACATAGGACTCAAACCTGATACTGAAGTAGATCAGCCAGCTTCACTGTTGCTGGTGAACAATGAAGTCAATTACTTGCTAGAGGAATATTTTAATTCCATTGTGATCTGATCTAGATCCATACAAAATTAATGTTTTTGCAGATCACTTGAAACATCAAGTGTACTGATCATATTCAAGGACAAAGAACAAATGTCTGTGGAGATCTGATGTTGCCCCTCTTCCCAGATGACCTTTCAGCCTCTACTGGCCCAGACTTAATACAGTTAATCCAGCTTCTTCTAGTTATCAGCAACACCTATCCATTGCAGTTCAGTCCTATGCACAAGACTTTGAACTAGCCAGGATATGAACACATGTTCCACTGTCTCAGAAACTATAACTTCTTTTGGATTGGTGATGTAAGAATTTGGTAAAGAAAGACTTAAATACTGATGAGAGATTCACCACAGTTCATCAGTAAAAACCTCTCCAAACAATCCATTGTACCTGATCTGAATAATTACCTATACCAGAAGGGCTGCACAACTGTTTGAGAGGGGTTCTCCGGTACGGAAAGAGAAATTGCACTAATGTTCAATCTACCATGTATTTTTTCTAGCTGAGAAGTGTGAAGACAGCTTTGTACACCGTGACTGTATCAGTTGTTGTCCACCAACCTGCACATTTGAAAAAGATTGTCTTGGTAGCAACCTACACTGCTTAGATGGCTGTTACTGTCCAGATGGTAAGTACTATCAATTTTATGTGAAAAAATATGTGTAAAGCTAATAGCCAGCATCATAATAAGGTTGTCTAAATAGACTGTGCTTAAAATTAAAGCCTGAAAATATGAATATTTTAAATTCTGCTCTAGCTGTTGCTATTCTCACTGTGATTCTTCCTTTTATTGTGTTCTAAACTTTCTCTAGACTACAAAGGTGGTCAGAATGAAATACCTGTTAAAATCTGAAACCGTCACTAATGCTTGTTACAATAAGATATTGCATAGATTTAATCCACTTTATTTGAATTATTCCAAAATCTATTGAGGATTTGTTTAAACAGAATGTGTCTTATGCTCTGTACAAGAAAATAAACTTCCTGAGACCTGTACTCAATAAAAATTAGGGATTGGACTATGAACAGTCCTGTTCTAAAGGACTAAAGATTATGTGATCTCAGAATCTTTTCATTTTTGAGTCTGTACAGTTTTACATGCTTAAGGCAGACATTTTTGATAAAGCAACTATTCAGAGTGACAACTGCTTTGAGACAGCTTCACTCTTCATCACTCTGAACTCTCTGTACTCACTGGGCACCTCTTTTTTTTGGTCCTCGGTTAAGACTGGTGAGATCACTTTCTGACAGATTTGAATGTTTGAGTCAGATGGGGGAAGAGCATTGATCTGGAGTTCATTAATTTGTTAATCTTCTTTATTAACTTCCCTCCCAATAGGTCTCATTATGGAAAACGGAACTTGTATCTCTGTGTCGCATTGTCCTTGTATTTATCATGGAACTGCCTTCCCTGTAGGCTCAAAAATTGAACAAGAATGTAGCAACTGGTATGTGAAAACCTCACGTCTGTGTTTCATCTCCCTGTGACTGCTGCCCATAGTTAGTTTAACATCATAGTCACACTTACAAGTTAAAGAATAGTTAGTGGCTACGTTTTGCAGTCTGGGCCCTGTGTATCACTAAAATATGCAGGCTATTCTGTGGAAAGGGTGAATTCAAGATACATTAGTTAGCTCAAAGCTGCTTTTTTTGCTAAAGATTGGAACACTGAATTTCTGTGTTTTGTGATTTTTCTTTTTAGCATTTGTATTGGTGGCATTTGGAACTGCACTGATCATGATTGCCCAGGTATGTGTATTGCATTAGTCTTTTCTCTCCTCAGTGAACATAAGGGATAAACTTTTCAGAAGACAGCAGAACTAAATATGATCCAAGGGCTTGGATCATATTTGAGAAGAAAGATTAAGCAGAGGGATGTTGAGAGTATCAGTGGGCCACCTGGGGTGAAGTTGTTAACTGCCTGACCGTACTCATTTTATCTTTTCTCATTTGCTTCCCTAACTCAGTGTGTTACATCCACCTATTATTTTCTATCTCATGTTTGTGCTCTATGTTCTTCGGTGCAGGTGGCTCATTTCTACTGCCTGTGCAGTACCTAGGCCAGGTATAAGGATCTCCTCACTTCTAGATGCAGTTGTAATGCAAATAATAAGAAAAAATCATTCTGATGCTCAGTGTGCTGTATTTTCTCCCTTGTAAAAGCAGTTCATGTTTGGATAATGATCCTTATCTTTAAAGATTGCATGTCTCTGTAATGAGTTACTCAGAGGAACTTGCAGTAGTCGGGCAGTGAAGCTCCCTTGACAGTTCTGTGTCTTAGACAAGATTATACTGTGAAACTTGTGAAAGAGAGAATTTTTGACAAATTAAGGAGCCCCCTCTGAATGAGGTAATAAACAAGGCTTAACAGTTACTAAGCAAGGCTTGACAGGGTGGATCTGTAGTCTAAAACAGTTGACACTGAGAACCACTCCATATGTCTTGTGTGTGTTGTGTGCGCATGTGGGGGGTTAATTATGATGACTCAAGTCTAGTCCTAGGGACTGAATGCCTGTTAGTAGTGGGAAGAGGTTAGGTGTGCTCCCACAGAACACCTCTGTGGTAGTTGCAGCCAAAATGAATCTAGTTCATGTGCTCTGACACTGCTCCATGGTGTGAATGAAAGTGCAGTAAGTGGGGATGCATTGGAGACTTGCTTCAACAGTGCACTCTTAATCTGAACTGAAAAATTAATATAGATGCACCCTGAAGACAGACACCTGCAGCCTCTTCATACCTGCAGTAGCAAGCAGAGCCATAAAACTTAGAAGGAAGGAGAAAGAAACTTGTCCTCTTTCACACTCAGTCATGCCAAAAACTGAGGAGGAGGAAGATTCTAGGAAACTTCAGAGTTATAATAAAGAGAAAACTCTTTTGTATTTCAGAGAACTCGTGACTCAGAGGCATCTCATCTAGTTAGAACCAAAAGATGCTGCACATTGGCATGTGCAATATTAGATGGGATCTCATGGAAGTAGGTGTATATAACATTTTATTTCCAAATGCCATAATAGCTAGGTAGATTAAAGTTAGCCTGGATTATGTGCTTAGAAATAAGGAGAAAGTTTCTTATTTATCGCTCTTCAATCATTTACAGAATAATGATACATTCTTATGCAAGTGAACATTCTTAGTTATCCTTTTTCTCTCCAGCTGAGTGCTCCATCACAGGTAGCTCTCATTTCACAACATTTGATGGACGTCATTTTACTTTTCTTGGGATTTGCCAGTACATTCTGGTAAAAGGCACCGGGAAAAACAAATTCACAATCACTTTACAGAAAGCACCTTGTGGACAGGTAAGTCATATTTTTGTTGAACATTCACAACAAACATGTCCATCCATATTTCAGGCAATTTTATATAGGTTTTACTGTAAACTAAGGGGTTATCTTTAACAGAAAATATAGACTGAAATGATTTTACAGCTTTTTTGTAAGTGGTTGTATTGCCACATGCTGTATTGCCCCTTATAAAATCAATTGCATCTTTAGAGGCATAAAGTCTAAAGGATTATTCATTTATGCATATTAAACAAGTGTATAGATCTTTGGTTATGGTACAAACAGATGTCTTAGGCTTTAGAAAAGCTCTTGCTGGCAGCACTGAACAGGTTTAATACACTACTAGTTAGGCAAGAGATTTTTTTTTTTTTTTGGTAGCGTTAGGTTTTTATTTGATATGTTATAGCATATTTAATTTGTTGGAACAATGCCTTTTAGAAAACTATTGAAGAGACTAGCCACCACACATATTTGTTTGAAAGTATTTTGGCAGGTATCTAAGAACAAGCTTTATGAACAGAGGTGCTTATAAAAGGTACTTATTTGTGAGACTGGATTTAGTTGTTATATTATTAGTCACCTACGCTCTCAGGAGAAGGGGCTCTGAGACTGTGACTCACAGCTGCCCGTGTGCTTAGGGCTGGGACGCCTGAACTCATCGGCAGGGAGTGGTGCACTGAAGCTGCCCTACTATGGGACTGACTCTCATGTCCCTTCAAAAGCTAGCCTATGAGTTGGTGCCTCTGCTTTTTTTGTAAGCACTTCCTTCTCCTGTGTAGGTGTTGAGACTCCTGTTTCTGCATTTCAGGTAGCCTCAAGCATGAAATGGTTGGTTAGGTAGCCACTGAGAGACAAGGATGCTACTGGAAATGACTCTTAGCGCAACTCTAGGCACCTTGGAAAGTTTCTGGGTGAAAACATAGGGACCCTGAGGAGCATAAGATGCTTGGTTTAAGCTGGTTATATGTCACCTTTTGTCCTGTATTTAGGTTCATAAATTCTGCCTGGATAGCACTCTAAAATGTTAGGAGAGAGTTAGTTTATAAGTCACCAATTTTTGATAGTCAGATATTTATAAATTATTGTAGTATAATTCTGGAGAAATTATATGCTTTTGGTCTGCAGTGAGATCATGGCTATGTTTCAAGGCGAGAAGCACCTTCATGTGTGCAAAAGTTTTTCTCCTGTATTGCTGCATTTGGGCACTGGTTGCACCAGCATGATATAGATGGGGTTAGACTCTTGCTCAAACATTGCTTAACCCAGCACTGAGGAGTATCCAGGGTGGCCATGCAAATATGGTCTTTTGAACCCAGTATCAGTACTTGGGGACCTCTGTCCACTTACTACTAGACTACCATAGTAGATAAAACGCATTCTCCTTGCTTTTATATGCATATGCAATATTTTATTATGTTCTACATACAACTTTGGGTGCTCTGGGTTAATGCTTTGAGTGATAGTTTACAACTGATTTACCTGATGACAGTTCTGGTATTTCCTTTCTACACAACAGTTTTTTCTTGTTTGTTTGTTTTTGCTTTCCATGGTAATATTAATGTCTTTGCCTGTTTCTGATGGTGAAACTTGTTTCTACTTAGAACTTTGACCACGCCTGCACTGAGTCTATAACACTAGTTCTTGAAGATGATGTGAGCAAACAAGTAACTCTCACAAGATATGGCCAAGTCCAAACTGGCCCTAACCAACTTTTTAACCTTAATGGTAAGAAGTGCATGGAGTAGAATTTTACCAGGGTTCATTCTTTCTTTTATATGCTCCAAAGCTTTTAAATAATATCTGTCTATGAAAAAGGATTGTGTTCAAACATAACTTATGAAACATACAATTGCTTACTTTTTATAACCTTAGTAATGGTTTTAGAAATGTACTTTTTCAGTCTGTGAAATAGTCCATTATGCCCTCATTTCTTTGCATTTCTTATCTTGCAGAGTACCTAAAAATTCCACTCATTTTGTTTGTGTTTAGGGGGGAGGAGGTAAGAAGGGAGGTGAAGAGAGGCTGGAAATCATTTTGATGGTGATGTTAAGGTCTAGCTTGATTAAACCTTTTTGGAATAAATGGCATGGAATAGAATCCATGTGCTCTGTGGGATCTATGTTGCATTCAGTGCTGACTTATGTTGTGATTTCAGGCAGGTTACTTCACCTTTTTGGAATGGGTAGTAAAATAAATCAGCCTTAAAAGAATGTTATAAAATTAAGCATTGAAGGTGGAAATGATACTGCTAAATTTCATATCTTACAGTGATTAGTAGAAAATTCTTACTGGATTTTTAATCTCTTTCTGAAAGAGTAAAGTAGAAGTTCCCCTTTCCTTTTCTAGCCTCTGGCAAAACAGAGTTTAGGGAGTTCTGTCCTGGTGGTTACAGCTATGTCTTTTCCTCATTGAATTTGTCCAGTCATGGTTCTGCTTTTGGCATTCACATATTCCTGTGGCAATGAGTTTCATAACTCAGTTATACTTTCAGTTATGTTGACAGTTCTGTTTCATAATTTCATTGATCATTTCATTTTATGTCTTTTGAATCAGTCCCTCTTCACTTTCTTGTCTCATTCCACAGTCTGCGACAAATGTAATCTATGACAAATATTTTGGTGTCACATTCTTGATAATTGGGTGTATCTAGTAAGTCTTATCAGCTAAAAACATCTTTAAGCTCACATTAAAATTAAGCATTTTATCTGCCTCTTAGTTTATGCACCTAAGTGTGTGTGTGTGCATGTGTAGAGGCTGCTTGTGAAGGTAGATCTGCTTTAAGCCTGCAGCTGCAAGTAGCCCAACAATGTGTAGCAAATGATGCTGTGACTGTGAAATTTCCATTTCCTTGCATAATGGATTTGCTGGGAAGGAAAGCTGGGAATTTGATAGGGCCTTAGTTCACATACAGTCTAAGGAATGAGCTATACTGATGTCATATCAATAGCAGTAAGACAGAAACTTCTGTCTAAAGATTGCGATACACTTTACAGACATCTGTTAATTAATCTTGTAACATCCCTGGAGACTAAGAAACAAGTGGTTTCTTGTCTTGTCTTCTCATTGCCAGAGGCATGCTGTTGCATTGCTTTCTTCTAAAAAAAAAAAAAAAAAAAAATGCGAGAGCGGTTTCTTTATAACTCAGAGGTACAGGAAGGTGAGAGATTTTTTACTGTCGACAGTAGTTGCAATTCCTGATTTGTGTTGCTAATGAAAAAGATACGTAGTCTCATAAGATCAGATGGAGAATGGGTGAGGTTATTTGGCTGCAGGTGAGGTTGTGCATAATTTCTCATTTTATTTTTGAATTTTCAAAATCTATTTTGTTTAAAGAGTAAACAAATACAACCTGGAAGTTGGATTTCAGTGACTTTGTTTTTCTTTTTCTTTTGCTATGTGCAGGGGCTATTGAAATTCAGAATATATCTTCTTTATTTGTTCAACTGAAAACTAGTTTTGGTTTGAAGATACTGTTTGCTAAAGATGGAGAGAGGATCTATGTTCAAGTTGACATCAGCTGGAAGAGAAGAACATTAGGACTATGTGGAACGTACAATGGGAATTTAAGAGATGATTTTCTGTAAGTTGCATATTGTACATTTAGATTGTGTTTAATAACAAGTGAAAAGTTTTGTTGAATGTAATCATCTGATTATTTCATTTCATTCCCATGCTGATACTTTATTAAAATAACCAATATAAAATCTCTTAATTAAAAAGTAACTTTTTAAAATGTGAAACTCATAAATTTAGCTAAGTAATTCTAGAAAACTACCATATTTTTAACAGAAGTTATTGGATGATGATATTGCTTGAATGCACTTTTTTCCTCCCTGCTGCTCCCTTATCATCAGAGCAAATACATGAGTACTGACAAAAAGAATGACTGATAATACTAGTATCATCCTTACCTGATTAACCCTTACTACTACTGCTTGATTTTTTTTCCCCACATCAAGTTTTAATGGAAAAAATGTAATTCTGAACCACAGGAATAGTTTAATTAGAAGGGCACACTTTCCTTATTCTTTCACTTCATTTTCTCCAAAGTTCCTCAAGCTATAATATCACAAAAATTTCCTAGCAGTAATAAGTGCTTTTGAAAGACTTGATGAAAAACAGCATCAAATTGCAAACAGCCCCCTCTAGAACTCTGAAATTTGCTAACAGGTCAAATTTTTCACTGAATGTATTTACTCCAATAAAGGCCAAATTCTCCTCTCATTAATGCCTCCTCCAACTGATTTCAGAGTGAGTCAAGAGTCAAGCGTGAGGGCAGACTTCGAGTGTAAGAATATTTTTGCATGAGTAAAATATTGAAGAAAAAGCTTCACATGCCCTCTCTTCTTTTATACCTCACAGGTGGAAATTCTTTTGATGATTTGAATATTCAGTGTGACTCTGCATCTAAGGCTTTTTGATGTACTTGTGTCCTTACCTGTGTAGTCCATAAGGTCAGCGGGATGCTTGCAGAGTTGACCTTTTCCTTTTCAGTTCTCCAGCAGGGATGATAGAAGGGACCCCGCAACTTCATGCCAATGCATGGAAGGTTTCCTCAGCTTGTTCTGTGCCTATCAATATTCCTGTGGTTGATCCCTGCAACATTAATCAGCAAAATGGTATGTTTTCACATGGGAGTCTAGAATTAGGTGTATCTTCCTATTACAGGACATCTTTTCTCTGTGAATGAGTTGCACATACATGCATTTCAACTTCAGTTTTAGATGTGCACTCTTTCTTTCCTTTTCCTTTTTTGGCAAAGACCATTCTTTCCATACATTTAGCATGTAAAACTAAGGAAATCCTTTGTAAATACAAGCTAGTTGATCATTTAATGCTGGGTGTACTGGCCATGAGTCCTAAATTCTGCTGTCAAATATACATGCAGAGTGCTCAGCAGAACACCGTCTGTAGTCATGTAAATTATGCCAGTGAAGTGGAACGATGTGATGCACGTTTGTAGATTGACAAAGAAAGTACAGGAGATAGTGTCTTGCCAAGACAGTGTTCAGGTCAAAAGTCCTGTCTCTGGCTTCTCCATGCTTGTTGCATTAAAAGTTTCCTTATCCTCCGTCTGTGCTCTCTGACGCAAAATGATGCAGACAATGAGATCCATGGATTTGTTCAAATTCCGGAGTACAGTTTTAGTTTTGGCTGCCTATGTTTTGCATTGAACTTTCACTGTCTCCTGCTTTCCATGTTGCTGTTCTTTTCAATTAATGAAGACAATGGGCAGACAGTAGTTGCCAATTCTGACAGAATTTAGTCTAATGTTTTTAATGTTTCAGGCATAAGGCCTCACTAAGGATGTGGGATTTGGCCATATTTAGAGCCTGTGGGAGCAAGCCTGGAATAACCATAACCCTTTAAGAATCTGGGGCATTCTAAGACTTTTTATGCCTTCAGCATTGGCTGTCTTCTAAAGCAGTACATCTCAGCCAAGTTAGCTCTCTTCAAGATAACTTCCCGCCTCACCTTCAGTTCTGTGCTTCCTCAGTGAAGGTGGAGTTTGACATAAATGTAAGCTGCTTAGAGCAGCAGGGTGGACTACATGACCTTCTGAGGTCCCTTCCAGCCTGGATTTTCCTGTGGTCCTGTATTCATCACTGGAAAAAACAGTCCCTGAGTAAGTGGTCCTGCCCCACACTACCACCTGTGCTGAGCCAGCACAAGCATTTTTCCAGTTCTGTGATGATCTTAATCTTATGAAACTGAAAAAGAAATGATTATTTGTTTACTTATTTTGTCAGGTTACTTTTCAACAAAGCCAAGTTCACTCTGTGAATCTTGTTTACTGAGACTCCAGGAATCCTGTGTCAGTGTGTGTATGTGGGAATGAACAGGGAGGATGAAGGGTAGGGACACACTTTTAGCAGCAGAATTGGCTTAAATATGATCCACACTATGGTGTTCCTGAGATGCTCCACCACTTGTGGTGTTAGTATGCTTCAGTGGCAGGAGGAGGGTCTGTTGGCACTAGAAGGTATATGGCCAGCTTGGGACTTGCATGCCCTCGAGCTCCAGTTTGTAATGCTTCCTTAGTCCACATGCCAAGAAGTATATGGTCGTTGCTGATTTCAAAGCCAAATGAAACACCAAGTAGGAAAAAACATATTCCAAGCTTTGGAAGACTCTTTCAGCTAACTCTTTTGAAATACATTATTCTGCCATTAAGTTTCCTGCCCTACTAGAGGAAGGCATTATTGTTTTTATACAGTTATTTTTATCTTAAGTGGAGTTTATTGTTGAGGGAGTTGCTTACAATATCAGTTTTAAACTGTAGAACTTTGCAGAAAGACATTGTATACAAGTTTTTGTTGCACAACTGGCTATGTTTGGTTTTAATATTTTGTGCTATTGACTAAGTGTTATAAAATGGATCTGGCTAAAACAATGTCACCTTTTCTTAGCTGGGTATGCATCTCACTGTGATATCATCAATCAAGAAGTTTTTGCTCCCTGCCATGCCTACATCAGTCCAGGATTATACTACCAGCTATGCCGCTTTGATGCATGCAAATGTGGAAGCAACTGTTTGTGTAACGCTTTGGCACACTATGCTTACGTCTGTGGCAAGCACGGGGTCATCGTTGACTTCAGATCTCGTATTTCTTACTGTGGTGAGTAACGTTTGCAGAACGGAATATCTTTTAGAAATGTGTAAAATTCTCCAAATATCATTCACTCAAAATGAAGGAATTGACCTTTTTTGCTGGGAACTTGAGTTGTGCCATGGGCTAATGACATACTCATGGGAGAAAGCTAATAGCATTTACATTAAGCATCTGAGTCAGCGACGCTGAGCTGCCTCACAGGGGGTGCCTGTCCCTTTCCATTCGTTACAGAGAGAATTTAAATTTCTGACTTTGAACCCCTAAGTCATAAAGAAGCCCCTATTAGGCTGAAGTAGTCAGGGAGTGGCAAGGAGCAGGGCAATTCCCGAAGGGAAGGCAAGCCGGTGTGGCAGGGTCTCCCCAGGGCGGGCAGGGCAGGGTGGGCAGTGATTTGCCAAGTAGGATAGAGCAATGATGTAAAACAAGGCATTTCTAAACCATAGAGTAATGCCTCGACCTTAACTGGCTCGTTCTTCCTCTCTTGGAAGCCTGAGTTACTAGATAGACCCACCCACCACATGCACACACACTTAACATAGATAAAGAATAGACACCTACTGCTTACAGAATAGACAATTCCAGCCAAAGAATTGTCTAACTTAAACCACCTGAATCTAAACATTTCTAACTTAAGAAATCAGTAAAATAGCATATTTTTCTCCTGCAATTTAACTCACCCCAGTGCAACAAGAGAGCATTTTGCTTTGCTGTTTTGCACTCCCATGATATATACTGCTTTGTTTTATATTTTTCACATTTTAAGAGTATGTTGTTCTCCCTTCTCTCTCCCTCTCCTCCAGCTGTGATGTGTCACAGTGGTATGCTTTATCATCAGTGCTCTTCTTTTTGTAAACACTCCTGTGCTTCACTTTCTATGGCAAAAATCTGTGGTGATGACTGTGCAGAAGGATGTAATTGTCCTGATGGGAAATATTTTGAAGAGTCAGTCAACTTTTGTGTATCAATGTAAGTCATAAGAAAATAGAATATGTGTGCAGGCACATTTTCCTCTTTGGAGCAAGATTTAAAGTAGTTTTTCTGCTGTTTCCCTCAGGATGTAGACTGCCTAAACAGGATAGCAAGCAATATGTGAAGATTTCATATTCTTTTGTACTAATCAACAAGCAGCCTGATCTAGTTGAATATGTCACTGCTGTCTGCAGGGGGGTTGGACTAGATGACCTCTAAAGGTCCCTTCCGACCCAAACCATTCTATGATTCCATAATCAGGAGAGGGGCCTCATCTACTACTGTGTGTACAGGCATCTACTGCACTTCAGAGAAGATATGTCACACTGCTTTAGAGAAGAAACTTTTTAATTCCTGGGAAATCATTTTCACATGAAAACCTTGTTTTTAACACTTAAGAAAAAATGAGAAGGAATCTAACTAGTAGAAATCCATAAAGTCGGGGATAGTATGGAGAGAGTGACTAGAAGTGTCTTTTTTTCTGTCTCACAATGCAAACCTCTTCAGTTAAATGGAAGGAAATGGTCAATGAAAGGAAATAGTTTTTGTACATTGTGTACCAAAATTTTACAGCTTACCACCATGGGGAGTTACTGAGTTCAGGTACTGAATTAAAAACTGGAATGAGTATTTGTATAAATTTCAAGATTATACAGAGTTATCGCTGTTCATTGCAACATATATTTTGGAAAGATCAGTACATTTCATACTGTAGGGATAAAGACTGTTTCAAACTATTGAAGAGTGTGAGGTGACTTGGTATTCCCATATTTTCGCATGGTTTCTAGGGAATTCTGTTGCTACTTCTATCCCATCTGGCTCTTATCCCAGACAAAGTTAATGGATCTTGCTATGATAATTCCTCTGTCCCATGATTTTGACAGTACTTTGAATGGGAACTACATGTTGCCATACTACTCGCATAACTGGGAAGAAAAGCTCCTTTCTGTTAAGACTAATGCACAGAAACAGCAAATAAATAATACAGAGTTTGAGGAAAATCCTGGCTTTGAAGGCAGTAGAATTTTGCCACTGACTTCAATACAGTCAGAGTGTCATCCTTTAGTTTTTGCCTTTAGAAGTATATTGTAAATATAAAGATTGAGTTAATGAATGATAAGGCCTGCTTATCACAAAAGCTTGATAAATGGATTGGCCTTAAATCCCATTTCACCTTGCTTTTGTATCTACATGCATAAATATTCTTTTAACAGATCTGCCTGTCGTTGTCATTACAAGGGCAAAGCCCTCCAGCCTGGAGAAACCCTCCCTACGCCAACAGGCTCCTGGTAGGTTTGAGCGCCAAGGGTTTTATCTTTCATGTATCACAGTTTGGATGCTACTCAAGAGCCTTGAGAATTTTTTCACATAAAATAAAGGTCTATTGTATCCAGATTTTATTTTTGTTACACACTTAGTAAAAGGGAGCCTAAAATAAATTGGATTATATACCTGCTTATTTTAACAACAGGATACCTGGAAAATTCTGTAAGCCAGGGACTAGAGAGTATCTCAAAACACATACATAGAGGTTGCAGTCCTGCTCTTAGACTTGGGGCATTGCGATAGCAATATAGGCTGGTTTCAGAAGAATAAACAATGTGATTCTATTTTGGGAAGTGTTTCAAACAAAGGCTTGCAGAGAGCTATATTTGTGTCATTTTGTATTATTAATTCATGATGGAATCCTGACCTCACTGTAACGAGTGGGGAAACCTCCCAGGTTTCCTGGTGAAACTTGTTCATTTTACAAGAAATGCCCTCAACCTGCTGATTTAAAATCATGTCTGTGACTTGAGTGTCAGAGTTGATTCTTGCTGGGGTCATATATTATAGCTGTTAGAACTGAAGCTTGGTAATCGTGTGGTTCAAGAGGTGAGAGTAGGGGCTTTGTTTTTCTGCCATTATTATGCCTTTGCAATGCTTTGGTTTTTTCACAATTTTTTTTTTTTAAGGAAAAGTTAAAAATGAGGACTAGGTTTATTGTTAAATGTGTTTTTCTGCATTTCTGTATTTTATCATAAAAACAACCAAGCTGTGTATCCTAACGTCTGTGCAGCAGGAAATCTGCATATTCACCAAGGCAGATAAGGTTTTGTGTTACAGTGCCAGCATCCTGAATGACCTGGCTGTACATTCCCATAGAGGCTGACATGCTCAGCTTCTTTTTTATTTCAGTGAAAGTTAGGCAATTAAATAGTACATAAACACCTTTGTAAGTTTAGGCTCTCATTACAGACAAGCGGTTAGAAAACACCAACCAAATGTTGGTCAGAACTCATGCTTTCAGATTTTAATCCTCCTCCTTCTCCTGATTTCTGTTGCTTAAATTGGGTTAAGTTGTATTATCTTTTTTAACATGGTGGCTACAAAACATTTTCCCCTTGAATAAAGATGGGTTTGTTTTTCTCTTCCAGTCAGTGTTTGAATGGAACAGTGAAATGTATTGAAGCCACTGCAGAAAATACAGGTAATTTACAGTCTTATCTCATATTACAGTTGCACAGAGAAAGTTTTTGACATTGAACAGTCATTTGGTTTTCTCCTCATATGTATTTTCATTATGAGATAAATAGGAGGTTAGGAGCACAAGTTGTCTTTTTTTTTTTTCTTTTTCCTTTTTCTGTAGCATAAATTGTACTAAGTCACTTGGGAAATGAAAAAATAAAAAATTACATGTGAGGTGTAGGTCAATATGTTCTCATGGGAATACCTAAAACTAGGCTCACTATCCGTGTTTAGGAAGCCTTAAGATCTTGATTTCTAGAAAGTAAATTTTTAATGAATTTCTAACAGATTTAGAAGGGAATTCAGTACACTGAAAATTATGCCACTTCTAAAGATTCTGTCTACCTAAGCTATAATTACTCTATCTTTAAGAATCGGCTGTGTATTAGATCCAGGGTGCATAGATCCAGATGCTTAATATTAAGTTTTGGTCCTTTTTTTTACATTAAAACTTATATTAATTTTATATCTCTGTAATACAAATGAAGTTATAGACTTTTATTCAGTTTGTATTCTTATGTGTACTGTAATATAGGCTAACTGTGCATTAAAATAAATAGATTGTTAACAAAAACAAATGGAAAACCTTCATTGTAAAAGAGCAGTTGATCTCATTTAACCTGCATTTTGCATTTGAAGTTCACATATGCCCTGAAGGAAAAATCTACTATGACTGCAGATCTCCTGTGCCTGGATTACCAGCAGCAGGTGTGAATTGCGGGATCTCTTGTGCAAACCTTGCCATGAATTTCTCCTGTGTCCCCTCACCACCCTGTGCAAGTGGCTGCATTTGCCCCCCTGGGTAAGCTTTGGCAGAACAACGTGGGGCACATATTTTTCACAGTTTAATGCTATATTTTTTCACTTTTTAAATTCCAGTGGTATCACACCTCCAATTTTGAAGTTATTGTTCTTTAAATTTTTCAGATATACAATCACAGTCAAAAGGCCCATCTTTATTTTGTCTCTGAGAGCCTGTTTCTTCTTCCTGCTGGTGTGAGGCTCTTCAGTTGCAGTCCCACAGTTTCTCCATCCTGAGACCATGATTCCACTATCCCATGAGATATCCAGCTTGCTACCAGTCTGATTGGCTGGTATTTGGGACTTTATGGACAGGAGATGACTCCCACCCCTTGCACAGTGTAGTTTGAGTGTAGAAGCAATGTGACAAAAACCATAACGTAAACCATCTGTGTTCCTGCTTACTGCCCAAGTAATTTTCTCACCTAGAATTCTACTCAGGCTTACAGTATTGATGCCCAGCCTGGGGCAGGGAGGTGTGGGTGCAGGCTGGATCGTGCCCTCTTCCCCTTCATTCTCTCTGCCTTTCTGAGCTCGGCCAAAGTTTTTGTTTTCTCAGTTATGTATTTGGATTTGGTGCCCAGAAACCATCTGCTGAGCTTTGCAGGTGTCAAATCAAAGTACAAAAGCTAAACATTTGTTATGAAGTTTCTGTCAGGATCAACCACCACTCCGTCCATCTGTTTCCATTCCCTCCCCTGATACCTGAAGTGTGCACTTTCAGATTTGACGAGTCAAATATGCTGTGCAAATTGCTGCCATTTGACCTCAGGTGGAGTGCTCCTTGTTTTTTCTCAACATTTAATTTTATTTTACTGTATGTGTAGCTAATGAGCCCCTGAAAGTATATCAGTTATGCACAGATCAGAGTGTAACGAGACTGCCAGAATTCCCCTTCCAGCAACTTGTGATGTTCACAGATGACTAAGCACTGGTGAAGGACAGATTTCAAGCATAACTATTTAAGATTTCACTAGTTGTTCTTGCCTGGTATTCTGTAGTCCTCTAAAAACTCTGCCTCAACTGAGGAGTTAGCTTTCAAGACCATTAGTGTTATAGGAATAAACAATTATTTTTAACATAAAAATGCATGAATCTGTATCAGGTATCATATAAAACCTAGTAAATTTTTACTGAAACATCACCATGATATTTGCATGAAATTAAACCAGCAGCATTGTTATGAAAGTTCATCTGAAAATTTGAAATAATTAAAATATAAGTTAAAAAACAGAGCTAAAGCTCTGCTCTCACAGTCAAGTAGTATTATACCATTTCAAATTGAATATGTTACTTGATTATTTTCTGAATGATAAACTATAAAACGGGTACAGACAAGCCAAATCCCAAGTTTCTGTCAAATAATGGAGTAAAACATGTGAATTATTTTGTTAAGTAAGAGAATAAACACTTATTTTGCTATTCAATAGAAAAGTCAATATGTAACATTTAGTGCAGTTAGTACCATCACTGGTGTTAAATTGTATTTCTGGAGCCGTTATGCCTTTCAGGCTCATGGTTCCAAGAAGTGAGCATGGCTTTTAGCCAAGAAGGGACCAGCAGGGTTATCTTAATAATTGAGTTCAGAAGTTCTCTTTTTTATACAAGAAAATGTTAAGCATATACCTCATGATATTAAATCTATACGAACGATTTGTGAAAGCCTTGTTATGAGAAGTTTTACTGTTATGTCATTTTTTAATTCTCTTGAGATGCTGTTCTTCTCTTTGTTTCTCCTTTCCCACCCTATTTTTATCACTACCCATTGTTTGACCCAATAACCTAACCTTTTGGGGTGGAATCTTGAATTCTCCTGGAGACTGGCCCCTTATTGTAGCATCCCAGGTATTTATGGTGCTCACAAAGTAAAGCAGCTTGTGCATGGTATTGAAACCCTTTCCTTCGGAAACCCAAGACAGGATGAACTCTAGTATGCAAAAAATGGTCCTTTTAAAGTAACAATGTTTTACATTTTCTGTTGTTAAAATTCTTGCATGACAGCATGTGGTTCTTTTAGTCAGTAGTTAAGGGGGTGACAAAGAATAAAAAACACTGGAAGTCTCTGGTATGCTATAAAAATTGAATAGAATAGCTCAAGATTTCATGAGGAAATGAGCTGAGAATGACAGTAAATTCATCACCCAAAGATACACTGAAAGCCACCCTAACACTGAGCTGGAAGTACAAGAATTACAGAAGAACAGAAGACTGGTACAGAAAGGGACCCCATGGGGCTAAGTTATTCTCTTGCCTTTCGGTAGCATCAGCAATACCTATGTTATTCTTGGCAGATATTTAACTTCCATTGACAGAGACTCTAAATGACTTCCCAAGCCATCCTTTCTAGTGCTTTCCTATCTTTAATAATTTTTCTGAGCACTTGACTCTTTTACTTGAAACCAATTAATCTTTAATGAACCAGTAATTATGGGGAGAGGAAAACTCTGATCTGCATATTCCTTTTAACTTCAAATGAAGCAATCTCAAGATCATACTTTGAAAACACAGCGTGCTCTACTCTCAACCATGTGTTGCAATGACAACTACAGGAAGTGCTTCCCTAAAGAGCAGCATTGGGAGTGTCAGTGAATTTTATTTTTTTTTTAAAGTTAATGTTGCTAAGCAGATGGAAATGAGGAGATACAAAAAGTGGTTAACCACATCTCTGGGTCACTTATTCATGATCTAAGTAGGTGTGCTGCTTTTTTCGTTAAATGCTTCTGTTTTGTCTTAACCTTGTTAGTTGTTTCCACTTCCCCAGGGTAGGCAGGTAACCTCCACCACTGCCCTTCATAAACTCTGTTTCTTTTGTCCTCCTAACTCTGCAACAGCTGCCGTAGCCCCGCTCACTGTCCTGTGCTCAGAACGGGATGGCTGCTGCTCTGTGCAGAAGAGCAGGCACTTCATTCCAGCTGCTTCCCTGGGACAGGAGGATGAGGGAGCAGCAGAGAGGGAAGGACAGCCTGGCTGCAGCCCCAGCAGCGTTCATAACACACAGATGCCCTGCAGTTTGCAGGGAGGAGTACCTACACTACCTGTGCTCTTGCATAGGAGCTGCTGCCTCACACCAGCATACCTGTTTTGAGGTAGAAGGAGAGCCACAGCTGTGGCTTTGTGAGGTCTCCAGCTGTGCACAGTGGTGGTCATTTGATTCAGAGAGCTATTGCTGCTGAAACAATTGTCCTTGGCTGGATGGAAGACCAGTTGCTGTTAGCAGGGTTTAGACAATACACTACACATTCAGTTACGTTGATCTTGTGAATTTATGCTTTCATCTTAATAATTCTTTTATTTTGAAGGGTGGCTTAAGCTTTCATCTTAATTCTTTTATGTTGAAGGATGGCTGAGCATAAAGGGAAATGTTATATTCCTGACAGTTGTCCATGCACCTGGAAAGACAGGGAATTTCTGTCGGGAGAAGTGATAGCTACTCCATGTTATACCTGGTGAGTGACATGTATTTTGCATACTTCCATATCACCTGGGACTAGCCACAAAGGGAAATCAATACAGAAAACATGTTGAGTACATTGAAAATCATAAATGTATATGATTATTTATAGATATTTACAGGATATATCTTTTATTAGGCTCACTACCAGACTTGGAAGAGTAGTCAGACTTTTGAGTGAGCGCTTTTTCAGGTCTGAAGAGGAAGCAGAAGATATCCAAGTTAAAAAGCAGTCAAGAACGAATGCTTGATTCCATACATATCAGTTAATCTCTGAAAGAAAAGACATTTGGCATTTTGGAGAATGGAATATCATGAAAGACACCCAAGGAGGAAAAAAGACAAATTAAATGTATGTCAGTGGTAAATAGTCTGCTCCTTTGGGAACTGGAAGTCAGCATAAGCAACTGTATAGGAAGAAGATGGGCAATAAAACAAAAAATAAGAAAAAAGGAAATAAAACCATTAGAATTGGAAAGTGAGCTGGCACCCAGCATCTTTTTTAAGGAGCCTTACCTGGCTTATATTGACACAAACCAATTTCTCATCCATTATAATTTGCTAGCGAAAATATTTATCTTCAGTTAAGTATATATTTAATAATGAAAAAAAAGTTTGGCATGGAAGCTTTTAATCAGTTAAAAACTTCTTTGGCAAATCAACTGAGCTTATACACTTACACAAGCAAAACTAGAGGCTGTCAGACCTTCATACAAATTCATGTAAATCACTGAATGTAGCTGACAGGAAAAGTAATCCCACAAAATAAGAGAATTTATTTCTTAAACTCAGTCCGTACTTGTCTGATACCCTGAAATCTTACGGGTAGCAACTGGAGGAGTTTTTCATTGAATAAGTGCAGATTTTTATCAAAATTTCTTAAGAAAAAATAGAATATTGATGTTTTATGAACGAATGTGTTGTGGCATGGTGCCTTATCTATACTGTAGGCAGTGACAGAGATATGGCATAAGCCATAAAAATGTTAATATTTTGCATTCATTTCTTATGCATTTTTATTGTACGTATGTGCTGATGGCAAAATGCTCAACACTTTTCTGTCATGGCATCACCAATAACTTCAGAAACAATCCACAGAATAGCTCTGTGTTTCAAGGGCTGAGAATTTTCTTCCTTTCATGAATTTCTGTATGACTTGAAATAAAAGAACCCAAGAAAGCTTTTTCTTGAAAACAAAAGGAAAATGACCATGCTATGAGAAGATACTGATTGTTAATTTTCCTTACAGTGTTTGTCGGAGAGGGATATTCAATTGCACTAGTTACCCCTGTCCTTCTGTATGCACTATTTATGGAGATCGACATTATTACACCTTTGACGGATTGGAGTATGATTATGTCAGTGACTGCCAAGCTTACCTGCTAAAGGTAGGAGGATTGGTCATACATTTCCATGTGTCCAAGTGAAAGTTTACGTGAGAAGGCAAGTATTTTGAACATCGGGAGATGATCTGTAGAAACAAATATTAACAAAACAGGTGCAGAACAGATGTGTCTGAAGGGAAGAATCTGTAAATAACATTTCGTGCTCAGCCATTTGAAAATGGTACGTGGGTGTGTCCTTATGTATATATGTGGTCTAGGAAAAAATAGAAAACAATGGTTTCTGTTCTACCGTAATCATGCTTTCATTACAATGAGCGAAGAGTAATACTATAGAAACTATAGATTTATTTAATAATTATCTATAAACTCTGCTTGGCAGAGGGTTAATGATGACCTCTGAGGCTGCTTGGAATCCTTCTTGAATGTGATCTGCATCAGATCTGGAGTGTATGTGTACAATAATATCAAACACAATGATTTCACAATTCAACAATGAAATCCTTCATTAAGATTGTCTGGCAGATACATGCTAATGTTCCTCATAGCACACATTTACAGTACATTGTTAGACTTTTTTGTTTAAAATACCATTACTGACATTTAGAAATATATTCTAACAACACTACTGTTTATTATCATTGTTGCTATTATTAAAGCTAAGAGTCTGTCTTCTGAGTTACAGTAATGTGTTTAGAAGAATGTTCATTTTCTGTCAACCCTGACTGTCTAACCTTAAGAAAAAGCATGGTTTCTCAACAACTACTGCAAATAGTTTATTTAATGTACGCTTTAGTAGAGTATTCACAGCTGTGAAATAAAATA
>WEKW01022719.1:9885-23027 GCA_013389905.1 Sula dactylatra
ATTAAGAAGGTTATTCATAGAAGTACTTTGGACAAATTTAATTACACTCAAACTCAGCAGAACTCAAGTATCATGCCTTTTCTGGATTTACGGTATGAAATACAGTTTCACAATAAATTTAAAAAAAAAGTCTCACCAGTCTTGGAAGGAAAGAATCTTATAAACATCAATTTATTTTGCAAAGTGAGGCTACAACTAACCAAATCCATGGCTCTATTCAACAGCAAGTCACTGCCAACATACTACACACTAAACTTTATACACCAGAAACCAAGAGAAATTTCTATGAAATGGTGGATGGCAATACAGTTGTACCTGAAAGCATGAGTAAAACTTGGAAGAATATCCTTCTACACATAATGACCTTTGCAAAATGAGGAAAAAAAATAGTTTAAAAGGTGGGTTACAGTTTCATAAGGCCACTAAGTCCAAAACAACACTGGCATGACATTTAATTTGGTCAAAATCAGAATAGTAATTAAAAAAAACATACAGCTGGCACTCAACTCCCTAAAAGGTCTACTGGAAACTCATCAGCCCTTCCAGGTGCAATATCTGAAAGAACTGAAGAACAGCGAGATACTCTCTCCGTATAATCAAAAGATCCATCTTATTAGTCACACACTATGCCTAAAAAATTCCAAGGGAAAAAAAAATTACCCAAACACATGGTTAAAACCAGTTATCATGTAACTTCTTTTCTCTTGTTCTGAAATTGTGAAGTCCAGAGGTTATTCCAGCCTCTTTCGGAAAAAAAAAAACCACTGTAACAAAGAATGCATGCAATAAAGGCGTTTGACAAATGCTCTATTGAGGAATGAAACAATCTTTTAATGAAGTATGTCCAGAACCTTGTTTACTTGAACCTGTGGTTTTATAAAGGCCACACATACGATATGCGCTGAACGTACTTGCTAAGGTAGGAAAATTGGTTATGCCTACAGAAGATTTTAAAACTGTGCAACATTCAACAAAATTAAACTATATTAAGTGAAAAAAGGAATGAAAGAACTGCTAAGTCTCAGACAAAGTGAAAATTTACAAAGTATTCTAAATATTACAGAGACATAATTTTCTCTGCAGAGAATATTTTCCCAGTAGGCTCATTCATAAAGTAAGCAGACTGTAACAGAGTGACATATTATTTTTCCAAAGTCAATGTAATAATAAAATGTTAATGTTTTTAATTAAGAACTTAATTTGTATTGGGTTTAAGCTGTTATTAAAAAAAAAGTTCTCTATAAACTACTCAGGCTTTAACCCAGACAACAGTCTCCATTATTTCAAGAGAAGTTCCACTCCTTTATTTGCCATATTACTTGAAGTGGTTAAATTATAAGGCAAAATATGTTTGACTAGATCATATTTACTGTAAGTTCAAGTCAAATAATAATTAATTCAAAGGCAACAAGAGCCACCAGAAATTTCACAGTTTCAGGAGAACCTCACCACATCCCAGTGCAGTGAAATGTAACCTTTAGATTCCTGTGTCACAGACAATTGTTCAACAGGATGTATGTTCATAAGAAAAATGTATTTCAAAACCTCAAATAGTTGACATCACACAAAACCAACCGTGTTTTACACTAGATCCACACACTTCTTTAAATCTCACCTACAATGCCAGCTTCCTGGAGCACAAGACATTGGGGCGTACCAATGAAGATACCAATTCCAGTGCCTGTGCACCCACATGGACCTCACATAGTGTATTGGGAGAGAACTGCTGCTAGGGAATTCCCTGACCCACTTGCCTGAGGGATTACACTTACCAATGCTGTAAAATTTAGTAAGGAACACAATTCTTGTAAGCATGCCAGGATCCAGCACTTGCCATACCTTACTTAGTACCAGGTAACCGAACACATTCTGCTGCATTCTTTCCCAACTACTCCTCTGGTCATTTATAATTACAGAATGACTTTTCACCAGCAATGTTACGTTTGCAAAATAACCTCCACTTTTTGTGGCACTTTTACCACACCTGAAAGTCACAGCCTTCACAGTGTCATGCCTTCCTTTTTAAGTAGGGTATTCTGTTCTACAGCTCTAAGTTTTGTCCTGTTTGAGGTGGGGGGTGTCTCATCAGTGGGTATATGAACACTTGGTGAGAGGGAATGAAGAGGGAGCCAGACTCATCTCAGCTCTGCCTACTGACATGGCAAGAGGTAACGAGAACAAATTGAAACACATCAAATTTCATCTGAACACAACAACAACAAAAAAAAAAAAAAACAAACAACTTTTTTGTTTGTTTGTTTTTACTGTGAGGGTGGTCAGACACTGGCACTGGTTGTGCAGGGAGGCTGTGGAATCTCTGTGGAGATATTCAAAACCTGCCTGGATATAGTGCTGGGCAACCGGCTCTGGGTGACCCTGCTGGAGCCAGGGGTTGGACTGCATCGTCTCCCTTCCAACCTCAGCTATTCTGTGTTCTGTAAAGAGCAAGTCAGGAGGAAACTAGCAGAAAACCAAACCGATCGGCAGGATTACCTCCCACATCCAGGAACGGCTCGGGATCAGCACTCAGCTCAGATGACTTAGGTTCATGACATTCATAAACTGATCGAGAGGCTGGCATAGGTATAAAGTACATCTCATTAAAACAAAACATACCCATACTCTCCCTCTAGACATCATATATTATTTTGTGTGTGTTAAGTGCAGGAAAATCCTTACAAACTCCTGAAATATACAACTAGCTGTAAAATTTGCAACACACATACATTTCACAGTTCACTCTGGCAGGATAGACTCGGTAGCCAGCTGCCAAAGCAAAACAGAGACAGGAATGCCAGGCTTTAACCAACACCTTCAACTTTTCACTAGGACAATTAACTTTTCTGTCCCCATTTGTGAACAGAAGATGCTCTGTGTCTTTGTAGGTAGATCTCAAAAAAACCTCAAAAAAAACCTGAAACACAAAAAATCCCTCCACACCAAAAAACCCAAAAACTAACAACCAACAAACCATCCACAAAAAAAAAAACAACACCTCTACCCCAACTGAGTGGCAGTTTTGAATACCCAAAGACACATTTGCAATACCAGTAAAACCACGCTAGCTTCAGTTTTCCCTAAAGCACATCAATTAAGTGCACATACGCATGACTTCAAGGATTTTAGGTTCAGTAAGAAGTTATGATTATGTGGTAATTTAAAGAACAGTTGAATTTCAGAATTTGCTAAAAGAAGCTGGATTATTATAACTGTACTTTAACTTGTGAGCTACAAATATAATTTTTAAAAAGACTGTGTGGCCCTTTTTATTTTCTAAGCTCTCAAGCAATGTCTTTTTTTTCTGCAGCTCTTCATACATTTGTGTGCAATTTCTGTACTGCTTACATAGCCAGATGCAACCTGCCTACACCCTAAGGAAAGCAGAAACGCAGCTGCCTCTCTCTGGCAAATTATTTGTCCTATAACTGATATCAAGTATCTTTTCAATTTTCCCAATTAAATTTGTTTATACATAATTTGAGCTGATACTCTTTGGTACATTCAGACAAAAAACTCCCTGACAACTGCCAATGATTTTTCTCAATGTCACCTTTTTTTTTCCTCCCATCAAGTACTTTTTGTGCTTTGTTCAAGACAAGACACTTTCTTTACCAAGCCAACAGCTGTACTAAGACATAAGAAAAAAATGCCTTAAAGCCACTGATAGATACATAACCAGTGTGGCAGCTCCATACTTGTTCCCCAGCACGTACAGAACACCCTCTGACGGGTAAAAAAAAAAAAAAAACCCAAAAAAAAAAAAAAAAAAAAAAAAAAAAAAAAAAAAAAAAAAAAAAAAAAAAAAAAAAAAAAAAAAAAACAAAAATTTCAAAAAAAAAACCCAAACTTTGTTACCTTCTGATTTAACCAAGACACTGCTTATTCAACAATTAAACCAAGTCTAGAAGATCATATTATGGTATAACTACAATTTACAGACCTATGTATTAGAGTGGATTACAAACACGTGAACAGTGTTAGGGGTCCAGTCCTCACTCACTGAGGCTGGAGGATAAGCACTCCTGCAGTGTAACTCAGGCAGGGACTGGCGTCCCAGGAACCACTGGGCAGGAGGCCAGGGCCACCTAAGGCTGGTCAGTGCCATTAAGGTCTATTAATACACTCAGGACCTAACATACATCCATCATATGAGCTTATCTTGCACTGCTAAAAAAAGATATCGCTCACTTCTTTTTTTCCCAGGTTTTTAATCCAACAACTGCACTCTGGCAGTTGATGAACCTTTCATGGCTCACATGGTGTACTGCTTTGGTACTTCAGTCCAGACTAGCTACATCATAAATGAAAATTATTCTCCACAGTCATACTATGACTGAGGAATGTAAATGCAACTATCTTTCTACAATTCACATTGCTGAAGACTATCAATTTAAAAAACATGGCAGTAGGAGTTAACCAAACCATCAGGGTCAAAGAAAGAGAATAATGGGGGGTTCTGCAGAAGCCTTCATCTCTGCTGCCCACCTAGCCTTCAGAATTATTGATATGGCAACATTTCAGGCACACTACAAATGAAACTCCACGGAAAACAAACCCAACGGCAGCCATCTATAAAAGCTGATCAAAAGACTGATGCAGACCGATTTGAAACAAGAAGCGATCAAATATAGAGGAAAGATGGTATTACGCTGCATTAGGTATCGACAACTTGACCACAAGATCGGATTCTGGAAATAAAAGGAACCCTTGAATAGTTTCCCACTAGATGTAGTTTGCATTCTGTTTTCTTACCTGATCTGCTGCAATGAAATAGGTGCCTTAATTTGCTGATAATAATCAGGATACTTTTTCTTGGAGGGCAAGTGGAAAAAGGGTTCAGATATTAGCTGGCCCTGATTATTTCGGCAACTTCTAACTGTGTCATAAAGCTGATAAAGAGGATTAGAAGTGTCCATGAAGGAAGTAATGCTTTCTGCTTCAGATTCTCCTTCTTCATAACGAGCAGCAGCTGCACAGAGAGAAAGGAAAAATGGAAAACTCAGCAGGACAACTCAGAGTGGGTTTTTTTGGTTGACTTTTCAAATGGATAAAGATCTAAACCAGAAGAAAAGGCAGTCCCTCAAATCGTGGGTGTTCAGCCACACTCTGGCAGTCAGATTCACACCTCAGAAAAGGACATCATAAGTATATCTTATGAGCCTCAAGGTGACAAAAAAAATAGGTACTTTATCTAGTTATTGGAATCTCTCTTATCAGATGAGACTTCAGTTATGTCACTGGTAATACACCCTTACCACTTACAAGTGCTGAGAAGTCTTCATGTATGAGACTACATGACAGGACTATTCAACCACACAGTACCTGTAAAACAGCTATGTCCTTATTTACCCAAGCTATTAATACTAGTATCTGTGCCAAATATATTTGTATATTGAACTACTGCCATCCTGCTACTGACAAGAGCTCACTACAAGAATACAAATTGACAAACCATGTCTGGAATTTTCAAAGGTGTGCCTAGCCAGTTAAGCAAAATGGCCAAATTAAAAATTAATTTTTGCATATATATCAAAAAGGTGACTTCAAAGCTTCTATAATCCTTTAGACCATATTAATCACAGCTCAATTAAAAAATTGTGAAGTTTAGCAGAAAAAACTGACACTACAGCCTGAAAGTGCACCTCTACTATATGCAGCAAAAGGAAGGAGAAATAAATATTTTAGAATTATTATATCATTGGCATAAACATTTCATAGTAACATATTCAAACTTTTCTAGTTATCTATATGAAGCATATACTATGCTTCAGGATTAGGATGAATGAAAGAAATGCTACGAAGAACTAACATTTACTGCAGATAAAATTAGGTGAAACGTTATATCAGCAACAGAAACACAAAAGGAATGAAAACATGCTGGTAGTGGAAATATAGGATGGGAAGCAGTAAGTGGCCAACCCTTCCACATTTATCAGTAACAAAAGTGGTGTAATTTGTACCTTGCAAGCAGGCATAACATCAAATCTATGTGATTTTGCACATACTAGAGTTAAATTATTCACCCTTTTCCCTGCTCTTATGAGTTACAGTTTGAAGGATAGCTTGGCAGATGACACACTGGGTAATTCAGTTACACAAAAGACAGTTCTCTAACACTCACGCCAAGTTTCCAGCTGGCATTTTCATTATTGCTCAGTGGAGGCTGGCAATGTTTCAAGCTTTCTATCCAAGTTCAGTAAAGGCATATTGAAATGACAACAAAGGCAGGGAATGCTCTGACTGCATAACAACATAGTACTATCATTTTTCCTCTGCAGTCTGACATTGCAGATCTGTGTGAGCATATGACATATGAGATCTACCAGACAAGTTAGATGCAAGCTAAAACACAAGCAGACACCAGTAGGTGTGCAAACACATTATGAAGATGTTCATTATCAATTCACCAAAGACATTCAAAATTATCCTAATTACTTATCTGTATGCCCATCAGCATCACTTAATGACCTAGCATCCACTAGACAGTAGCCTTCAAAGCAGGAGCTGGACAGAATTACTCAGTCAGAAACAAAAGATTGGAGGTACCACTATGTTTTCCTGTACCTAACATATCAGCTTGAACATGGAGATAAATGCTAACAGCTAAGAGAATGCTATCAGGTAAAGTAAGTCTCCAAAATAGATTATGCAGCAAAAGATTGTCTTTGGTTTTGTTTACTCAAACAGTTCAGTTCTGAGTGCTCCATTAAAAAGCAAGAAACAGAATAGAAAAAGCAGAACAACTTGTTTTTATGAAAGAGAAAAAAATAAGAAACTAGTCAAGTATATTACTGTTCTCTGACATGTGGTAGCCAGCAACAAAGCGGTTCGATACCCTAAATAAGAAACGTATTTCCTTTCTATTGAAAGTAGAACATAAGGCATTCCCTAAAATAAAAATCTAAGTAAATTAAACAGGCACTAAAAGGAAAGTGTTTATGTAATATTACGATACAGCTATAAACATTTTCATTATGATGTGTATATTCTTTAAAAGCGATGTGTCAAACATTATATATTCTTACATATTCAGAAAATGATAGTGTTCTCCTAATATAAAACCCATTACCTTAAGAACTGAAGAAGAATGTATTATTCAGATCAGAAGACAAAAATCTGTATTTTGCTATGGAGCAAACAATCTAATGCAAGGCTGCAGATTCTTTAACATGCAGTAGCACCAGGTCCCTTATCCCCACCAAGCACATGCTGGCAGTAGAGAGTAACAGTCAGTTATTTCCCTTTCATGCAGCTGTTACCACAACAACAGTTAGCAGATACAGCAGGGAAAAAAAAATCCCCAAAACCAAACGCAGTAAACCATAACCACAAAATATATGCCATTCAACAGTCCCAAACAAAATGTATTTCCTGCTGTTCATTCCATACCACAGTGACGGTTTCCTAATGAAGGAAGGGACAGCTTCATAATGGAGTGATCTTAAATTGACTTCACTGCGGAACGAGGAAGCCATCTAACGTACAACTGGAACTGAGCCTTGTTATCAAATAGAAAAGGCATAAATCATATGTACTCATGTACTCTTATTCAATGATGAGGCAGAAAAAGAGCAGAGAGAGAGGAGAGTATTTGAATATGTATGAAAGAAAATCAGCCTTTACTCAGTAAGTGGTTTGCTTTTAACAGTCTCCTCTGTGGTCCCAAAGCACCTGGACAACAACGAATGCTCAAAGTCTAACTGAAGACAGACATTAGTAAAACCAAAAGCAGCATCCAGTCTTAAAACATTTATAAATTAAATAATAATAAATAAAATAGCTCTATTTACAAAATGAAATACTTATAAATAAGTAACACCTACTGAACATCTACGCCTGCTTTACAGATTTATAGTGAGGAGCAAGGGAGTCACAGAAGCTGCTCATGTCCTAGTACATTTGAGTTGGAAATCTTCTACAAGTTCCATCATACCATGACACCCTCTGAAACTGTGAGGATAAACTCCAAGTCGGAAACAGATATTGTTCATTGCTTAGGTAACTGCTAGTCAAAGCAGCTCACAAAGATTTTTCTCTGTATCAAGAGGGAGAAAGTTCTCTTAATGTTCAGTCATGCAGCCTGGTTCTCATTTATTTTAACAACTGTTAGAGGAAGGAAAAAAGATGAGATACCAGAGCAACTAATAATAAGACCACTTGGTTTAAATAAAAATCCTTTTCATCCACAGACTGAAAACATAGGGATGTCCAAGCAGTATGTTGGAGGAACAGAAGGGTGACAGAGGTCTGCCAAAACAAAATTGACATTGCCTCTTAGGTGAACGCAGTAAAGAAAGGAGAGCTTCAACAGCAGCTAGGCAAAAAATCTCAGATGCGTATGAAAGGCCCCACGAAAGTGACAATCATGTCCACACCTAAGGCGGCACCTGAGAATGGTTAAATCACTTCAAGAATGTAAATCACGTAAAGATGTAAAAAGCTATGCTTTTTTACAGAATTACAATTTGCAAACATAGCAGCTAACAATCATGCTGAACCAAGCTAATAAATACTCTTCACACCTCCCAGAAAGCAGCTGCTCTGACAATAACTGAACTTTGGGCTAACCAGGAATAAAAATTCGTTTGCTTGCAGCAAGATTGAAAATGATCCAAAAAAATTCTACAGCATATCCATCCACTGGAAAACAGTGGTGAGTACAATTCAATTACCAGGTGTGAAATAAATGCCCCAAAAATATATTGAAGAGATGCATAATTTCACATCAACACTGAAATAATGTAAACAAAAAAATAAGACAACAGTATATGTACAAAAAAATTTCAGAAACCTGCTCTGAGATGAATGCAAGTAAGTTACTGAGAATGTAACTGTCAAGACAGGCTAACTTAAAAGACAACCTGTAACAATTTATGAACAAAACTGAAATATCTGATATAATGCATATATGATGGCGTATATGCTTGTAACATAATGCTAAAGCATGCTTATTATGAAACTAAGGATGCTGCATGAAGGCATGCCTTTTTATGTTAAAACAAAAGCATATGAACCTTCATGCAAGATTTCATGACTGCTAGGCTAGACCAGATATTTCTAAATTAAGTTCTAACATTTATCTATCCTTATACCTCATATAGATTATCTTCACCTTAAAAAAAGTAGAATCTGACAGGTACTTAGAAGACCCAATGACACAAGAGAGCAAGAGAGAACAAGCCAGTGTGAGTGAGTGTGAGATTTCTCTGAACAACTGCAGCATTGTAAATCTCTCTTACTGCAAGGAGCACTCAATGTCTTCTCCAGTGTCTCCTCTTCTGTTTCATATTAGAAGGAATAAAAACAAGCAACAGGTTCCTAAAGCTTGGATAAGTACACTTGGAAACACACACACACACGCACCAAATTCAAAACATCCAAGCAAGTTTGGCCTACTCTGTCTTACCAGCTGTACATTTAGAGGAAACAGGGATTGGATTTAACAGAATTACATGCTGTGTTTGGAAACCACAAAATATTTTTAAAATAAAGATATTTGAATGTATCAGAAGCTCTACAGTTCTGCTTATTTCAAAACTTCAATTAAAGAAAATAAATAGAGAAACCACATTTCGGTTCATACCAGCCAAAGCTGCATCCTCATCACTTTCTGATCCGTACTGCAACGCCATGGTTATTGCTGATAAACGATCCCCTTGGGCTGACCTTTTGTTACTATAAAAAAAGAAAATAAATGTGCAAAATTTAAAAAAAAAAAAAAAGAAAAAAAAGAAAAAAAAAGGTTTATCATGTTAACAATTAACAGTCACCCGGCGTGTGTAAGTAGCCAAGTGAAGTTCACGGCTGTTGCCTACATTATCAGGAATAGAGACATGACTATGCAAGAAAAGACTGGAGCCCTTAACAAGAGAAACTGCGAATGACCCATGAGTCTGCCTCTATTTTAAGAGGCAGTCCATCAAACCAAAAAACCGGACACACAATCAGAAAGGTAGAGCTCAAGCTGTCTTCTGTCCTATTTTGAATACTTGAGTATTTGAATTATTGAGGGAGAAGGGGGATGATAACAAGTCCTTCCCAATTAATAACTTTGTT
This sequence comes from Sula dactylatra, assembly GCA_013389905.1. Classification (NCBI taxonomy): domain Eukaryota; kingdom Metazoa; phylum Chordata; class Aves; order Suliformes; family Sulidae; genus Sula; species Sula dactylatra. Next base: position 19,942 of record WEKW01022719.1, read on the forward strand.
ACTTGATCCTGTTTTATAGGGATTTGCCTACATGCAGGAATTCAGCACGCTGTAAGCTCTATATGCTATCTTCCCTCATTCCCCCATCCCCACGTTAGGCATTTTCGGCACACAGAGCGCCTATATGTGAAGCAGCTTCCTCTGCCCTCTAGGTGGAGTAAATCAGCGTCCACGCTAGCTATGGTCTCACAAAGACTTCTTCGGCATCCCTCTCTTCTTCCCTTTTGTCCCAAACTTGGGGCACAGCATTTCATACCTACACTGTAGGCTATGCCTGACAATCTGCTTTTTTTCTAGGTCAGCTCTTTAGGCACCTCCAGCAACGGGCTCCACCTTGCCCTGTGGGAGCAAAGTGAAGACTGGGAAAAAGCAGATGGGTTGCTTAAAATGATGCCAACTCCGTACAAATGCTCAATCCCCTAAAGCTGCTGTGTTAAACCGTGGTTTCAGAGTATACATGAAGCAAATTAGTCAGGACTGTTTCAAGGCAGTAACCCACAGACTGTAGACACAAGACTTCTGCTAGGTACCAAAATTCTCAACTGATGACTGAAAGAACAAATCAGAAAGCCTCCAGTAATCCAGTCTACTCAGCAAGTTTGCCATAAATGCATCCCAAATGCAATACTTCCTTTTTACAGTCTTCACTGGTTTCCATCATCCATCTCTCAATTATTTACTCCTACGTATTATTTCTTTTTAGTCTCCAAATATAATTTCTCTAGGTTTACAACGCATTTCCACGTTATCTTTCACCTGCTTTATTTTGTAATGAAGCTTAACATTCTGCTCTTCAGAACATTTCTAAGGAAATAATTGCATACACAATATTTCGTGACAGGTGTTTTGAAATATTAAATATAAAATCAAACATGGAAGAGTAACTATGGCAAACTAACTTATTAAATCATATTTAATAGATATTTGACTGAAATACATGTGAATCTGAAATATTGAAGAGCACTCTCAACCAAAAAAAAAAAATAAAATCAATAAACCCCAAGATTTTAAATTTTAGTATTTCCGTATGATGATGACCCAGCTTTTCCTTCAAGTCCACAATTTACTTACCGATAATATTTGTTAGAAGAATTTCTCTCATCACCAACACTGCCTTTACCCTGCGAGGAAGGACCTGTCAGCTTGGAAGCAGTCAAATTTGACGGAGTCCTTAAGGCAGAAGAGACAAGCCAAGGAAAGGGGAAAAAAAGAGGCCCACCTTAGACCCAAGAAAAGACACAGCAAGGATAAAGCTTTTTACAGAATTACTTTGATAGAGCAGCCAAAAGGTTCAGAGACAGATATAAAATGTTTTAAAGCTAAAAGTAAAGTAATACTAAGATACATTTAGTGCCCCAGCATTAATATCAATTTTGTTTATAAAGTCAAAGGAAGGTAACATTTACATTGAGGATTAATACGCACACAGCTCAGCCTACAATAGCAGTGGAAGCAGCCAACAAAAAGCTCCTTAGCATCCAGATAAAGCTAATCATACAGATACAATCATGTTTTATCAATACTTAATAAAATCACTGTCAAGGTGCTTGACGGTGCATATTGTCAAGCAACTTTGTCACTTTATTTAAGGGAGGACAGTTAAATGCACCAAAGAGCAATTTAGTATGACAAAAGATAGAATGAACTCTGCAATAGAAAAGCATGATTTTTGACACAGAGACAACATGTCTGTAGAACTTAGGTTAGTGGCGTTATGATGAATTTGAGCCTGATCCATCAGTGACAAAGAAAAACATCCATCAGTGACAAAGAAAAACAGATGTAAATTCAGAAGAAAAATATAGTAAATTCAATGAACTTATGGGGGTATTTTACCAAAATCAGCAATAGGTAAAGGAGATCCCCCTTTGAGACAATTAAGCAGTGAGGAATTTAAATAAAAAAAATAATAATTCTGTGATGCAGATTCAGCAGAAAGAAACAAAAAAAGGAATAATGGTTCAACAAAAAGAGCAACCAGTGAAATGCAGAACAGCAGGTGAAAGGCCTGGTTTTCATGATACTTTTCTCTCACCCCAGATTTTTTTGCATTCAGCCCAATATTATTGTAGCCTGCTTCGGGCATTATAAATATTTTTTTTTTGTCAAGTTAGGGAAACAAAGAAGGGAGCTGACAATTATTCTGACATTCAGCTTACTTCAGGATTTGCAGGTCTATAGAGAACATAGTACATAAGAGAACATCTAGAATAAGGTAGCTAAGAAGTGGAAATGGGTTGGCAGTGCAAAAGAGGAATTCAGCTAACAAATATCAGTGTGATTTATCTGTCATCCCTTCTTACGCAAACAGCTTTATTTTGAAGAAGAACAGTCAAGCCTCAAAATTAAACATGACGCACACTGGTGACATCCTGAGCGTCATCAATGGCCAACACAGTGAGAAAAATAAAATAAAATCACTATTGAAATAGAAAACCTCTATGCCTATATTATTTCTAGTTACTGCAAAGCAAACGCATATGTACATTCAGTGCCTGTAGAATCAAGGTCTTCTGGCACTACACGTGCTTTTAAGAAGGACAGTTATTAGAATGTGTGTCAGGAATTACTCCCTAACAGTATTTCTGCTTTTATATTTTTATATGCTCCAACAATGATTCACCCAAACATGGGAAGCATGCTAACGCTGAACAAATGAACCAGAAAAACCACTACATATGTTGAACGTCTCAAAGCACCAAACAGTAAAAAACAATCAGGTGACTTCCATTTCTTTCACACATCATAATTCTAGACAATACTTTTGATACTGACACCATCTACACATTTTTCAGACAACAAAAAAATTTAAACTACCTTTCAGTAAAGTAAGGGAGTGTTAATGTTCTCAGTTGTACCACGCAAGCCTTTGCAGGAAAGGACGGCAGTTTTTTACAGCACCAAATACCAGTAAACAGCTCAAATACATAAAGAGAGACCACCTTGTAAAGAGTTTGCTAACTCCTTGGATGACTTGCAAGACGTTGCTTTATTTTTTTTTTTAGAGAAATGACACGGCTCATACTGGCAAATAGTATCTATACCCACTTTTGAGTGTTATTCATAAGTAAAGAGTTAATACAAGA
>WEKW01022720.1:0-27390 GCA_013389905.1 Sula dactylatra
GAGCGGGGGGTGTCTGTCGGGTGCTGCTTGTCCCCGCGGTGTCGCGGCTCGGGGTGCTCCCCCGTCGCCGCTTCGGGTGAGGGGGCTCTGGGCGGAGGGAGGCGTTGCTTGTGGGAAGAAATCCCGGGTCGGTCGATTCCCTGTCTGGAAAGCTTCCTTGGAGGTGCTTGTAGCTGCTCTGAACGTGTCAGCAGAAGCCTTGCGGTCTCTCCGAACCCTGCTCTTGCTGCTACTCACGTCCAGTTGTTGGATGTATGTTTGATATATGTTGGCAGGGCCTGGTGGTGCCAACAGGAGGTATGTTCTCCTGTATCCTTTGCCAGGCAGACTTCTGAAACAAGGCGCAGGGGATGCTGTGGCCTGGCAGGGCTCGCTCTCTGCGTCAGGTATGGGATCCGCTGGTGTTCCGACAGCGGCGAAGCCCTGCGCTTGCTTGTCTCGGTGCGCTTGTGACTGGTTTTGTCAAGCGTAGCAGGTGGTAGGTAAAACGTGCTCCGTTCACCTAGTGAGATTCCTGCTTGTCCCTTTGGGCAGTGTCACTGGAGTTTCGGTGGACTTGTTCACCTTGCCTTCACCTCAGGTGGCTGTACAGGCAGGGCTGTAAATATCACGCAGAGATGTTCGAAACATTTAATATTCGGTATCAACAAAGATATGAGAATTGCTGGAAACGTGTCTGTCTCGTTGCAAATCTTTCGCAGTGCGGGATGATGATACTTTTTCCTGCGTCGTCTGCAGATAAACTGTAATGAATGCAGTTGACAGCTTGAGCAAAAGTTCTGTTGAGAGCGTACGAGCTGGGAGAAGGGTCACGCTGGATCCAGCTTAAGGTAAAATGTCTAACTCATAGTATGATACCACTAGTATTCTGCAACAGGTTCATATTTTTGTGATGGTTTATGGCCTCTTTGTGATTTAGCTCTTAAGAGCCATTGGATTTCGGTTTTGCCTGTGGCATGGACAAGTAATTTCATTTATTCTGTGGCACTGGTTTCAGCGTGGTAGAAGTTATTGCAGTAGTTCTAGAATACAAACTTTTCAGAACATGTAGGACTTTAGGATCAGGGTGAATTTTACTTTAGCTCTGTTTTAAATTCTCCTTTACAGGTGTGAACAAAGGCGGCCCCTGGGCTGAGGCTTCACAAAGGAAGGTTTGGTCTGGAGTCGGTTTTCGTGACACAGGTGAAGACCTTTGGAAAAGAACTTTTATCATGGAAACAAAGTGCCTCTAAGTATTAACTAAACCAACATAATATTTAAAAAAAGACTTTCTGAGAATACAGAGATACTTTTTACTTTTTCCTTCGTTTTCTCAGCAGAAAGAATGTGTTGCATGCTCTAATTATATAAAGTTGTATAAAACATCCATCCTCCAAACTATTGCGGGAAACTTACTGAAAACCAAAATTAAATGTTTAAACATATTGGTTTCCCCTCTGTCCCGTTCATGTGCATGCTGTTTGTATTGCAAGGGTTTGAGAAGTCTTGAAGTGTTTTGGAGAGCTAAATATGAATGGAAATGTTCCACAGGCCAAACATCTAAGTGTCCTATCACAATGGTAAATAAATTTTAAATAACGTCTTTGCAGAGTGCAGCTTTTCTTAAACAAACAGTAACAAAAAAAAATAATCTGGTCACTGAACTGACTTACGTTTTTAGGGTACGAAAAAAAGTAAATCGGCTTTAAAAATTAGTATGGTGATGCCATTTAAACTAAGGATCCGGTTTTGTTCTGTTTGTAATAGCGGAAGAAACTGTTACATTTCGATGAAGCAATACTAAGTCTTAGCTGGGGAATTTTTATTATGCGTTTCTATGAGTAAAGCTGTCGACTATCTGTTATAGCTGTCCTTGATGAGAAATATTGTGTACTGACACAGCGTATGGAATCCTGTCTTGTCGGAGCCCTTAACAGAGCAGAGCAGCAAAAGTGGTCTGAGCCCTGCTTATAATGCTGGGAAGCTGCTCTGTAGAATCCCTGGTCGGTCTCCCCTTGGAAGATCAAAATATTCTCCATTCTTGTCTGTATGTTCTGGTTTTCAGAGCTCAGGTACAAAGAAGTTAATATTGTGAGTAATAGCTGTAATGTTTGATTTTTTTTTTATGTAGTTCATGTATTTGTCCAATGTCTTCGTTGCTAAAAGTAACCTGTTGTTAACTATATGAAAAGGAAATTCTAAGTACAGGTTTGCATGTTGAAGCTGACCATATGTCGGAACCTAAAACACTAAGAACACTTGCTATAGAAATTTTTCAGTTATTGCTGAGACTGAGTTGGGTTTTCATGTGCTCCTATATGATTGTCTTTCAGGTCTTTTTTGATCTAGCCTTAAAAACTATTTAATGTAACTGCAGTTTGGCCAATTGGGTGATTTCATCCACAGTTTATATTTTGTTATGGATGGTTCTCTGTGTTTCTTTTCTTTCTTTTTTTTTTTTTTTTTAACATGAATACTGCAGCCTTACATTAACGCAAGTTTCATATGAAGGGCTCCTATACGTTAAGCATATACATCATGTGTAAAATCCTACTGTGACTATGTCTGTAAAATTGCTGGGTAGCTGAGCATTTGCTGAAATGAGCTGTTGATTGGTTTTTTTCTGGCTTATAATGCTCCTTTGTAGATCTGCTGGTATCTTGTTTGACCCTGCTGCATCTAGACAATGCATTCCTTCATGTTTTGTGTAATATCTTTTTCAGTCATTTCTGTGTACGTAGATATGGTAACTGGAAAGAGAAAATTCTGTTCTTAAATTGTCCCTCTTCCCGCTCTCAACTTCCCCATCTCCAGCATAGCTGGAATATTGGTCATTAAGGGGAATTTAGACCAGTATTGATTGCTGGTATCCAGGAATTCTGGGGAGAGGGACAAAAATGAGCACTGGGAAACTATATAAATACTCTGACAATGCAAATTTATGCTTTGAGACCCTGAAGATCAATAGGGGAGTGTTATAGGTGGAATAGAAAAAAGAAAGAAGAGCTCGAGACATCAGATGAATAAGCTCTGGAGCTTACTACCGTTTTAAGAGGCTCGGATGTTGGTGCTGTGCCTTCTGTCTGTCGTTCAGTTGTTTAAATCTCTCCCAGTAGTGGTTAGCAAGGTATAAACGGAGCGGTCCAGTCTAAACCCGGAAGGGTTCTTGTCTGCTGTTATTTGCTCATTTTTAAAATGCAGTCAGCCTTTTGAGGGAGTTGGGCAAGTTCAAAACAATATGTTTTTCAGTGCTTGCTTCTGGGACCGGTGTGTAATTGCTCTGGCATATGAGTGAATCCCATTTGTTTCTGCATTAATTGCTTGCAAATACTCCACACTTGGGTCACAATAGGCTGTTTTGTAGCAGTGTTTCAAGTAAGAGATTGATACTCAGCTGGGAAGTTCAGACAAGAAATGAAGAAAGGTTATTTACAGCAACATATAGAATGGGAAGCAGCTGGTTTAAGTTAGCAAATTAGGAGAAGAGGAGGTGAATACTACTGGTACATCTCAAAACTGGCTTCTTTTCATCCCAGAGTTGAGTGTAGGATGTTATTTCCCTTTTTATTTGCGCATTGTCAGGCATACCGGCGGAGCCTGGAAATTCATAATTTACAAAACAGGAAGAAACCATTTCACACATTTTTGCTGGTTTATGGGCATAGACTGATCAATGTATACACCCATAAACCTTCCATAACTTGTACACCAGTTTTTAAAATTGTTTGAATAGTTTTCTGCAAGTCTTCTGCGGTACTCCACCTGCCCCTCATCCCGCCCTAGTTTCTGTTTGTCAAATACGTTTTTTTTTTTTATTTCCTACTGAAACTGGTTGTCGTAGTTGGCACACTTTCAGGGCAGGGTTTAGTTGAGTTTTGAAGGGTTTTTTTTGGTTTGGTTGTTTGGTCCTTTTTAACCAGGAGATGTAGTCAATCGTCCCTTTTTGTGAAAGGGGTGCTTAACAGTATTCGGTGTTTATTCTTTGGTGTTTTTTAGATAACCAGGCAATTCCTCACGTAAACTGGCAAATTTTTTTGTATTTCTTTTCTGAAACATTAATCATTTTATTATGCAGCTGGGATGACATCATTACAAATAAGTGGGTTTTTTGTCTTTAACACTTAATTTTACTCTACAGGATTTAACAAATAAAAATAATTGTTAAGTTAGTTCCAGTGGCTTATAATACATATTACTTATCTTGTAACTGAATATTCAGCCATTCTTACTGTTTCTGCAAGCTGTCCTGTTCATGATCAACTTCAGAACTTTTGTAAAATCTCATGAATTGGACATAGTAAGCCAAAACTATTACAGATTACCTTACTTGCTAGATAAACCTTCAGGATAATTGGGGGGGGGGGAATCCTAAACTGAAGAAATAGCATCATAACTGTGAAATCAAATGAGCAGCCACGCAGCTTTCCTACGTAGTTTGTAGAGAATTCGAATACAATAACTTGCTAGACATGTGACAAGAGGGAGGGTGGGAAATCGGCATTTTTTTTTTTTCTTAGCCTGTCATCAATCTGTGGGTGGGTCAACACAGAAGTAGGAAAAGAACTTCAGAGATTCTTGCAAAACTCCTGATAAAAGTCCTTTAAAAAAGCTGATAAACTCAGCTGTGGTACAGCAGAATAAAACACAAAATCAGAAGTAGGGAAGAAAAATGTCACTTTTTAGTACAAAAAGTTGAAGTTTTCATTCCAGGATTCAAAACTAAAAATACATGTTAATGTGTTTTGTAACTAAGGTGGAAAATACAGTGAATGATGATGTCAAAATGAAACTATATAAAATGAAGTTTATTGAAAAGAGTCTGCAGGACTGATTTAGCTGTTCCTGAAGGTGACAAGAGACATTTGGAGGACTCCTAGTTAAAATAAAAAAATTTGGAGATTCTTGTCAAATCTGTGCGTGGTGGGATAAATAGAAAGGTGGGGGGTTTTGGGTTTGTGTGGGTTTTTTTAATAGTGATTTGTCTGAGTTACTTAAAGGAAAAAGAGCATGATGTCAGGTTTTTACAAGGCCTTCACACCATCAGGGTGAATGGAGTTGAAAGTATAGCAACCTTACTGTTCTGCTAGGGCTTTAAGAAATCTTTCAGGACTATTTGACCAGTTCTGCTCCTTTAGGGGAGGGGAAAAAGGAGATGTACTTGTAGTTTTTCTACTTTGCAGAATGATTAGGCTTTGATTTAGCAGAAATACTTCAATAGGAGGGAGTGCATTTCTTTCTTACGCTCAAAATAAGAAGTACCTGCTGTAGAAAGAGTGTATTGTACGGAACTTGCTGCGGTGGATGTGGGAGCTTTCAAGTCTGACAGTTTAAGTAGCGAAGATGAGAGTGAGGACAGTTCCTGGGCAGGAGACTTCAAGAGGAATGTGATTCATGGGACGTAGTTACTAGTGCAATTACCAGTGCAGCTGCTGTAGTAACTTCTGCCAGTACTAAAAAAGAAATCTGCCATGTCCAATGCTCTGCTGGTCGCAGCGTAAGTGATAGAGATGGGAGCAACAGAAGTGTGGTGCCTTGTTCCACTTGCCAACTTCAGATGCACGTACGCAGATGCAGCTATTTCTGCTGGGTTTCAAACTGACACCAAAGCTTCCCAGGAGTTCCTAAAGCCTTTAGGCTGGGCTAGAGTTTTGGAATTGGAGGCAGTAAGATTTTGTGTTGCGTTTTCTGTGAATAATAGTGAAAGGGCAGAGATTCAGAGGGACTGAATTGGTCTGATAATGAGCAAAACCTGTTGAATTCAGGTAAGAGAAAAACCCAACCCTTAAACATAAATACCTTCTATTTCTGCACTTAATTACACAAGGTTTTATTTCAGTAATAAATTCATTTGTTTCAGTTTTGTAATAAATAAGACTTTTCTAGTACTCTCTATGATAATAGTTTCTATTGCCATTCCTTAAACTCTAGGTCACACTTCTCATTTATTAATATTTGTTTCCAATTATGTTGAATGGAACATGTTGGATTTGATCAAAAATGGAGTCTGGAGTTCAGAGCTCTTGAAAAATTTCAGGGGGTGAGGGATAAGGAATGTTCTGCTAGACCCAGACTTCCTTTTACTATAAATACAAGTTCAAATGAGAAAAATCATTTACTGGAAAGTGGGGAAATTCTGAAATACTAACCCCAAAACATTATGTTCTCTCACTAACATGTCATCAAAATTCAGTTTTCTAGCGCTCAATAAGTGCAATTTCCGCTTAAAATTGTTAAAGCAAATTGCCAAAGGTCTTGCATCAGCCCAGTGTCAAAGATGGGTCTGGAATTCAGGAGCTCTGGGTTTTATAGTCAGAGCAGTCTATTTAACTGCCTAGCCCAAACATCTGCATTAGCAGATCATAGAGTTTATCTGTGCAGTGGAAATAATTTCTCTGTTTTATTTAAGAGAATACTTAGCTTCCTTCCTAGCCGTTCTGAGTATCAGTGACACACATGTACACACACACACACAACCTTCCTAATGTCATTCAGTCTTCCTTACCCTCTTCAACAAATTCCCAGGCTTGCTCTTCTCAACCTCTCATCTGCCTGTTGCTTCGCTTTTGTCACTTCCACCTCCTGTTTCTTAAGAACTCGCCTCCTACAGCTTGTGGGGCATTCTTGAGCAAAGGCTTTTGTGGCTTGATTCAGGAAGGAGGTAAAGTGGGAATCAGAAGTTCCAGTACGTGAAGTTATCTCAAGATCATTAGTTATTTTATGAAAGTGTTCTGTAGGCATCCCTGGCTGCTGCCCCTGTTGACTGCTACGGTACAACTTCTGCAGACTTAAATTCAGGCGTGACATGAGTCCTGCAGTAGTCCTGCTATAGGACTGAGCTCTACCACAGAGCGAGGCTCCCTGTACTCCTCCCAAGCACCTCCTGACCGCAAACAGAGCAGTAGTAAGTGCCCTAGTTCTGCAGCTTCCACGGCTGGCACGTATACGTGTGTGTTGGGGCTCAGCCCTAATAAAGTGACCTTTTTTTGTGGCAGTTACATTGCATACTTTCTTCGTCATAGATGGCTGTCAGTTTATGGAATGAGAGTCATGCAGCATTTTTGAAAATGCTGTTAAAAATTAAGATTCTCTACAAAATTTATTTTTGCCTGAAGGTTGCAGTTGGTGTTTTTTGGTTTGTGTTTTTTTTTTTTAACAGCGAAAACCCTGGGCCTGAAAATTGTAGTTTAATCCTCTTTCTGTGCCATCTTTGAACCTCTTTTCAATAAGGAAAGCAGGATGAAAACTGATTATTTTAAAAAAAAATTAAATAATCTCCTTTTGAAGCCAATGAAACAAAAATAGTTCTAGTTCTAAAATGAAAACTACATTTTCAGCTGGTGTAAAAGATCAGCTCATCCCGGAGTGGTTTTCCTCAACAATTAGGTCTTCACCATCTCCAAAGCAGGTTAACAAATAGAGTTTAATAATCCTTTAGCATCTCTGCTTTTTCTTTGTGACTTGTTAATTTTTCTGCCTAATGTAAACATACAGTCTATTGTACATCCATCACTTTTTTTCCCAATTACACAAATAATTCCCCTGTTAAACTCGGAGGTCAGTCACAGGTGGCGATTGGATATGAAATTTCTGTTTCAGCCGGCGCTCTGAGAGAGGATTTTGCAATTCTTGTAACAGCTCAAAAACTCACTAAGCCCGAGACAAAGCCAGCCGATGGACTGATAACGATGAAGAATCATAGAATCATTCATGACTATGAATAATAGCCACGAGGTGTACAGAGCAGGAGGAAGCCTCGCGTCCATTTTATAGACGGGCAAATTGAGCTGAGGTAAGTAATGTGTACGTGATGTGGGAAACCCGGATAGATCAGAACTTGCAAATTCCGACTGACAGTAGAGTTACCCTTCCTGTCCACCCAGCAGGACTTGGCACTTCTTAGGTGTGCAGGCTAGTCTTCAAGTGCGTGTTGTATCTTCTGCCATTTTTTTTGTGCCCAGTTATAAAAATAAATACAGCTACTTTTAAGACACAGAGGAAGAAAAGTTAATTTAACAAATCCAAGACTTGACTTGTGCTGGAATACGTGGATACTTTCTTTATTCAGAGACAGAATGATGGGGGAAGGAAGTAAATTCTGTAGCGTAGAAGTTATTATCAAACCCAAATTAGTTTTAAAGTAAATGGGCCTTTTCAGAAAGCTACAAAGCAGGGTTCTTGCATGCCTGCGCCATTGGTGCCGTTAAAGTGGAAGTGATGTACCAGAATAAGTGTAACGAGTTGGTGCTGGATAGGAGGTTGAGCGCAGGCTGGATGTGGTGGCCTGGCCCGTAGAGTAATGGAATTGTTGCCACTGGCTTCACAAGCGCTTTGGTTTTGGCTCATAAGCCGCTTACAGTTCCACTTCTGCAGTGAGAGTAAAGAACAATCGGCAAGTTTGTACAGAAGCTGCTGGTAGACAGCAGCCATGAGATCTGGCCTGGCATTTAATTAATTAATTAATTAATTCTAGAAAAACATTTATTTGAGAATGCTAATTCTTTTGTGGCCACGCTGTGTTCTTTTCCTTCCCAGGTGGATATGGAGTTTCTGGGTGTCAAAAGCAGGAGTTTTACAAGCAGTCCATGCGCTCTCTCCTGTAAAGCTGTAATTCAAGTCAGTTTTGTGTCTGGTAACACAAGAGTTTAGCTACAGGGGTGAAGCAGGGCTTGGATAAGTATCGCTCAGTTTTACTTCAGTAGACTGCAGAGTGAGGGTCCCTCCCGTCTTCCTCATGGAAAGAGGACCCTAAAACCTAGGAATTGCTTCATGTACCGCCCTTCTAAATGGAGGCCTCTCCTGAAGGATAAAACTCGGTATGCTGCTCCAGTGAAATACATGACACATTTGTTATTTTCTGGGTAACAGCCAAATAGTTTGTTGTCCCTCCCCACACACACTTCCATTTAAAAAGGAAGTCTTCAGTCTTTTGAATGTCAGACAAAACTGTTCAAAACCAGCCTTGGGCAATTGAAATTCAATTAGTTCAATCAGAGCAATTCAATTGACACAGCTGACTTCAGTGATCTGAACAAAAGATTTTGCTTTAATTGTGTAGGAATATATAAATGATGATGTGATTGTCTTGTTCCCAGCCCTCCAGATAGATGTAATGCATTTTGGAGTTCACTGGTGTACGCCCCGTTTCACTGTTTGAGGTTTATGTGGTGCCTCAGCTTTTCATAAAGTGCAGGTGAAAACAGTCCCCTGGAAATCAAGAAAGAGTCAGTGTTTTTTGTGGGCAAGCCTGGTGAACATTGGGGGTTAACACATAACATTACAAGTAAATTGGGTAAATGGCCCAGTCATCCATCCTTGTCTTGAGACTTATGGTCTTGTAACATCCATTTGCAGATGATAAATCGTTTGAGGTTGCGATTCTTGGCTCAACTGCAGTGATGTTCAAGTCAGAAATGGAACTTTATCTCAGAGCAGAAAAGGTTATGATGTCTGGTTTTTCTTAAATCTGTCTGCGCTGGTGGGTCTGCAATTTACAGTGGGGTACAAAGCCAGCGTAAACACCTTTATTTGCTAGTAAGAGGACCAAGATTCTCTGCTAGCTAGAAGCAGAAATTTTCTTGGTCATCTTGCTTCTGCCACTAGCAGTCATGCTCTTGGACTTCTGTTTTCCCATGGCACCTGTGGCTGGTTCTCAGCGGTTCTTTTCTCACCTTCCTAGATGCTTCCTTATCGTGTTTTTCTTTATGTAATCAAAGACCACAGTCGTCATCTTGCTTCCTCTGTCCCTCATCTTGCATAAGCATGAAACTAGTGGTCATACCAGCAGTTCTGGTGTTAACCTACTTCTGTTTTCTGTTACAATTTAAAATCTCATCTTGTCTTTCTGAAAGTAGATGAGGCATCAGCGTATGCAGCACACAGTTAAACTGGAGACTCTTTCTCTGCCGGTCCTCCTCCTTCACTGTCATGGTCAAGGTAGATGAAACTGCCTTATTTGCTTGTCATGCAAATTCAAATCAGGTATCATCTTTGAAATAAGAGTCTCTCTAATTCCGAGTAGGGTTGTCTAAACTTCCATATTTCTTGCTACATGAAACCTCAAGTGATGAGGTCCTTGGCCATCTGCACATGTAAAACTTAAGCAGCATCTTGCCATCTAATTAATCACTCCTTCCAATACTGTTTTCTCTAACTTGACAAATTTCATCATGTGTTACATCCCTATGGAGTGATGCTGTGGAGGGCACTGTACAGGATAGTGGTTTGATATTTCATCCCTTTCTTGAGCTCTGCTCTCCTGCTTTCAGGAGGAAGTATTTTTTCCTTATCTCGGATTCTGCACTGCCTTATTTCTCATCATCGTGCCTTAGTCAGCCGCTAATTTTGCTTGGTGCAGTGTGCCAGCCTCTATTGGCTGCCTGTTGCATTTGAAGCCATTATTTCCATACAAGAAGGAGTATCCTGTAAACAACCCCTTCTCCTGAACAACCCTTAATTTTCCTTTCATATGATGAAGGCAGAAGCCTTCAGAGTTACCTGTTGACGTGCCGTTGGGGCTATCAATGCTGTTTTGCTGTTTCTTTGGGCCTCCCTACCTGTATTCTACTGCTGCCTCTTACATTTCTTTTTTGTGCCCATTGTGGCATTTCTGTCACATGTTTATCCTATCCCAGGACTTGGCATGAGTCAGTGGCTAGACTTTATAGACATTGTAGTAAAATAAACAAATAGTGATAGAAAATGAAGTAATCAAACATTGACTCATGAGTATGGAAGGCCATCTTGTCCATACTTCCTTTCAGGGCAGGGTCAGCTACACATAACTTTCTTCCTAACAGATGTTTATGTGGACTGCCCTTGGAGGTAGGTAATATTGAAATTTCTGCTCCCCAGTAATTTGCTCCAGTACTTTGCCATCCTTGTTAGTCGTAACATCTAACCTGAATCTTACTCACTGCAGTGTAAGCCCATTTCTTCTCATACAGGCTGTGAACAGAAAAAAATGGTATTTCCCCCCGCTTTTTTTATTGTTTGTTTATTTTAACACTTTATTTAAAATACTTACAAACTTTGTGGCCTTTTTGTCAGGGCAGCTGCCTGTGTTTCTTCAGCCCTTCCTTGTAGGTTGTTTGCTGAACATCTGATCATTCTTTCTGCCTTTCTGTATAGAGTCTGTGTTTATTACACCTTAAGGCACAGCACTCCCAGGCGGGATGCTGTCCTCCAGCTGAGACCTGGCTTATATCTGTCTTTGATCCCCATAAAGTGTGGTGCTGCTGTCAAAATAAACAACAAACACTGTTGACTCCTGTTCACCTTGTAATTTCTCTGCAACCATTTGATTATTTTCTGTAGAGTTATTTAGCTCCTTCTTTCCATCCACTATTGATGTGATTTGAAGTGGCAGTAATAAGTAGGTGCAGTTTTTCCCCTCAACAAGGGTCTCAGTCTGGATGGTCACTATGTCAATGAAAAACTGTTACTAGAGGGAGGTGGGATCAGCACGAGGAAGTTGCGTGGCCTTGAACAGGAAAAGATGCTGTGGCTGTTCGGTAAGCCTCTAGTGGGTATACGCTATCTAATATTTTTTTTTTTGTGGTGGTTTGGCTGTACCCTTGTAGTCACAGTATCTGTTAGATCAAATAGTACTGCTTCTCTGATATCCCTTAGGTATGTAAAGGGAGGAATTTTATCCCTTTTCAGCCTTCGTTTTGGTGAAGCGCCTATATACTTGCTGAGATCTGTTATCTTAGCTGTTCTTCTCTGGACTTGTTCTTTGCTAACAAGAACAATTATATTTTTTACTAACTTTCTGACCTATTTCATCCTGGGTGTCACAATGCAAGGGATCCAGGTTTCACTGCTGAATCCTGAGCCTTAGAGACAACAGAAAGACATACGAGTACATCAGATGGTACTTTAAAGGGTAAGTCAACAGGCCAAGTGGCTGAACATCCATCCTTCCCATCCACACAATCCCAGGGTGCTGCAATGGGTGAGGAGCAAACTTGGCTGATACTGGACCCAGCAAAATCTTACAAGGATTTTCAGATTAAAAAAAAAAATGCTGGAGGGGACAGGAAAGCTCTGGGTAGAAAAAGAAAGGAAGGATTTCTTGTTACCAGTCACCATCCGTATTGAGCGTAGCACTACTATTC
Organism: Sula dactylatra; assembly: GCA_013389905.1. Taxonomy (NCBI): domain Eukaryota; kingdom Metazoa; phylum Chordata; class Aves; order Suliformes; family Sulidae; genus Sula; species Sula dactylatra. The sequence goes on from WEKW01022720.1 coordinate 12,096, forward strand.
TAGGCCTTGGAAAATGATGTGTTACTTCCTTTTCTTTTAATTATGACAAAAGCAAAACCTAGGACTAAGTGGTGGATGTTAAATACTGAATATACCAAAAAGGATTTGTCATCTGCTAAGCATAAAAAAACTTCAAAAAGAAACAAGCTGGCTAGGCGCTGTGTGTTTGTTTTTCTTCATATGGATCATGTATTCCCATTTCCGTTAAAGTGACATTTACATTTGGGTAAATGGAAGTGCTTTTCCTTTACAGAAATGCTGTTACAAAAGTAGTGAGTGATTTAATCAAATGAGCTTCACAGAATATTCACAGTTCACCCTCTCGTGTGCTAGAGTTCAGCGTTGTACAAACAGGATCAGAAATTCTTTGCTTACCTAGCAGCAAATTGGCTGCTTAGTCAGATACGCAAAACACCCTGTTGAGCATACAATGCTGAAATAAAGTTTTGATAATTTAGCTTTCTTCTATAGTGTCATTTGTTGTGGGGCCAGACTTTTCAGATAATAGCTGTACAAAGTGCCTCAGCATTCTGTGTGTCTTCTGAATGAAGCTCAAAGCAGAGATCTTTACGCTGGAATGTGTGCTTGGAGATGAGCTAGGGAAATATTCAGAGGCTCTGAATGTTATTGCTGCTTATGTGCTGCGTTATTCTTTTTGAAAATTCCCAGAGCTTGCGATACGTTGTGTGTATTTAAAAGCCCCATGAGGGGAGGAATAAAATATGTTCTTCTTTCCTCCATACTTCATGAATAGCTTCTTTCTTGAAAATACAAAATGGTATAACCTTGCTGTTTTTACAGCAATCTCAAAAAATGTAGTCTTTCTGTCATTGTTCCTTAAATATTTGCTTTCCTATCTCAGCCTCCTGAGTGGAAAGCCATAGGAAATGGATGTGGTTTATTAACGTTTTAAGTTCTTCTGGTAGTTGAGAGTTCTAGAAATCACTGCAGTATGTGCAAAATGAGTTGCATTTTCTTGTTTCTGGATGTGGAAATTCCGTGACCATCCTCTGGTTTTGTTTTGTTCCTCCCCCCACCCCCCNTCGAATTAATTTGTGTGAAAGCAGATACAAAAAAATTCAGCTGGCAGCTCTGGGCTATCTTACAACAGGTACCAGAAAACACAGGAATGCCAGCTAGCATAAATGAGTGTGTGTGCTTACGAAGAAAGGTGGGTGTTCATCTGAGGGAATAGGCAGACTTACAGGATCAGATGCCAAGAATACAGAAAGGCTGAAGGAGCGTGTGCTGGTTTGTAGAGCTGCATGCCATGCCAAACGCATCTGCTCGTTTGCAATGACCATCCATGCAAACCGAGCTTTTGTGGATGCAGATGAGCTATACTCGTTTTACTGGGCACGTAGCTAATTCACACACAAGTTCATGACAAGTGGTTATACAAATGAGGAGTCAAATGACTTGAGTGTCTTATATTAATTAGTACGTTTGTGAACTTTTAAAACACTGATATACGTGGTTGTATACATTTGAAGATATATCTCTGCATACAGGTTACTAAAGGTAAGTTCTAGTACCAGGAGAAGTACTAGTACAAGGACAGTACAACGATATAAATGAGTCACCTTTCTTTTTTTTTATTCTGTGAGGTAAAAGGGAGAGATTCTGATATATTATTCACTAGCTAGGGGTGAGTACTGAAGGTGGCTTTTTGTTCCTCCAAAACAAAGACAGCGGCCCACCAACTTCTGGTTTTCACAGACAACAGCAAAATATCTTCCCCTCAATTTAATCTTCAGCTTGTTCCAGCTTTCCACCTTCCTTCTGGAAATACTCACAACATGTCTTTACTCAGCATCTCAGAATGCAAGGGGAACACGGGTGGAACTTAAAGCTTGGGGTAGGAAATGAATTTAAGCAAAGGGTGATATTACTTGAATATTTTTTTTTCTGCAAAGAGCTTCTATCACAAATTCACTTTATAATTGTAGAGCAATGTTGTACTCTCCAGAAATGTCTAAACTCCACCCAAAAAAAGTCCACAGTAAAGGAGGGGACAGGAGTGTAGGAGTACCTATGGAGAGCATGTTTTGCCTTTTTGGATTTGTTTGTGGTTTGGCTTTTTGTGTGTGTTTTTGGTTTTGTTTTGTTTTTTAAAGGGGTATCCTTTAAATTCCTGCCAAAAGGTCTTATTAACTGCATCCTGTGCATTAAGTTCATTGAGCGTTTTAATTAAAAAGAGCAGGCACTCCCCTTAAGTTTTGATTAGATGCCCATGTATATTCTTCCCTCTGTTGAGGACAATCTCCTTCACTCTGTTCTGGCCACCTTTTCTCATGGCCTGATCCTGTTTTGCCAGAATCCCCCTGCAGCTGACTTGAGGCCTGACCGAGGGTGGGAACCCACAGATGTACAGCACAGTTGCACAGTTGATCACATATGCAGAAAGCTGTTGTTTTTAATGGACGGGTAAAGTGTTGAAATTGGGGAAGAAACGCTCTTGAGATCCATAGCGCTGCTGTCCTCTTTGATCTCCTTGGCAATAACTCTGTTTAGTCAAGGCAGATCCTTAATGTTTTATTGAGGTTTTGATACAGGCAAGCCTATCTCAACCACAGTGATCAAGTGGATCCATCCTGCCCTTTTATACTTTTAAAATTTCTTTGGTGATTCTTTGATCACTTCTAATCTTGGATCTCCCTGCAGGATGCGATCGTTTTCCAGGGCCTGCCTCCTCTTGACAAATCAGTTCTCAGTGAGTTGTGGTTTACTAATAGTAACTACGTAGTAGTTGTGGGGTAATCCTAAAGTCAAATAGTCCCCTGTTGCTAGCCTATACCAGTACCTTTTAGGAATTTCCATCCTACATGGAGAGTAGAAGACAACAGGATGAGGAAAAGCCCAAGTTTGCATTTTGACAGGTACCATCGATTCAGCAGGAGGTTGAGGATTTCCAGATCATTTCAGGAGGAGGACTGGAACGAGCTGTGCTGAGGGAAAGTGGAGCAGAGGGAGCAAGGTCTGTATCCTTGGTATCGCTGTGAACCAAAACTGGACCATGTCATGTTCAGATGCAACCAGCTCATGAGCAAGTGAAGGTCAGTAAGCATGATAATGTATTGAGGAGTCTTCAGAATCAGGCTTTGAATTAACGTGGCCACCCCATTCAGAACCTCAGACGACACTAGAAAGATGACTACTGATTAGGCAGAGCAGGTAAAACAACCTGAACACAACTGCAATTGTGCAGACCTGTGGAATCGCGCTGCTTGGAAGGGGCTGTGAGTGGGCTTCAGCCATACCATTGCCCTTCTCCTTGCCTGATCTCCCCAGGATAGATTTTGCAAGAACCAGACCTTGAGGTTAAGGAAAATGTGCTGCTGTTGCGAGATTTAACACTGGGAAAGTGTTTAACTGAGGGAGACAGATCCTGCTACCTGCTGGTTATTGAGGTCCAAAAGCCTTTTTATTTCATAACTGAAATTGTAGGGAATATCCTGTAATAGCAAATAGCAGAGTAGAGGCCAGTTGCTTATCTGGTGAAGCTGTTAGAAAGGACTGATTTTGGGTTGACCTGCCACTAGCTTGTGTATGAAGCTTTTTCTGAAGTGATAATCATACCTGCTTCTTATTTGTTCGTTAATAGCAGTGAATACATTTTAGCCTTGCTTTCAAGGCAGAAGAATGAACATTAAATGTGTAGCTAGACAAGAGCCTGTCTTTCAAACAGCAGGCATAACATACCACAATGTTTTTAATCTTACCATTTATTCTCACTTCAAGGTAAGGATATGTGACTTGGCTCTCAGTGTGGCCATAACTTAGCACTGAAATGAAACCATTGCCTGACATAAGTAGTCAGATATTCCAAAAACAACAACAAAATAGTCTTGTGTGGATGACTGTGACTGGTGAATGTCATCTGTGTTAAAGCGCTTTTAACTTGTTGCCCAACAAAAAAATGTGTTCTAGCAGCACTTTGTTAGCATTAACATTTTTCTGGCCATATGCACTGCAATTTCCAGGGTCTTATCTTACATTTCTGGCTCTGGAATTCTGCATCTCTGGATTTCTAGAAACAGAATTTGTTAATCTTTCATGCATTTAGTAAACATATATCCCAAAGCAGACTTTATTTTTTCTTTTGCCGGGGGGCTACAGGCATAGAGCACAGCATACCTTTTGCTAGCTGTATTGATTTTAAGAAGTGGAACTAATTAATAAGGTAAAATCCTTAGCATACACAAGTTTGGAACAGGAGGGATTCATATGCTGTGAAATTTGCATAAAAGAAAGGCATTTCTGGCAGTCTTTAACATTATTTTATATAAGTATGTTCCTAAGGCTTTTGTACTGAAATTTCTTTTTACCGGTGTTCTGTGGTTTGCAGGTGTGTTGTTCCTCAGCAGAAATAACTGGCTTGGCTATTTTGTGATGTTATTGTTAGAAAACCCAAAAGTAATATTATTTAGAATCGCCTTCTACAAAGTTTACTATTCCACTAATGCTGATCTTTGGCAGATAGTAGATGCGAAAGATTTGAGAATGACAGGAGTGACTAGCCGTAGCACTTCCATAGGAGCAAAAAGAAGAAACAGGGTGATTGAGCAATCTATGTGGAACATTAAGATTTCTTCAGATGTGACTTTGCATCCTCATGCCCCCAAAAGGGGTCACCAGTAGAGATCAGGTGTGTGTGTAATACCTAAGGAAGCATTAATCAGCTCCTAGACTCCTCAGCAGGCTGTGAGCACTCACTGGAACAGCCTGCTAAAGAATGCTGATGATCAAGTGATTCTTAACGTGCATTTCATTGGGGAAATGTGTTGTCAGTCAATATCTTGCCAAGCAAGTTTAATGGGGTGGAGATTCTGGGAAAACTGGTGGGACTGGAAGTAAGTAGTACGCTTCTAATATTAAAATTGAGTTAGGCTTCTGAATAAAAAGTGATTATTTGCCTAATTTCCCTTCAGATGTTCTAATATACACATGGGTCCAAAGCTAATTCTCTGCCTATTTAATAGCTTTTAGCTGGTTAAGATGCAGACCTTAGAATTGGGGAGGTGGTGGTGGAGGGGGGGGTGGTGAATGATGACAACTCGTGGCTGGGAAATCAGGTAAGTAGAAAATTTTTTAATTTTTTTTCTGTTTCGTGTAAAATCTTTTTCTTCATGGTTTCTGTTATTTCCAGTTTGCTCATTCCTTTGAGATCTATTATTTCTATGGTTATTTCTCAAAAAGCTGCCGTTCCTGCTTGTAGCATATAGAAGAATGGGGAGAAGTAGTTTGTAATGTCTTTTTTTTTTTTTTTTAAATATTCTCCAAGTTGCCTAAAAATCTGGATGGAAAAGAAATCCTCTTTATCTTCTCAGATATATGGCTTTTTTTTTTTTTTTGGGGAGACTGCGGGTAACCCAGAGATGGGGGACTGTCAGCTCTGGAAACCCTTGCCTGAAAAGGCAGGGATTTGAAGTCTTAGCCAACATTACTTCTCCCCAGATATTTGAGTTAATGAACATAAATAGAAACCAGATAATTTTAAGCCACCTGTAGTAAAGCAATTTCCTTTGCAGAGCAAATTTTGCTACCATCTCTCTCAGATTCTGACTACGTGTATCCCACGGGACAGAAACCTCAGCATCCAATGTAAGATCTCAGCAGGCAGGATTTTTTTCTTTTCCTTTTAAACAAAATGTAACTAGCTATGCTTCACCTTTTATTTCTAAGGTATGCAAAGAAAAATCACAACCTGAAAAAAAAAACCCAACCAAAAAACTTTTATAATCTTTTCCCCCAGTGAATCAATTTGGAGTATTTTCCTTGAGCAGACTGACTTTCCCTTTAGCTGTGTGTGCCTGTTCTATAGGCTGTTTGTGTTGTCCAAAGACTTCCAGGTATTTAAGATCCTCATTCCTGAAGGTACCATGCTTAAAAAAAACTGAGTGCATTCACATTTGAAACCTATCTCAGGATCTCAGCATTTGCATTAAGCATTTTGCATTTCAGCCACTGTCGAGACAGGTACAGTATGATTAAGCTATTTTAAGTAATGGTATAGCTAACGGCCTGGTGAGGTTTTGAAACGGGTAGTCATCGTTCTGGTAAGGCACCTCATGCTTCACTGTGGCGGAGGTGTGCCATGTGTCTGGCAATTACTCTGTTGGGTGTTGTACAAGTTGTATTGGGGGTAACTGAAATTTGGGACTTATTCCCAAACTGAGCAATCCCTGTGATGCTTCTTGTTTTATACCATGTTTCCTTGATATTACCCACCCCCCAAAGTAGAAACAGGCCCGAGTAAAGAGGAAGGGAGATGTGCATCTGCACCGCATTCCTCACGCTGGTGAGTTCAAGCCGGCTGCTGCAGGCTTGTGGAAAGATAGGCAATAGATCTAGACCCAGTGACACTGAGAAAGGGACTGACATAGAAGAATGTGCTGCTGCTTAATTTTTTTTAACTGAGAAAGTTCATGAAACAGATGCCAGTGTGGGGATCAGCCAGCTGACCCTGACTGAGAAGTGCTGTAGGTCTGCAAAAAGAGAAGTTGAGGATGTCTAGAATGACTTTTTTTCTGTTGCAGATCTTGTGTTGTGGCTCCACAACATTTATAAGCATTCACTACTGCCTCCTGTCCAGCTGCAAGTCCATAGCTAGCCAATTTGGTATTGACAGATAAATCACTACGGCTTCTCTAATGGAGCCAGCACTGCTGACTGGAAGGTGTTTGTCCCCCCTTGGGTTATTTTTGTCTGATTAATGCACAGGAACTTGATAATGGTTTGAGATTTTTTTAATATATATTTCTTTCTCAGAGGAGTTTCTGAATTGCACAAAACTCACCAATGGGACTCGTATCACTGAATCATTTAAGTTGGAAGGGACCTCTTGAGATCAGCTAGTCCAACCCCCCTGCTGAAGAAGGGTCAACTACAGCAGGTTGTTCAGGACGGTGTGGTTTGGAGACTATACCTCCTCTCTGAGCAACCTGCTCCAGCGTCTGACCACCCTCACAGTGAAAAGGAAAAAAAGTGTTTTCTTGTGTTGAGATGACACTTCCTTTGTGGTTTTTTTATTTGCGCCCATTGCCTCTTGTCACAGGGCACTACTGAGAACAGTCTGGCTCCCTCGTCTTCGTTCCCTCCCACCAGGTATTTATACGCACTGGTAAGATCCCCCTGAGCCTTCTCTTCTCCAGGCTTAAGAGTCCCAGCTCTCTTGGCCTCTCCTTGTATGAAAGATGCTCCAGTCCCCTAATCATCTTTGTAGCCCTGCACTTGACTTGCTCTAGGACAAGTCCATGTCTGTCTTGTGCTGGGGAGCCCAGAACGGCACATGCTGGTAAGGAGCAAAGGACCTCACTGGCTCTTTGCTTTCTGCAATTGGTCTCAAAGCTCACTTTCAAGAGAGGGTGTTTTGTCTGATGTTTTTTCCCAGCCTCTGACCCCCATGAGGTGACTGGGTGGGGTTCCTAACTCCAGGAATGTATTAGTCACGCTTTTTTGAGAAGAAAAGGGCCACAAGATACGTGCAGGCTACAGCACCCTTTGTGAGCGTAGAACCAACGTGTTATTCAGGAAAACCTTGGCTTTGTCAGCCCTGCCAGGTACTGGCTGTTTCTCTGTCCCCTCTTCTGTCATGCTTTAATGGAAACTTTACTCCATTCTTCCATTTTTTTAATCTCTGTTTTGGCCAGAGCAGGCTCTCCGAGAGCGTATTTTGTACCATTGTTCCTTTGACGTAGATTGGCCCGGAATTCAGAGGCATTAGCAGCCTTGTTAGCAGCAGTCACCAGCATAGTTAAGTAGCAGGGGGAGAAAAGAGAAAATTAATTCTAATCGTTAGGTAGTAGTGGCAAGTCTGGCAGGGGTGCAACAGCCATTGGGGCTGCCTGCCTGCCTGTGAACTCCTGCTGTCCCAGTAAACCTATTTCCTAGGATCTTCTAAATACCAGTTGGTTCCTAACAAATACTTCTGTTTGTCAACACACAATACTTTGTCACACCAAACAGCAAGCAGAGCCTGAAGAAATTTTGAGTATAGGCAAAATTGTTAGGCTTGAGGCCTGCACGTATTTTCTGGAACTTAATGCCATCTCCGTGTTCCTCTTATCTCAGATTCCTAATTTAGATCTGAGATCTCTAAGGGGTTCACTTGAACATACTCTTTACTAGCACTTTAAAAATGTCAGGCATATGTTTGTCAAATTTAGGGCTGGTTTAAGCACAATTATGCATGCATTTAAGCATAATAGTTGAAGTAATTTCATGAACTATATCAATAAGTTTATACTAATATAATTACGCTGATACTAGCAAGTTTTATGAGTCAACTGTATTTGTTTCCAAACAAATGTAGTTAGTTGTATCGGTACAAAATCTGCGCATAGACAAACCCTTACTTTTGCTAATAACTCAGTATTACAAAGGTGGGATGTGTTTTGTAAGATGCCACATGATATTCTTTCCCTTAAACAAGAGGAAACTGAGGCGTTGGAGCAAAACGCCTTAAGAAAAAGTGGCTGTAGATTTTGTTTGGTTTGGTTTTTTGGGGGCTTTGAGGGGTGGGTTTTGGGAGAGTTTTTTTTGTTGGGTTTTTGTTTGGTTTGGGGTTTGGTTTTTTTTGTTTGAGGGAATAGGGGGCTATAGATTTCAAGGAAGAAGCATGCTTGGCAGCAATCCAGAGATTGTTTCAAGTGTACCATAGTCAAAAATGTAAAAAGTCAGAATAACATGGGGAATCGGTATTGTTGGGGCTGCCTTGACTGGTGATGACCAGGGAAGGGCATCTTCGGCGGGTTAGCGCGGGGGCTCTGAGCACGGCTCTTCCTGGGGGAGCTCCCTGCAGCCTGCACCATGCTGGCAGCAAAGGTGGAAAAGCCACAGAGGGAGACACGTGGATTGGGTTCTCTGGGCGCTATGGGGAGGAACAAGAGGATGGGAGCCCCACTGCAATAGTCCAGTCCTTAAGCTTGCTTCTCTCTGCCTGCAGAAGTAATGTGACAACCTGCAGCCCCTGGTGTGGTGTTGCCAGCGTTAAACACCAAAGTTAGGCTTTTCCTTTGTTTTCCAATTCTAGAAACCCTGTGTAAGTAACCGCCATCTCCAGCCTTGGGAGCACTGCTCTACTCCGTCTGCTGCTGCCACCTGGCAGTGGTGTCAAGCCTGATTCATCTCTGAGCGAGGCTTGTTTTAAAGGGATGAGCCTACATCTCTAAATTAGCTGTATTTTAACTAAGTGAAAGGTAGGCCAGAGCCTGAGTTGCCAACTGTCTCAGCAAAAAGAAATTTTATTTTGAGAGAAGCCCGGTAAAAAGTCCGAAGTCTTTTGCCTGGAGTGGATGCCATATTCTCTCCAGCTGCTTTGCTGGTAGAGGAACCTCTAAGGATGAAGTTTCTCACTGGTTTGGTTTAGGGACTAAACTAGAATGGGCAGAAATGTTTGGGTAGAAGTTTCCTGTCAAAGCATTTGTTTTTTAAAATGAAGGTGTTGATGTTTCAGTAACGTTTTGGGAAAAAATATGAAATCTTCAAAAATTGAAATCGTGTTCTGGCTTGCCTTTCCCACCTCATTTTATATTTGATAGCGTAAAGGGTCGTGTTTGACTTTCAGACTCCAAATGTTGTTATTTTTGATACTTTGAGGTGGTTCTTACTTCAGCAGTTCCAGCCAGGTGCCGCACTTGGAACAGCTCCGCTGGCCACGGGAAACGGCTCTTTGGTCACCGCTACTCTGAAGTGTTTCTTCCCCGCGGTTGCGGCGCCGGCTTGCAGGAGTTACTGCCCAGGTGTCCACAGGGGTGCGTGACAGCTGCGGTGCCGACCCTTTGCCCTGCTCCCTGCACAGCACCACCCTTGCAACATCCTCGCTTGGATGCTGCAGGCTGGTAGCTGGGCCAGTCTGTTTTCTCCTCTGTTCTGAAATGCAGACATCAAAGTGAAAGAAACATTCTGGTAAACTTGTTTGGAAGCTCTAAAAGAAAACTTTCATTTTCCCATGTGTTTTCCATTTTGTTAGTTTTGCAATATCAACTTTTCATCCTGATTCAGATTTTTTTTTTCCCTAAAAACAAAACAAAACAAAAATCTAGCATTTTCCTGGAACAGAAATCCCATTTTCACAGATGCGTTTCCATTGGTTTTGGTTTTTTTTTTGTTGTTGTTCGGGTTTTTTTTTTTGTGGGACTACTCAAATACATAAACAGCTACAGAGTGTTATTGAAATCACAACCATAAATTTTCTAATAGGTTAAAAGTGTCCTGTCAAACCGTGGATAATAAATTCTGGATATAATGAAATTGTTCATAACTTTTGGGGGGAAAAAACAGAGTGCATTTCCCCCAGTGATTTACAATAGCTGTAATTTTTAAAGGGCCTAAAATAACTTTCCAATTTAAAATTATTTAAAATCTTTCCCTGAACAAACAGTGATGCTATGTTGGCCATACTGCTAGCTAATTAAATATTTACTATACTTCTGTATCGGGTGGCTGAACCAGGAACCTGGAAGTGCTGATGCACACAGCTCTGAAATGCCGCCGTATCTTCCAGCCCTGCAGGCTGCGAGCCCTGACCTTGGCGGGCTGACCCTCTGCCTCCCGCACCCTCACTTTGCTCTGCCTCCTCTCTCCCTGGCACTGTCACTGCAAGCCTTTCATCCCTGAAGCTCTTCTGGCTTGCATGGATTTTTATTTCCAAAACTCTCTTTGACAGGTGAAAATGTCTTTCTTCGAAGTTCCCTGGAGGGGTGGATTCCCCTTTGGTCTGCAGCTTGCTGCGTCAGCGCCCACATCGCTGTGTGTAAATGTTTGTTTGCTCTGTGAGCCTTTTGCCTCTGCCTTGCTCTAAATATTCCTCATTTAATGAAGTGAAGTTCTTTAATTACTATTTTTCTTTGTGATATGCCTCATGGTCCCTTGGTCTTTTGATACTATCAGACTGAAAGGGAAAAAAAAATCCTTTAAACAATTTTCTGACTCCCTCTAGAGGATTTCTTTCCAACACCAGAAATAGCTCCACAGTGGGAGAAGCTGAGCATTCAGTCCCTGCGCCTGCACAGCCAGGTTTCAGTGCAGATCACATCTTTTCTAGTACCCACAGACTGCTTTTTTTTTTTCTGTCAGTTGCTGCTAATGTCTCCCAGATTTTATTCCCACTGTTCTTTAAATATAAATGCTCACAGTCCATTTTTCCTTAAGCAACACAAGCCCGGCATCCTCTGCTGAAGGACCCCACTGCAGTTATCACTGCTCAAAGAACAGCTGTTCCTGTGATGTGTTAACTCCTCTGGACCAAGCTTTCCGAGACTATCGAGTAGAAAGCTTAATTTTAACACCTTTTGGATGCCTCTTTCCCATTGCAATAGTGAAATTTAATATCTGTCGTGAATAGCAACTCATTTTCATGATGTCATGGTTTTTTTCCCCTTCATATCAAGGGATACGTGTAATTTTCCTGTATTTCTGTCCCTTCCTATTGCTGTCCATTGTGCCATGCCACAGGTGATGAAGAATGCCACTGAAGTTGGATAGACTGGTGTGGCTTCTTTACAAAGGTCACGGGAAGAGTGGAGACCTTATTACGAGAGCGTGCTAAAGCAGTCCCTCTCTGATAGGTGAGAACTTGGTGTCGGTGGTCTGTAAAGAAAAGTGCGCCGGGCCACTCTGTGTGAAGCTTTTCTCTGACATGTTTAAATAAGGAATTTATTCCTTGTATTTCAGATGCATTATCTTATGTAACCATTCAGTACTGTTATCTTATTTAACCATTTCAGATGCGTTATCTTATTTAACAGGGGAATAGTGCTAGGAGTAGTCAGAATAAGCAATCCTGGACTCTTCTTACTGCTCCTTGTTAGTTCAAAATTCTTTCAGGCTCTTCCTTAGCAAGCAGCCCTGGATAAGGGCTAATAGCTGGATTATTGCTGCACTAAATCATTCTCAATTCGATACAGGTTGCAGCCACCTCTAATTCACCCTCTTATTTCCTAAAGGAAATGTTAACCAGAACAATCACTTTAAAAGCAGTAGCTAATGATGGGCAATATCATTTGATTCTTTTAACATACTTACAATCAAGAGAGAAGTAAATCACAGTGTAACCAACTAACGCTACCATCAATCCCTTGGACCAGGGGTCAGTTGTGGGTGCGTGCATGGATCCCTTTGCCTCTGCATTCCCTTGTCAGTCCTGTCCACAATGGTTCAGCTGGTTTCTTTGGAGAGCTGGGACCTGGGTGATCTCATACACGGCACAGGCTGCAGCACAAAGCTGATGTTGGGTCCCCCTTCTCGCCCATCACACCCCTAGCATGTACTGCTGGGACGTGGCCCTCCCTGCATGCCCTAAACGCAGCACACCCGTGCTGCGGGGCACTGGGACTGCTGGAAAGACTGTTCTAATGTAAAGTTTTAAAGCAGTTAACTGTCTTATTAAAATGCACTGCTTGCCTACCGCTAGCAGGGTTATTTCGACCCCTTGACCAAAGTCCCTGCAAAAGCACAATAAAAAGTACCGCGGGGTTGGGAAGGTCCGTAGGTGCTTTGCCTGGGGTGTTTCTGGAGGGCACAGCAGCAGCAGGCACCGCTGGTATGCTGGATAGCAGTTATTTATTGCTGGTCATGCATCCTGCCTATGGCTGCATATTTCTCCACCCTAATAGCAGCAAATTGTGATTGCAGTAATTTCATATTTGGACCCTGCATCCTAAAATCAGTCCGGCTTTACGGTGTTTCCCGTGTGATATCAGAGCACCCTCAGAACGCCAACATTTAAATGGTCTCGATTAATTTTCTCAGTGTATGGCTAAGGCACGCCTGCAGCCCCAGGCCCGATGGGTGAGGCTGGCCGTGCCCCCCGTTCCCAGCACAGGTCCATGGGCCAGTGGAGGCAATTTGTGCCCCAGCTCCCTGCTTGGGACAGCGGGCTGGGAAGGGGAGGCCCAAGGGGACACCTGCCAGCGGGGCACTGGGCGATGGCAGGTGGCTGGGGCTGCTCAGTGGTAGGTCAGTGATATGTTTCCCAGCACCGAGCTGCCTTGGGGATTTTTTTCCTCTTTTTTTCACCCAAAATCCCGCTGCTGTGTGGTTTTCCTGAAGGCCCGAACAAAGGGGCCGGGGCTGCAGTGACCCCTTCTGCAGGCGGTCACCAATTTATTGTGTAGCTGGTCCTGGGGTCACATGCCTGTGCAATTCTCAGGAACTGGCATGATTTGTGCTGTGCTTCATTCACGGTGCCAAGCATGTAAAAACAGATGGGAGGCATTAGAATTATCCGTAAAGGGGATGCTGACTGGCTTAGCTACATCCACAATTCCTCCCCAAATTAAAACGCTGAATACAAAAAAACCTGTTAAAGGGACTATCATTATACCACTGAAGCTAGTGGTGTTAGATATATTCTTTTGCTTCCTAATACTTCTCTTTAAAAGGTGGCTGTAAGTGCCTAGAAGCCACTTTTGTGTGCTTATAAAAATATATTTATGTCCTGTCAGGTTAAGGGCTGTTACTCCATCGCATCATGAGGGGCCTAGAGGAACATCATGTGCACGTATTTAGGGAAGTGGCAAGCTGAAATAGCTCTTCTGCAGCGCTTAAAGTAGCAATCTGGTGTGAATGTTGAGCTTTTCTGCCACCAAGCGAGGCAGAGCGCAAAGTGATGAGTGACTGGCCCATCTTCTCCCACAGTCATCATCTCCCGTGACTAATGTTGCTTTAAAATTTCATTTTCTTCATTGCATTTTCTACCTCTTCCTTCAAGTTATTCTCTCATTTCAAAGCTTGTCATTTGTTTCACTGGAAGTATTTGATTATGACCCAAACCACGGGCGTTTGCTTAGTAATAGCGCGTTAGTCCATTGTTGATGGAAATGGGAACTTACATCAGGACTCCTCTCTTGCTTAAATCAAGACTTTAGCAAGAATGATGTTGTCAGATGTGTTACTTGGGGTTCAGCATGTGTCTGAGTGAGCAAGCAGGAGGGAGAGCCCGGGAGCGTGAGCCTGCCCGCAGCCGTGGCCGTGCGCTGCTGGTGCGAGCTAGCAAGGGCAGTCAAGGAGTGTGGAACGCGTCTACGACCACTGTTACCAACCCAAGGAAAGCTCATGAATTTATTCCAGTCGGAGCTCATGTTCGTCCTTAGCGTATCGCTTTTCAACCTCCAAAAGGAGCGGGCACAGAAGAGATTTGATATTTCTGTCTGTACAGAGGCCTCTCTGCCTGGTGGTTAATTGTACGTGTGCCTGCGGGAAGCCGTCGCTCGTGTTAGTCACACTGCATAAAACACCTTCTTCCCTTTGATTGTGTGCCGAGCAACGGCTTGTTAGAGAAGACCAAAGAACTTTACGTTCTTGCTCAGAGATTGAATGAACTAGAGTAAATCTATGGGGTTTTTTCACACAGTGTTCTGCATACCTTTTTATGGAATATATATTTTAAATATTTAGCCATTATAGAAGGCTTTACAGAAATAAAAATAATACTAGGCTTTGCCTCCTGTATAGTAATAAAATTTTTACATTGTCACCGCAAACTTGTACCTGAATAGGCTATTAAAACACTAATTCATACCTCAAGGCAATGCAAGATAAACCTGTTAAAGGGCACCTCTTACCTGAAACCTTTCCTCGTTTACATAGGCTGTTCCCAGCGTGGTAGGAGTTGTAGGGCTGTTGCTAACTGAGGCATAAGGAACATTTGGAAAGAGCAGAAGGCACTTGCAGATGCCACCAAAGTTCATAATATTTCTATTCTGTTGGCAGTTGACTTGACGGTAGCATTTATCAATGTTTTCTGTTGATACAGAGGAGGGGGACATTTTTTTTTTTCTTTACACATTTAAGAAATCAGTCCATATGATAGCTACGCCTTTGAGTTCCCAACTGACAGCATTTAGTCCGTCAGCAACTTTTGTGGGAGTGTAACTGCCGTTTCAGTGGATGGAAGGCCTTTCTGGTGAGCCTACGGGCAAGAGGATGCAATGCCAAGTCGCAGCTGACGGGCCTTCTGCTCCTGCAGGAATTGCTGTTCTGGGGAGGTTTGGAGGAAATTTTAAAGAAGACAGCTGAGTACAAATCAATATTTTTCTTGACAGCCCTGGTTCTCTTCCTCTCTTTCCAATTTACATCTGTCCTCAAGAGATGACAAATCGCAGTGCAGTAACCAGAGAGGCTTTCTGTCTTCTGGGTTACAGAAGTAGTCTGGGGATGGTGTTTTGTAATTCCCCAGACCAAATGGATTACTATCGGTATACTTTCTCCACTGTAAACCCTTTGAGATCCCTTAGGTGTTCACATTCTCCCATTGCTTGAACAGGTGTGTAGCAGTAATTCCCCCCCCCCC
>WEKW01022723.1:2708-18270 GCA_013389905.1 Sula dactylatra
CCCCAACTCACTTTCAAACTTCTCCTTTGCTCTGCCCTTCAGGTTGTCTCTTTCTAGAACAAAGTGCTCCAAAATCAGAATGGGGATATCTTTATGTACCTTGTTATGCTGTATATTACTTAAAATCAGTTATGCCAGCCAGAAAGGTATATCAGATTTTCAGCCATTTTCAGGGGAGGTATCACTGATACCATTTTCAAAATCTAAAAGCATTCTTAATCTTTAAGGCTTCAATCTTTAGGATGTGAAAGCATTCATATAAAATAGATTGGAAAATACCAAAATTTTCAGTCAAGCCTTTTTTTTTCATTTTTTTTTTCTTCAGAAGAAATTTGGATTTTCTACTAAATTGTTTTTGGTAGGAAGTGTTTACTTTGTTGGCAAGCTCTTAAAGTGTTCGCAAAAAGAATTTTCAGTTTACTTTGTTGGCAAGCTCTTAAAGTGTTCACAAAAAGAATTTTCTAAGTGAGGAAGAGATTATTTTTTTTTACTTTTCAGATATATTTAATCTCTGTTGCATTGACTTACAGAAGAGCTAAACAAAGTAATATCTTTTTCTCTGAGTGTATGTCTTGATACAGAGGGATTACTGGTGAAAATTTTAGCAGTTATGAGGCTGAAAATTATGGGTAAAAGTCTAAATTTTAGTTGGCATTCAGTGAAGAGGCAGGTTAGCATTCAGAATGTCATGGACAGGATGCTGAAATCATCCTAGATTACATAGGAAGATAAGGAAGGTGCTGCATTTTGAACCTCTTGCAGCTTTTTCATTCCTGTACTCATTTTTGAAAACAGTGTTGCAACGGCCATATCATATGTCTGCTGGCAACATGTGGATGGAAGATTTGTTGCTGTTTGCATGCAGTATTGCAATGCAGAATTAAAAAAAAAAAAAATTCCAGGATTATGAGCTCTGATGAACAGAAGGCAGTCTCCCTTAACTGATGCTATTTTCTAATTCTTTTTATTCCTCCAATCTACCAGAAAAAAATTTTTACCATCTTTTTTCGGTGTCACTTAGTAGGCTTTTAGGGCCCTACGTATACAGAGCTGTTCATGTGGCATTTGTGGGTGTTGGTGATTGATACCCAGACACAAAATTGGCTGCCTTTGGTTTGCTCTTGATGTCTTTAAAAACTGCAGACTTCCCAGTCTTCCCCATATGTTCCCTTTATGTATTCAAGACTAAGGAAAAGAAGGCATGTGTATGAGAGAAACTGGACGTATGGTAAAGTAGAAGTTTATTCTGTGGCTTATTTAATATATTTATGGCCTCTTTTGTAAGAGTTGTGGAGCCATGTGGATAAAACACCTTTTCAGAAAGCTTTTGTTGTAAAGCTAATGATTGTATGTGTGAAGCTTCACTCCTCATTTGCCATTCTGTGGGCTTTGCTTTCATTCCACCTGCTTGCTTGTCTTGCTATTTGGAAAGGCAGATAACTAGTTTTTGCTAGAGATCCAGGACGGTGCTTACCAGTGGCAATGAAGACTTGAATCCTCTCTTAATCTGACCCAGTGCTATGGTAAAGTTGTGTAGAGTTTCTGTGCCCTAGTTCCCCAGCTGTAAAATAGAAATCATATCACTGCTTTATTTCAGAGTGGCATTATGAAGACAAACTTGTTAAAATCTGTGAGGTATTTAGCTATTATAGTAATGAGGGTTCAGAAACATGGAAAACTAAGACAAATAGATTTCTCTGCTTTCAATGGCATTTCTTTTTTCTTTTGTGATTTTTGGTTTGTTTTTTTTTTAATTTGAAAATAATTGAAAGTGTATGATTAGTCTGTCTGAAAAAGTTCACAATATGCAGACAGGTGTTTGAGTGTATATATAGGCAGATAAAAAAGAAGGATCACCAAAAACTAACATCAGGCCATATGAACCTAAAATGAAGCAATGCCATATGACCTGTGGAATGTGTACAGAGATACTTAAATGACACAATGTTACTTGCCAGTAAAGCCATTAACCCCATGATGGTACTACAAGTCCTTTTACAATAGGAGAAGCAATTTTAAACATTGGTGATTCCTTAAGGAATTGACAATACAAATAACGTTCCTAACTTACTTCATTAGAGTTCATTCTACTCAGCATAGTTTGGTTTATATCAAAGTTTTTCTTCATTGCAAAGATACATAACATCCTTCAGTTAGCGTCTTCCTAATATAGCAAGACAGGCATAGTATAACATGCTCTACAAGATATTTATCTTCAGGAGTCTGTCTTACTTATGTGATAAAGAATTAATGATGTAACATAAAGCACATAACTGACTTGCCTTAGATAAAGCATATGTTCATACATCGTCATGTAGTTATGGGAAATTATGCTGTGGCAATTGTTAAATAAAAAATAGAGCATGTTATGTTGCATTTGGAAGAACAAGGAGAAAGAAATGCAAGAGGAGCTCAAGGGTACTAGTGCAGGGACGGGTGGAAGGTGAAACAAGAGGATTGACAAATATGATTTTGCTTTTGCTTTTTATTATCTTTACCAAACCTAACCCAGCAATACAATGAGACTGAAAATGTACCTCTAGAGCAGATAGAAACGGTTTGGGGAAAGTTCGGCCCTAACAGCTTCTGTTTGGGTGGAAAATATACCCTTGGTCAACTTGTGTTGTAAAAAGAATGATTATCCCTCAAAAGCAAGAATGTGGAGGTGAAACAGAACACCGATCTTGCTTGACTTTTTCCTGTGTTATACCAGTTTTGTGAAGGCCTTTGAACAAATGTGATCTAGGTCATATCCAGCAGTTTGTATTATCTCTTAAATGAGGAATATTAGGATCATGCAGGAATACCAGTTTAGGAAAGCTTATTTTATTATGTGATCCAGGAAGAGAATTTGTTGATAATTCAGCAGTCTGGAAGACTGGTTTAAAAAAAAAAAATGCTTTTTTCTGGCTGTCTTGAGATTGGCATGTAGGTTTTCTTCCACTCATTTAGGTGACCTGAATCTAAATGAATCATGCAGATCATGGCTTAACATATTTGACTTAGGCATTAATTATATCACGTTTCTAATTATTTCATGATGGTGAAGTAGCTTAAGACTTTGAATAAACAGAATTGTGTTCTGTAGCATCTTTAGGAAGACTGCCTTTCCACTATGACAGATATTCACAGCTACAGTTGAAAGTAATAATATATATTACATTTTACCATTAGGATGTATATTTTGAACAGTGAAGGGAGAACTTTTTTGACTGAATCTTTTGATCCAGTGCAATTAGAGGCATCAGGAACAATTCAGAACTTCCCAGTGTGCATGGGAAATTGCCTTAGGATGAAGTAAAATAATTTTTAGAATCTTTTTCCTCTGTTATTGATCCCTCAGGTTGAATTCTTTCTGCATGTTGGGACAGAAAAAGCACCTGGTTCCCCTAAGGGGGCAGTTATTTACTACTAGCTCACCCAGTTTCATCCGAACTGTGGTTACCTCCCTCTGCTTGCATTGCATCAATTCATCTCACTCGGCAGAGAATATGTGCTCCTACGTGTTTAGGAGGCTCACAGCCAGCTTCCAGCATTCTCTGCACTCTTTCTGTAGCTGGAATGGCCATCTACCCCAGAGCAAAGGGGATGAGAGCCAAGGCAAGTACAGGGTAATAATAAATGCACGGGTGGGTGTGGTTTGGGTGGGTGTGGTTTGGGTGGGTGTGGTTTGGGTGGGTGTGGTTTGGGTGGGTGTGGTTTGCTGTGGTGTTTTGTGTATGNGGGTGAGGGTGTGGGTGTGGATGAGGGTTCGGGTTCGGGTGTGGGTGTGGTTTGCTGTGGTGTTTTGTGTATGTAAAACTGCACCGTTAATTTTTTTTTATTCACATGTTAAACTGGAATGCCACCAGAGGAAAGTGCAAATTCCATTGGGTCAGATATTGGGAACCCTCATTTTGCTCTTGCATCTGATTTCTGAACTGCTTTCTTTGAGGCAAGGTAGTGCTCTGTATTTGTGTGCTGTTCCTTGATTCTTGTCAATGCTACTAGCACATAAATCTGTCAGGTTTTTTGATATAGTGTGCTGTTTTAAGTAAAATGGTATTCCAGATGTTATAGAAATACATATATTAAAGTAGACCTGCCATCAGGTTTGTAATATGCAATTCTCTAATCTAGAGCATATTTTGAATAATACAATATATGTAAATTAATAAAGGAAAAGGAGCATTCTATATAAGATGTTAGCAAGTTGATGTGATGCATGTTATCTATATAGGAGAACTGTGTTCAGGATCCCATTACATGATAAAATATTTTATCCTTCTGTCTTTATCAAGACACCAGTAGTCAGCAAAAACCTGTAAGCTATGCTTCAAAATGTCAAATTAATTTGTGGAAGGGGTGATTTGACTGTGTTACAGGCTATCACTTTGGAAATTCAGTCCTTGGATGTTTTACTTGATACAATTTACTACTTCAGACTTTTTCCTAAAAGGTCTTTTAGATTTTTGGGTACATACCTTACAGGGTACTCATATATGCCCTTCTTGAGTTTGTTGGCTTATTTGCTAAGGGAGCCTTTTAAATAGATGATGTATTTTTTGTTACTATTCAAACTTCAGAAAAGTGCTTAGAGATATTTGTGCCACTTTAGTGAACATTTATAAGGAATTGCTTTAACATGTTACAACACTGAGGTTCAAAAATATTTTTCATCAGGATAAAATCAATAATGCTCAGTCAAAAAAATCCAGATGAAGTTAATGAAGTAGGTTTTATGCATTCCTACATGAAGCTTATTTCTTTAATGTATCTTGATACTTTTGTATTGAAGTGTCCTTAACCATCTCCTTTGAGGATCATAGTGGCCCTAGAAAAAGGTCAAGTAATACATTTTACTGAGAAGCATGAACATGATAAACTCTGCCTAGTGAGCCAAATACTTCTAGATGGCAACTCTAAAATAGCTGAGGGTTGCATGTTAATGGTAGATGTTGCAAGCACCCTCTAGAGTACTTGTAAGAGGTTTTCGCAAGCAGTTGTCTGCTCTTGGAGTTGGATGAAAACCTTCTTAGTTGTCTTGCTGCTGACAGCTTTCCACATGTAAAAAAAAGTGTTAAGTCCCTTTTGAAGAAACTTTGTGTGTTTTTTTTTTTTTACTGTAGTAGAATAGGGGTGAGAAGGCCAAGGAGAAGCATGACTGTCATGGAAATGTTTAGTTCCTCTCCTTTCATTCTGATATCCATCCCTAAGACAGCTATTGCCTCCTTTCTTGCTGTTATCAAAGGCTGTAATGCTTGGACTGTTCTGTCGACAACCGTACTGAAAACCAGAGAGCTTTCTCAATTCTGCTTTTTAGTTACTTCTACTGGGTTGATACTGCTTCTATGATTCTGCATTTTGTAAAGACCTGTTAGATATTGGGTTTTCAGCACTGTTGTCCCAAGGCCAGCTTTGTTCTTGGTTCTGTAGAAAAATCTTAATGTGTCTCACTTACAAATAAGACCTCTGAAAATATGATTCATGCAAAACTTCAGATTAATTTACTTTACTAGCTAAACATAGCTTGTGACCTAGTGAATATCTTTTTTTCATTTATTTTGATATCATGACAGAATAATATTTATGTTTTGGTCTAAACTTGTGCTGGCATAGAGATGATGTCAAGAAGTGTGTTAAAGTTCATACTTACTGTGATAAACCTAAATAGATGATGTAATAATAGCAAAAAGTTGTTTACGTGATCTGAAAAGCTTATTTTTCAAGTAAGTAGTATGCTAGCTTTTACATAATGTTTTTACTAGGGAAGTTAAGCCATTACTGTATTTTTCTGGCAGCTTGTAACTGTGGAAGGACTTTATCCCGGGGGGGAGGAGTCAATTGTATATGACTGATGAAAATCCAAAGTGATAGTCTACAACAAATTGTGTTATGGTCTTTTTCACTTTACAAGTAAATAGATTTTTATAAGAAACTATAATTTTTGCCTTATATGCAAAACAACCTCATTGGAAATGCTTAATTTTAATTCAGTCATGAAAGCTTGAATGCCAGCTCAATGACTATGTAAATTTCTTAGAGTCAGAAGTTGGAAGCACTAATTACTGGCCTTTGTGCTTACAACTGACTTCAGAATTGTTCAATTCATCATGCTGCTTTCACAATAAATCCCCATTAGCAAAGATATTACCAAGAGGCTTGTCATTCAAAATGGCATGAGGCATTTTGTCTTGATTAAGATGAGGAGTCAAGAAAGCTGACCCTGCAGTGAATCTCTGACACTATCTGTGTTTAGAGGTCCTGGCAGTCCTCTGCTGATTAAATCCTTCTGTAAAAGCATCTGTGATATAAGAGTGTGATTCTGTAAGATTTCATGTATCTTAATTCCCCTTGGTTTCTATAGAGTTCCAATTTTACAGTAGTGACTTGACATAAAAAGGAAGTGATGGATCAAATTGCTATACTGCTCACTCTGTGTTCATTCTCACAGAATGCATCTTGCATGCTGTTAAAAAATCAGTGCCTTTTGCTAACTGAAGCATATGGCACCTTTTCCTTCATCTTTTGCAATGTCAGAGTTCCATCACCAGGGTATGCCATGGTATTGGTGGTTTTCCCCCATCATAAATCAAATGTGAATCTGTGAAGTAGTAGCAATGCTTGTGATTTAATTGATTTCTACCACCCCCCTAAATTCTAAATGGTTGATGTATGATAATACATTACATCTTTCAGGCTCTTTCCTTCTCATGGCCCCAACTTCTTCAATGAAAATACTACAGATATCTTTGTTACTTCTGCATACCTGGGAGAAAACAAACCTGACAAATAGAAAAGTTCCTATAAAAATAAAAAATCAAAACGGGTAAGACAAAATGTTTAGATTAGTAATTTTTAATGACTACTTCTGTTGCACTAAATTTGAAGAGTAGTCTACAGATCTAGTGACTTGAAAGTAAGCAGAGTATGATAAAATCTCAAGGTAGATTTAAAGAAAACATTTTTAATATTGGCTTTTGAGAGCTTTTTTACTTATTTTGAAGTTTTATAATTCTAATCATGTTTTGAAGCTTTTCCCTTCAGCATAAGGACTACAAACTTATATATGTTTTCAGTGAGACTGTCATGTAAACACTTTGTTTCAGTGAGCTGAGTTTTTAGGAAGAACACCAAATATTTTGAGACTTATAGTATAATTATCAGAATTGTTGATATTGTAATCAGGTCCAAATGTAGCCCTCAACTGATGTCAAGTGTGCAGCAAGTATACAACACACATTAAATCAGTGATGACAATTTCACAATGCACTTCAGTGTTGAAGAATGAGAGGTGTTTGCTGCAAGTGAAAGTAACATTATTTGAAAAGCTGCTTGTTACCATATAGAAGAGTTTCCTCCCTAGTCCCTCTCTACTCTCCCCACTTGAGACTTGCAATAGATTTAAAGAAGCAGCATATATATCTTTCTTACTTGCAATTTAAAAGGCAGTACAAGAACTTAGAAGAAAAAAAAAGGTAGTGATGGTGTTGTGAGACAGAGCAGAAGGTAGAATAATAAATAGAGTTGTGGGAATCAAAGTCATTGTCTTATGATAGTAAGAGATACCACTTTCCTCTTTCTTTTCTTAATTAAATTTAGCACATTTCAAATGCCCTGAAACTTCTGTTTGAGTTAACTTTTTGACTCCGTGCCAAACATTTGCCTTTTAACTCTAACATTATCAGCTTTCTAGTTAAATATGATCATAAACAGAAATATCACCATCTGTGGCAGTGTCATTCATGATAAAGATATTGTCAGAAAGGATGTGGAAAGATTGCTCATTCTCTTGTAATAATCCAGTAGTGTGGGGGCTAAATCATGCTCCAGGGTGGAAGAAACTGCCATATTCAGTTTTAATCTTGGTTTACCACTTCCATAATGTATTTCAGGATTTTTTTTTTGTGGTGGAAATCAAACGTGGTGGGTTTTTTTATCCCCCCCCCACCCCAGCCATCTTCCATTTCCTCTGATACCTTCCCTCTGCCCCCTCCCCCAAACCCAAATGCCCAAACCCACAACTCCAAAAGAACCCTGACAGTGTAACTGCTTGGTATGGGGTATTTTGGTGTGGCTTTCCCTTGCCTGTTTTGCAAGGAGGCAGAAAAAGGAAGAAAAGATGTCAAGGTAATTTTTTTTGAATCAAATTCCTGTTTTCCATTTAGTCATATTCCCTTATCCTTCATATAACTTACAGAAATAAAGAATTCTTGCAAGACACTTTTCATTTAACACAGAGAATTGAACAATTTTATTTATGATCCTGTTCGCCCACTTCAGTCAGACATGCAAGCAGCCATTCTGTAACTGAAACCACAGTTTATGCACCATTGACAATTGCTGAGTTGGTGGACACTGATTTGTATAATTTGATCTCACACTTGATGGTCCTCCAGTTTCCCCTCTGAACTTGCTTCTGGGGTTGTGTCACCTGTGGCTTTCAGTGGGTACAGTGTGTCAGCCTGCAACACATCTGTTATTCCTCCTTCTGTGCACTGGATTCATATTCAGACCTTGAGAAACAAGCTGAAGGATGACAGTTCATCGTCAAGGAGCAACTGTAGCAGTATTCAGTTCAAAGGATACTGTTAAACACAACTGCAATTCCTTTTCAGTCTTGTTAAAGCTGCTTTTTTTACTCTAGTTCAAGCTATGTCATATGAAGGACTACCAACTGTGCAGTATTGATTTGAAGTGCAATAATGTGCTTGAAGATTCATTTCTAAAACTAAGATGAAAGCTGAATATTTTTTCCAGTGTCAATGGCAGCAGTTACTGTGGTTGTCCATAGGCCAAGGGTGAAAGGTTCAATTCTCTTTTTTCTTCTGAATCTCTGTCAAAACTTCTATGTCAACTGGGCAGAATCATGTTGTCCTTTCTTCCTTCCCTTTAGAAATGCTGTGCAATTCCTGCAAGCTCTTGTGTGTGTGCAGTCTATGATGTACCTCAGGAGAGCAGCTAGCTTATAAATTAGGATTAAATGTAGCATTAATTTTACAGTAAAGTCATTAGCTGTAGGTGAATTATGCCATGAGTTCTGTTTACGCAATGAAACATTGCTTGGAAAGGTCATTGAAATGTAGTGTTTCTCTCTGCTCTGCCCTTATCATTGTTTCAAGTATCACTGTTCCAGAAAGAGTGGCTAAGTATATTTTAGTGGGTAGTTTTAAAAAATATATTGTTATGGAACATAAGTGAGTGTTTGCTTACAAATAGTTTATCTCTGTAATGTCTCTGAGCTGGAAAGTCCCACTGTACTCCCAAGACACAGCTCCAACTATCAGTATTACTCTTGCAAGAAGACTGAAATCCCACTTGCCCTCACAAATGATGTTTGGGCATTTACATGCAGGACATCAGGCTGTTTTTTTGGCTTGATATTGATTACATGAAGGTGTCAGAAAAGATGGATAGGAGTACATGATCACGCATTCTGGAAGCCTACCTAGATGGCAGGTAACAGAATGCACTTTAAAATGCAGGGCGTGCCCTGGGTTTTCGCTTTGTGCATACAGATTGATTCACGCTGGGTTTTACCCTTGTGTTTCTGAGGGTAAATAGCATGGAACTTAATATAAACCTTGATCTTAAGGTCACTTATACAATGCCATGTAGATACAGTCAATAGGTACTGCAACTCAAATTTTGAGATGATCAGATTTTTGATTGGTTGCATATGTGCTGGCTTTTCTGGAAATGCTTCCATCAATAGAGGAAATGATAATGCTTTATTCTCAGTAATTAATTCTATTTGGGATCATACAGGACTTGTTCTGACACTGCTAAATCAATATATTTTGATAGCTCTAAATTAAATGCTTTGGAATTTCTATTCCATGAGAAATTCTTCAGCAGCCGTGCTTAGTTATAATTCAAGAAAAGTAAAAGCAAAACAAAAGCCCTTTAATTCTAGTCTTTCCCTGAGATCAAAAATTCATTTTTCAGAGCAGCTCTAGTAAGCAATGGCATTAGTTCAGTTTATGTGACAAATATATTCCTGATTGAAGAGGAGTACTGTTCCATACTTTAAAAGTTAGTTTGAGGAAAGCTTGTGCGTTTGCTTGCTAAGTTTTGTTAATATAGCCTCTCTTTCACAAGGGAATTTGATATCTCTGTTCTCCCACTGTTTGGCCTCAGACATTTTTTTCTGTTTCACTGAGGCAACTGATAGAGGTTAGCTCTCTCTTCTGCCAGGGCAAGACCCTCTTGGGCATCTGTAACTGAAAGGGCACCAAAGAGAAGTTCAAGTTTTTCCCAGAGAACTATTTTGTAGGTAGTATGGGCTAGTAAATATGTCGCAGATGATCTACTGGCTGCAAAAGGAAGTGCACTAATGGTACAAAGGAACGTGATATTGAGTGGAATATGAAAGGCAATTTTACAGTTGCTTTTTCTTTTTGGTTTTGCCTGGTTGGGACTGTTGGCTTGTGGGATCAGGAGAGAGGGGGACAGGAGTTTTCAAGTGGTGGTGTGTTTTTGGTTGGTTGGTTTTCTGTGAAGAGACAGCCTCGTTATTCCCGTTATTACTGGAAGGGAACTGAGGAGACTGAGAGCTGAAGGTAAAACACCTCCCTTGCTTTGTAAGGTGATAATACCATGTTGGAAGAAGATCAGCTGTTGCTGGTCTGGAAAAGGCTATGTATTTGTTCTTTGATCCCTTTTCACTCACATTTTTGTTCTAACTTGTCTTGATGTACAACGTCTTGTTACACTTAATTTTTTAATTTATCTATTTAAAAAAAAGCTTTAGTGCATATAGGGTAGGTGTTTTGGTTGAGGTAGCCTGTAACACAACATAGCATGGATCTGGGATTGAAGTGTTTAGTTCTCTTTGTGGTCTGCAAAGACAGCCTTATATAGATTGAAATCATGCTGCCTCAGTTCCCATGTCTGTCAAAGGGCAATGAGATGTATTGGGAAGAAATATCGTAAAGACCTTATAATGATTTGAAGATAAGCATCCAGTGTGTAGGCACGTGATAGAAGTTCTGAGGAAGATATAGCAATAGAAAGAGCAATTTGTAAGGATAATGGCTATACAGCCTTACGTACTCCCCATCTTCCCCAAAGTAATTTGGTTTGTATTCCACTACTTTGTTGTGGATTTTGGGTTTTGGTTTTGTTTTGTTTTTTTTTCCTTCCTTCTATAGGTACCTTTAAAAAAACTGTTTCTAGATTTCTACAAGACATAGACAGCACTGATTATAAACTCTTAAACACTTGTTTATACTCTGTGTATGCCAGGTTGATCACTTCAGCTGTACTTCACTATTTAGGGACTCTGTGCATGATCACTGTTTTTCTTTTCTTCTCCAAGGGGTTTTCTAAGGCACTAAGGTTATCTGCTCACAGCTTATCTGTCAATAATTTTTGAATTCTTTAATTGTAACCAAATTTTAGATAAGATCAGAAGACAGAGCTTCTCCTCATCCCTTACCTCTGCTTGTGAGGAAAAGGCAGCAGCAGTAGAAAGCAGCTATTAGTCTGGCAATTAGTTGTTGCGAAACACTCAGCTTCTTTGGCATGCTGAATGACATCTCTGTTTCCCATGAGCCATGTTATGCTTATCTCTGGCAGCAATGTTGTTCCTTGTTTCTGGGGATGAAGAATTAAAGCTAAAGCAATGGGAAGAAAGACTAAGGTGGAAGAATCCTATGGGTGAACAAACTTCATCAGTTGAATAGCTTTTTTTGTCATTTCTTTCAAACATTTCAACTTTCTTTCTCTGCTATAGATTCTAGATCTATATAATATATACTATAGTACACTATTTACTTCCAAAAGCCCTCCATTCCCAGCCCCAATCTTTGCCAACTTTGCATCCATTTCCACAGCTCTATTTCCATCCAGTATCTGGTAATTTTTTCCTGTCATTTTGTGAAAATTGAAATTGTATTGATTGTACAGTCTGACCAATGATATTATGTAAATTGATCATGTCCCTAACTATTCCTAAAATGCACCTTGCACTTTTTAGGCAAAAAAATTCATGATAGCATACAGGCTTTACTGGAATTTTTTTCTTTGCTTGAAATCTTGAATTCAGTAAGTTTTGAACAAGCCTGAAATTTTTTTCAGCCAACAATTGAGTCAGCTGAAGCCTTACTAACAATTTCTGCCAGGATTGCAAAGTATTTGCATGGACTTTGAGAAGAGATCAGAAGAGTATTCTGCATGATTCTCAAAGTATGCAAATGTTGCCTTTAAGGAATATACATGTGAAGAAAATAATTTGCTTGCCATAAGAGAGTATTTCCTGTGTTTCACTCTTTTCTACAAATCATTGACTGAAATTCTTATTTTTTTCCCCCAGTAGGCTCAGAATTTATTTTCATTTGTTTCTCTATCCTTTTCTCTCTTATGTCTCCCTCCCTACCCCCCCTGAACTCTTCTCTGCTCCCTTATTATATTCCAACTCTGATGAGGCAGAGATTTATAAACAATCTCAAATATATTCAGTTCTCATTGCAAATGGCCACAAGGAAATATAAATTAATGCCGGAATTGGGCTAGAGAAATAATAAACAAATTTAGCGCAGTATAAACCCCCTTCTAAATTAATAAACATTAACCTAAATTTCTGTCACTCCTGTTGTCTATCATTAGACCTAAAAAGGGAATCTGGATTAATAATAGGGGAAATAATAGGTAAAATATGGAGTTCTAATATGAAGAAAAGACCTATTATATTACTTATTCCTTTTCACTTCCCATGCTGCGTGGGTCCTAGTGGTATACTGTCAAGTCTTGTTTAAGCAACTTCATGAGGGTTCTTTAAGAAAGAATGTTCCTAATCTAAATGGGGCAAGGTAATTCTTCCAGGGTACAAATAAACTTTTTTGCTTCATATCATGTATTTTTTTAACTTTAAAAACAAAAATTATTTGCTTGTTTTTAAATACATGCTAGTCATCTTAATACTGTTTAATAGAGACAGTATTGAAATGAAAAGTGATAAGTAATGCTGTGTATACTACTTCCTATATTTTTTACTATGTTAGTCCATAGAAATTAATATCTAACTTCAGCATTTTGGATCAAGGTCAACTTAAATGCTTTATTAAGGACTGTTGTAAGAAATTTACACAAAGGAAACCACTTCTTCTGTGGGACAGTTAAGAAATGGTAGTGGTTTTAGAATGAAATCCTGGGCCTCTGCTTAAGCCTCATTGATTTTTAGTGGGAGTTGCTGGACCTATTGAAAGGAAAATAGATACCTTTGAATGTTCAGCAACAAAGCAGCAGCTCCTATCTCTGTGTTACTCTAGTGACAAATGCTGGCTGGCTTCTCAGCACAAAAGGAAAGAGCTCTTTTAATAGACAGATCTCATACTTTCAATTCTGATGCTGCCAAGCTTGACAAGGAAAATCCTACCACCTCAACTTTCCTTATTGCTGGTGTCAGTATGGCTTGTAGGTGAAGCAATTGATACATTGCAAATCTCTGTATACAAAGATGAAAAAAATCAGGACTCGGCTTACAAAGGCAGCAATTCATAAGAGCAAAGTAAACACAATCATTACAGTATAAAACATTTCAGACAAATCCCATGGAAATAAGAAATGACTGTTACCTAGCATTCCCCTATGGTAACAGCATCAAGATCCTTCTAAATTTGCTACTTCAATACAGAGGAGTTTCTCAAACAAATAAGGAATATGGGGATAGTGGTAGAAAGTGAAATAAGTATCATAGGAATTGCTGGATTGAGGCAAAGTGGTGATTTGCTTGGTCCGTTACACATTAAATCAGCATGGGCAGTGTACTAATAACAGCACTGACAAAGTTAGGCAGCAGGACAAAGCAAAGATTTCTCCCCTGGTTGCTGACTATCAGGACACTAATTCTGCAGCACTGTATTTGCACGCAGCCTCTCAAAGCTGCTGGGAGGATAAGAGTAGGAAGTAGCTGCTGGTAAAGGGCCAGATGGTACCCTCTGCTGAGCGTGGAGAGAAGATGGAGTAAAGTCATAAGCAGTCTCAGAGCAGACAATCAGGAGAACAAGGGGACACCTCTGACTTTGACAGCAAGTGTGATGAGAGTTTACAAAATGAATACTAGCACTGTCTTGCAAACACTCATGGCTTTTGTTTGGGGTGGGGTTATTTATTCTTTTTAATAGCTAAAGTAGGCTGTTGTGCAGATCTTGAGTCAAATGTTTTATAATGGAATAAAAGGAATCTTGACCTTGAGTTAATCTGATGTTATTCTTAACATGTAATGGGATGCTATTGAACCTAATGATCTGTAGATGGCCTAAATTGCAGTTTGGAGGAAGAAGCATTCTCTGATAATGGTGGCTTCAAACAATGGAGTGCTATCTTACCCCTGGTCACTCCTCTACCAGTTGTTCATGTTCACCCTTGAAATCTTGTGTTCCATTTACAGCTAGAAAGGAATATCCAAGCACTTTGTCCTGTGCTGCTTTTGAATATTAAATTACATTTCTATCACCATTTTTAAAAAATTTCTCTAAAATGCATTATTTTCTGCCTGAGTTTAAGTACATAAGACTCTCTTTTCAAGTCCCTTTACCTCTATGACTCTTCAGTATATGCACAGAAGAGATGCTGTTCAGGAACAAGTTTCCTTTATGTTGAGTCTTTGTATACTTTTTATGTGCCTCTACTAAATAGCTAAATGACCCTAATAGGATATTCTTCAGAGAAACAGGAAATCAACCTGCCATACTGCTGTAATAGCTTTTAATTTCTTCATTACACAGTGGGTTTTTTCCTAGCTTTTTAATTCATTTTCTGTTAAGTATTACAGTAAAATCTCTTTACTAAACAATGAAATATAAAAACATAGCCATGATTCATGAAAGCCTCCATTGGTTAAATCCTATACAGCTATACAAGTCCACTGAATTGCATTCCATTGCATCCATGTGACTACTTATATCTAAATCAATTTACTGGCAGGATGTTGCGGAAGACAACATTGCTTGGAAAAAAAAAAAATCACCTCCATTGTGATCATTGCAACTTTCATTTATATCTGTCCACTTAGCCACGGAGCAGAGGAGTAACATCATTGTGCTTCTGTGTGGGTTGTGAATCCTAGAATGTCCTGAGCTGGAAGGGACCCGCAAGGATCATTGAGTCCAACTCCCTTCCCTGCACAAGACAACCTCAAATTCACATCATATTTTTGAGGGTGTTGTCCAAGTACTTCTTGAATGTGGTCAGGCTTGGTGCCCTGACTGCCTCCCTGGGGAGCCTGTTCCAGTGCTCCACCACCCTCTGGGTGAAGAACCTTCTCCTAATATCCAACCTAAACCTCCCCTGGCACATCTTCCTGCCATTCCCTCAGGTCCTATCATTGGTCACCAGAGAGAAGAGATCAGTGCCTGCCCTTCCTCCTCCCCTTGTGAGGAAACTGCAGACCATGATGAGGTCTCCCCATAGTCTCCTCTTGTCTAGGCTGAACAAACCAAGTGACTTTAGCCACTCCTCATACGGTTTCCCCTCTAAACCCTTCACCAACTTTGTAGCTCTCCTCTGGACACTCTCTNGCCCAGGTCCCTCTCCGCAGAGCTGGGCTCCAGCCTCTCATTCCCCAGTCTGTATGTACATC
>WEKW01022724.1:0-10811 GCA_013389905.1 Sula dactylatra
ATTTATTGTCTTCTCACTAGAGACATCAAGTGTAACCTTAGGTTGATGCTTTATCGATTCAATATCTATCATGTAAAGGATATAAAATTGGTTTCCTGCTTTTAAGACCAGTAGTCCACAAATGTACAAACTTCCTTTCCAGCACCTGAACCATGTATTGTGGCCACAGTGTGAGCAATGACAAGGAGTAGGGTCAGGTAGTTTTAACTCAGAAATTAAAATTCTAATCCAAGCATGCAGAAATGTGGAAATTAATAGTTTGGACATAGGAATTTTACCCATTTACCCAAAGAAATTTAGGGAAAAAGAGGACTCAAGTCAAACCTACTCTTCACTACTCGGTTATCATAGTGAATATGGCACATGACATACACCTAATGCATCTAAAAAATATTTCTCATTTATCTAGTTACTTGCTTCAAAAGATTTCAACATTTAAAGAAATCTACTAAGACCATCTAAACACCAACAATCTATGCACATTAGGCATTTCAAAGGTAGCAAAGTCATGGCAGAGATGAATGAAATAACTTCATCAAAAGCTAAAGTAGCAGCACATAGAGGAATAAAACCTGCCTCCAAGAAGCCATAAATCCAGTCCTGATTCCTGTGTTCTCACCCTCTTTATGTTTATTTGGCTAGAAGGAAGAAAAAAATTAAAACCTAATTTTTCAAAAGGACTAGTAGCAAACCTCAATACCAGCAGAAAAAAATAGGGTAATTTATAGAGTTGAAAGAAAATGCAAACTAGGTCACTTATGGTATAAAGTAAGCAAATGCTACTATACACAAAAAGTAGATCATATAATTTAAATAAATAAATAAAGTGCAACTCTACTTTTAAAGCATTGCTTTAAAAAAAAACAACTATGGAGGAAAATACCAAGGCCTTGCATTGTTAAATGTTACAACTGATAAGACTTCAAACAAGTCACCTGTGGTCATAAACAGGCAACCACCCTTTGGCCCTGCTGGTATTCTTATTCCTTCTGAGGCACGGGCAGGAAATAATGCAAGGAAGAAAAAAACCTCAACTACATCGTAGGAAGAATAAACAAAGTAGGCAAATAATGTGTACACTTTGTGCAAAAACATTCACTAGTTAGCTGATAAAACACATTTTTCTTCTTACTCTAAAAGTTCTAGGAAGTTCTGCATGGAAACACTGACAAAACATGGCAATAAATACTGAAGAAATCTACAGACTATGCACCAACTGTTTTCAAGCATAGTAAGAAAAGTATTTATTTTTCTTCCCTCCCTTTCAAGTCGGCTGAAGTAAATGGGCACTGAGATTCAGTTAAGTACATATTTAACTGTGTGCTATAGGAGCCATTCTTTTTCTGGATATTTCCAGACATCTCAGTTGTGCAGTGTGTAAAATATTCCACTTGTGTGACCAGTCATTGCAACAGGAATTACATGGAAAACTGCTCTTTTACCGGCATAAGAAGGGAGGCAACAGGGAAGATGAATTCATGTTCCTATAGATTTGTGAAACTACTGGGCAAAAGTGAAGTGGAAAGCTAGTTACCAGGGCAAGCTTAGCCCCTCCATCACAGAGGCCAGCTCAGTAGATAGGAAACTGCTTTACTACATGTCAAAGAGATCAACCAGTTCTCAGAACAGGAAAACCACTGCTAGAGCAACAGATTTTCTAAGTCAATGGCCAAGGACTATATAAAAAGCAAGCGACTATCACGTTTAGATTAAATGAGACTGTGCATGCAACAGTTTTCCAGCTGAAAGCATGGATTAGTAGAATTACAACAAAATTTGTAAGCAATTATCTTTAAATAAAAAAGGAAGATACCAGACCACATTTTTCAGTCTCTTTAATAGCATAGAAATATCAAGAAAATAAGAATGCTACTTGTACTTTTTTAGCTTTTCCACTAAAAATGTATTTAGCTGCTTTATAAACATTTACTATCAAACAATTCATTGAAATTAAAATGATAAATGAAGTAGAGCAAAATAAGTAATACAAGTAACTATATAAATCAGCACAAAGGAAAATACCAAAGCCTGAAACACTCCAAACTTTTGGTCTACATTAATTCCCAATTTCCATGCCCATAGTAGGATGTTCGTTGCAACTACACAGCCTTTAATAAGGACTTGGGGTCTGGCATATCTAGAATCTCCAAAACAGACTATCCTTTTCTCAATTTACAATTACAGAAACAAACTATAAATATTAAAAGATTTCATCTCATAAGATGCTGAATTCCTAGTGACTTTTAAATAAACTACTAAGGGAATTCAGCTTTCTTTACAAGCAAGACCTAAGAGGTTGCTTAAGGTCACAATCTCATTTAGTGACAGAAACAAGAGTTAAAATTCTGGAAATCCTGGTTTCCAGTCCTATGCTGAGCTTGTACACAAGCTTATCTCAGCTTAGATTTTACAACATAGACAAATACCTTTATCACATGGAAGAATAAAAAAGCAAGTTCAGTATTCAGACAAACTGTATTGAGCTGATAAATAAATCAATTTTGAGGTTTTTAGCTCCTTTATCAATAGCACTCTTACAGATCAAGAACTTTCTAACAAGAAGCTTTGACTGCTGACTATAAAATTTTAACTTTTTTTTTTCCAAGTGTGTGCCAGATTATGCTTACTGTTATAAAAACAGCATAAATTCACTTCCTCTGGATTTACATTGGCATAGCTAAAATCTGTTTCTTAAGTCAATAAAACAGGTTTAATGAAAAATAAAATTTAAAAGTTACAATAAAAAGAAATGATTTTCCCATAAAAATGTGGTGATACATATCAAAGTACTATAACTGAGGGTTCAGACAGAAAAGAAGTATTGTTCTAAAATCAGAGATACTAACTGGAATATTCTATTAAAGGCAAGTTAGTATATCAGAATTTATCCCTGCTATGAAGCTAGAAATCTCAAGATTACTTTTTACTGGAAACTTCTTTTTCTAGTCCCAGATCATTGATGACCAGTCTAGCTGCCACAGTCTTCAGTACCCTGTGCAGCCTCCCCTGCAACCTCCACCCATGCACCCTTCTTCTCTGTGGTCCAGGAGCTACATCCATGCTCCTGATGGTTTGGCTCTTCTGTCCTTCCCTGAACTATATCGTAGGTGTACCTGTCTTGAGACCTGTCTTCTAGATGGACATTGAACCTCTGGTGAAGCTTCATCTCCAGTCCTGTCTCTAGACCCACCTTCTGATGCTCCTGCCTGGATGCCCTCGATGGATCCTGGACCTGAGTCACACTCTTGCCTTTTCTGGGACTGTCTGGGGAACTCGTTATCACCACCCTGTTCAGGAGATGCTGTAAGACTGAGCCCTGGTAGGTGCCCTTGGCTTCTGGATCACTCTCCCTCATGAAGCAACCCTGCTCTTGCTGCGCCCTAGCAGTAGCATTGGTATATCTTCCAAACATTAACATAATACACCACCAATGTTGTTCTTCCTCAGCAAAACCTTCTATGGATCTTAGTGTTCTTTTCTGGCTGTTGTAGTCTTTCACTGTTTTTCAAGAATTCCCAGTTCTTCTAGGAGTCAGATTTCTGATATAATTCATTCTATCATCCCAACATGAAATAAAAACACATCTTCATTTCCATCCACACTGAGACCAATTCAGATTTATTAAGGCTTCCTTGATATTCAGTGATGTCTTATAAGCACTAAATCATCATGAAAGCTACATAAGCAAGAGCCTGCAATCCTAAAAAAAAAAAAACCAAAACCCAATCAAACAAGAAGTCCTCTGAGAAGTATACATCTCCTATAAAGCACAAAGTTTTCTAGAGCTCCCCAGAATGAGCACTGTACATCTACTGCTCCTCCTTTCCTCTTTGGGTGATCAATCACATCCAGCAACAAGAAGAAATGGAAACACATTCTGATCTCTGGGCTTCTGGGATAGGTAGAAAACCCACAGAGCCCCTCCTCTCATGCAAAAGCAAAACAGCTTTTGATTTTGATTTGAAAATAAGCTTCAGCTTCATAAGCTTTTAAGATCCTCACCCTTTAAATACTGGCCTTAACTTGTCCTTGGACTTCTTACATGCTATCACTATATGATATGCTCCATAACCAGCAAGAGACAAGGACTATCACTACATTTAAAGACAAAACACAGGCATAGATATATTTTTATTCAGTATTCAACAGCATATTAAGACATTAAGTTCTGTAATGCCTTCTTTGGTCCTCAGGAAAAGTGTTATACATCATTACTTCTACTCTTCATACCCAAAATTTTAAGAAACTGTGCAATTTTGTTGAAAAGAAAATACTAAATGGAAGGGCAATGAGGGTATTCACTGTCTCACAGTGTAATTGTCACCAAAGGAATCTGAGAGATGTTTGTGTTTGTAGAGGGTTTATCATACAGACTAACTGGAGGTTAAAAAAGCAAAAAGAACAGCAATAGAAGAGTGCTTGTGTTCTCAAAACTTGGGCCCAGACAGTGGATAGCTACATCTGTCAATCCCATGACATTTGGGGGAATTTTAAGCCCTGCAAACCAGGCTGAACTTGTTCTGAAAAAAACTCTTGGCAAAGTAGATAGCCTACTTCATGTCACACATCCATAAGCCTACTTAGCACAGACTGAATAACTTCGCATAGCCTGTGTGCCTGTTCCTGGCCTGATTCCTCTGGCAATGTAGCATGAGCAGTTTACTGAGGGTTTTACTTATCTCCGTTACAGTAAGAATACTTGAAGGATAACATGGCAAACGATGAACAGAGGACATACAGAGATACCAATTCCAGCGTACGCAACACTCACTTTTGTAGAACATCAGATGCTCCAATGACCTTCTGATAAATCAGCAACACAAGGGCATTACTATTGAACAGTACTTTCTAGAATACTTACTCCCCTCCAGTGTAAAAATCTGTATTTAATCTTCCCTATGAGATGGCTCAAAGTATTGGACACATTTTACATTTTTTTGTACTTAAGAGTACAATCCTTTCAAACCTTCACTGCAAGGAAGTGGAATTAGTTCCTGCTGTATCACAGAACTTAGAAGCTATTTTAAAGGATACTTTCATTACACCAGAATCAGTCGCAAGTACTCAAAAGCCTTCTAAGCATAAGACACTTTTTGAAAATTGCTAATAGATTTTGTGCTCTGTGGTATAATTAACACAGGATGTAAAATAGCCAAAATATCAGAAAGAGAGAGTCAGATATATTTTAAGTACTTCAGGAGGCAGCCCAGCAAAGCTGTTGATCCATTAAAAGATCAAACTGATGCTGAAAGCATCCTCCAGTTTACACAATTGTAAATCAAAGGCATGAGCCATACAACAAACGCAATCTAGATAGTAGATAATGACTCTGATTTGGAGTGAAAGAGCATTGATAACTCTGCACTAGATAAAAGTGAAAGCTCTCAGAAAATGTACCTAGAAAGGGGTCAAAGGAAATCTGATATTTAGCAGCCTTAGTTCCAACCTGATCTGCTGTAACTAAACTCACACTGAAAATGGGACACTTCTGCAAATCAACACACCAAACAGCAATCTTGTCTTTGCTAATTTTTCCCCCGCACCAAATAATCAAGTGTACTCTATATAATTGAGAAGAAAGCCATTCATAGAGATTCTGGAGTTTGATGAATGGCAAAAAGAGGGGGTTGGTCAAATTTTAATCTGTTTGACCATGCAAACTGTATTGAATCTGATAATGTTCATGAGAAGTCTACTGAGGGACTTGCATCCTGTATGAATTATACCCAAGGCTCTTAAATTCATTTGAATGCATTAATTCCTAACCTAAATCACAGAAAAGTAATATACTGTTATTGTATTTTCGAATGTATACTATAGCGCAATACACAAACAGAAGAGTAGTCCATTTATATCATGTAGATTCATTAAAAAGAAAATCTCTTCCTAAGTCTGTGTGTGTTGATTTTTGAGTTGCAAACATTCATATTTCCCATGTGTAGGAAAGGAATAATTTTATACTTAGGCGTATTCAAGGCTTTGAACTTGAGATACATGTAATATTAGAGAAGGAAAATAAAAATGTAATGAAAGATTCTCCATTTCATGTGTTAGAAAACAATATGTTTTCCTCATTAAACCCTCAGATATAAATTCTATAAACCATGAAATTACCTTTGAGCCCTTACGGAAATAACCAGTTCACAAATAAATGATCCATGCAGGAAGAAAAGTGAAGATTAAAATAATAAGATAAAGTTATATTTTTAGATCAGCATTCAAAAAACAGAAAAAATCCCAACGAACAATTACTAGTATAGACTTAGGCAACAGAGATTCTTCTTGAACAGGTAATCCTGAACAATTTAATTCAGCCCTATTCTGAGATAGCCATTAGTCATATTTTCCAATATTATGAGGAATTAACTCTCACAAGAAATTAAGGCTAATTCGGTCAAGGGAAATGTTTGCATAGCTTTTGTTCCATCAGTGTTCTACCAACAGACGTGTTTCTCCATCCTGTTGCAGAATCAGTGCCTGAACAATTAAACACTGCTGTTTGAGTTCACCATTTGTTCTGCCTCCATGAGCATCATCCCGAATTGTCCATTTCACTTCTGCAAAAGAGGCTCAGTTTTCGCTTTGCAGAGCAAAAAGTTAAAGGGAGAGTTACAAGGTTGTCTTCCCTGAAGAGAGTCAGGCCAATTTTCCAAGAAGTAGCTAGCTCATGAGCACTTAATGCCATTAAAATTGATCCTACCAAACCAGAGGCAGATTTGGTTAACTGGGAAAGAGCCAGCCCGTGGGATATGGTGGCCTCCATCACAGCTCACCATCAAGAGCCTTCCCCTCAAAACCACTTACTAATCCCAGGGATGTCACTTCACAGGAACTGACATTTCTATCACAGTCCTCACCAGTCTTGCCTCAGTTTTCTCAGTCTTACCCCATCACAAGGTGTGGATTTTCCTCACAAGTCCCTCACATCAACAAAGCGGACACAACTCAGTTCTTTGTCTGGTGCTTTTACATGGTATTTTGCTACTTTGGGCACTTTGTTGCAGTCAGGTACTGTTTCGGTGGGCTCGGTGGGCTTCCCAGGTGTGCAGCCTCCACTTGGTAGGATGATCTTGAACGCTTCTGCCCAGCAAAAGCAAGCACCTGCCTTCCCAATGCAAACACATCTTGCTGTCAAACTACAGGGAGTGGATAGGAGAAGTCCAGATCTCAGGAGACCTCAGTTAACCTATAGAAAACTGAGAACAACCCACCATTTATTCAATATGCTATACTGCAGTGAAATAGGGTTTTAGGGGGGTTCTTCCTTTTTTCTTAAAGTATCTTTCAAAGCATTTTACCAGCGCCATGAGCAAGAGCAGATTTATTTTAGAGATATGGAAACTCAGGAACAGAAAGATGAAATTACTGCAATTAATTAATTTGGTTTTCAAGGGACAAACTGCAGGCTCTCTGAGGATAGAAACATAAACCATAAGCCCATGCCCTAAATACCTTCAAATCTAAATTAAAAAAAAAATACAGGCAAAAGATAAGAAAATGTTTAGAATAGGAACATATAAACAGAGAGACCTCTTCATAATATGATACAGAAAGAGGAAGGGGAACTACCAGGGTGGAAAAACATAACAAGGAAAGGAGCAGAGAAAGCCAAGGTTGGAGCTCAACGCCAGCCGGCACAAGGGACAAAATACTGGAAGTGAACAGAAAGCAGGCTGATTGCATCATCAGTGACAGAGCTGGTACTGCTTCTTGCTTCCTGCTGCGCCAGCTTCAGCCTCTGGCTGACCCCTCCATTCAGCTACTTTCCCCAAAAAAAACATGTGCTTGGGAAAGGCTATGCTGCAGGCCCCTGGGGAGCCTCTCATGCGCAGCTTTGAGTCCATGGAGCATTATAGAAGAGAAGTCATTATGCTTCACTCAATTAAAACAAGGGGCTGCAAGCATAATTGCCTCTATTTTTTAGAGCTGCAGGGTATCATCCACACAAAACAATGGTGATTCTTCAGGTAATCGAGTGCTAGTGCTTTTAAGTCAAAACCAGCACTATTTACCTACCCTACAATAACAACAACTAACAACTCCTGAGCAAGACTAGATTGTGACTTCTGCTTGGAAGTTCAAAGAAAAAAAAAAACAAAGCAAACAAAAGTAGGAAATTATGTACTGAAAATCCATCAGACTGCACCCCTAATTCCATTAGCACTCTGAGAATTTAACATCTAACTTCTGTGTTCACTACATACTCAGCCTATTGCCATTCCCTTAAAGTGCTGTAGCAAATATAAATCACATGTTTTGGACTTAAAACATCAAAAATGGAGAAGCTTCCAATTCTTTATTTCATTTGGAAGTCTTTGATAGGAAGGCAAACCACTATTCCTGAAAATTTGCTTAATAAAAATAATACTGTCTCCTATTTCTTTTCAGTAATACTGAAAGTTTAAATACCTAATTTTGGGATGAGAGGAAATTTTAAGACTGAATTATAAACCCCTAAAAACAAAGGCCTATATATTGAACAGGGTGGCAAACTCTTAAACAGACTGGTGCTATTAGATATGCTTTAATACATCTGCCTTTTAAACTTTGCACAGATACTTCCAATAAAACCAGCTACAAGCTAGCTCCAGTCATAAAGACAGAAATTTAAGTTAGCACATATTAGCAGTCTGCAGTGGGCAAATGTTCAAACACATTACGGTTTTAATATAATTATAATTGTTGAACATGTTCAACCAATTAACCACAAATATTCTGTTTATCTGAGATGCTGCCAAAAATTGCGAGCTGCAGTCAGAATAACATGACACTGTAGTCCTTCTGCAAAGAATAGCACTAAATCAAAAGAAAAAACATATGGGAAAAGCCAAAGCAAATATCTTATCTGATATTTTATAAATCATCAAATACCATATTTTAAAAATTTGACTTGTACAGGTATAAACTGCCACATATATTTGTTTGATAAATTCACATTTTGAAAGTTCACGTCACCTACTAAAAACCAAGGGCTTCAGACTAACTTTCTGTATATGTTTCTTTTCTGGCCAGCCCTCAGACATCAAGATTCCACAAAGCACAAACATAATGCAAATAAGTGGGAAACACCGGTTACAAGCTGCCGTGCCTTTAGCGCTAAGAACAAAATTATTTTGTTGCCTGCTTTTCTGCATCTGCTGCACAAACACAAAAATATTTTAACCAACCACATGAGCTCCATCTTAGGAGGAAAAAAATAAACCACTACAATTTGTCTTTAAGAAAGAATTATTAAAAACCCCTGTTGTACAACTCCTATTTAGACAATATGCAATGCTGCAAAAGCACTTTTTTCAACGGTGCCCCCTAAATAATTAAGCTGTTCCTTTTACCATACTTCCTATATTACACAAGTCATTTGCCTACAACAAATCAATAACTCATTCCTTATGTCAGTCATTTTTCTCCATTTAACTGAATGGACTTAAGTCCAACACTGAAAGTTAGATTACCTTTGAATTAT
The DNA here is from genome assembly GCA_013389905.1 of Sula dactylatra. NCBI lineage: Eukaryota > Metazoa > Chordata > Aves > Suliformes > Sulidae > Sula > Sula dactylatra. The sequence continues at coordinate 9,464 of WEKW01022724.1, forward strand.
GTGTGTGATTTAAAATTCAAAGTACTACACTAAGGAGCTTTTTAGAGGGACCACTCTACAGCCTCTTCATATAGACAATCCCTTACAGACTTTCCCGACAGATTTAAAGCAGAACAGCAACTCTGAAACAGTTAAAAATGTGAACATTAACAGGAAATGGCTGTCACAGACCAGAGTCAACACTTTCCTTTATTTAGGGAATTAAAAAGCCAAGCAATCTGCAACACTTAAAATAACATCCCCCAATCCCCCCCATTCTTTCAGATTAAGTAATAATTGCATCCGATGGTATAATTTAATCACACAGGTCAAGCAGCTTCAAGCAACCTTCTTCTGCAGACGCTATCAATTAAAAATTCAGTCCCACTATTAAAATATTTGAAAACGCTGCTTATTTCTTAAATAATTGAATCAAAACTAAGAGCAAAGAAAATTAAATACTAAAATATCAATTTCTCCACATTTTGATAAGCGTATAATAGAATATCTTAGCATCAGCATGTAGTTTAGTCACAGGTTAAGGGAAATACTGGTACATTTCACATGAATTTATAGCATAAAATGTATTCTTACTATAAATAAATCACTGACAAGAGAGTCACCAATATAGACAAGAAAAAAGGTAATACATGGAAAATGCCCTAATAAAAATGTTCATACTTCGTGCAAATTGTAATAAATTTGATAATATTATGGAAAAAAAAATCTAGAGGCAATCTTCAAACAGTGCAAGCCTGGGAAGCTTGTATCAATTTAATTAACTGTCCTTTCTCAAAAGAATGAAACAATTCAATCTGTCCTTCTTTATTAAAAGTATGGAGTTGGTCACATTGCTTTGTCATCTGCTAGCTGTCTATTAACCTAAAGCACAAGTTGTTGTGACATTTGTATTCTCCAGAAGTAATAGCCATAACTTCACTAACTCAGCTACACTCAATTTTCTGCTTTTCATAAGAAAACACACATAGCTGGTTTCCTACCTCTGACGTTTAGCACCAGTAGCTAATGCAGGTGGACACCCCCTATCGTCATCCACTGCCTGGAGTTGTCAACGGTGAAAATTTTTGGTTTGAAAAACCTGATGGCTTTTATTTTTACTCAGCTTTATTAGGTTTGAGTTCCCACTCCCTCCCCTGGAATTAGCTATAGATAAGTACTTTGTGCCAAGATCTCTGATCCGGGGATATGTACAGCCAGTTGAATCAGAATTATTTTTCACGTTAGCATACCCTTAGAATCAATCACTGATTTCTAAGATGATTTAACTGTAAAAATGGCAAAACCATATTTTTTTAAAATGTAGAAATTCTTATTTTCCATCCTTAGCATCATCCCACCAGACTCTGAA
>WEKW01022730.1:2744-12794 GCA_013389905.1 Sula dactylatra
ATTTTTTTTCTTCCATTTTGTAAAAATCTGTTCAACTACTATCAACAGTTCAGACAGAATACCTTCCTCAGAATTGAATAGTGATGATGGGTGGAAGTTTGATAAAACGGGATTTTGTTTGCTGATTCTGTTCCAAGTGTCAGGTACATTGAACACAGTACAAGTTAGCTAGTGCATCACTCTGTCTCAGTGGTAAGTTAGCCTAAGAGACCCTGAAAATCAGCATCAACATCTCACCGACAGAATGACAATAATAGAAATGGTGTTATGAAAAGGTAACATTACTTATTTTATTGGTAGAAATAATAAAAGAAGAACTAAAAAAACCTCGAGTATTAAATTGGTGGCCAGTGTAGTTGAATGTAAATAAGGGCTCATGAAATTATGGTAAGCTATTCGTAAAATGTATTTGAGCTAAATGGAGAAGGTTTTTCAGAAAATGCCAAGCAGCATGTAACTCCCTGAAAACTGATGCTTTTGTAAACTTACGGGCATGCGGACAAATGCAGTGCAGGGAAAGAAAACAGCGCTACAATTAGCAATGAAGTTTAAATTTGAGATTACTAAATTACTAATTACAAAAAGATAGACTTCTTTTTTAAAACTTCAAGCAGCTAAGTAAATGTTGCATCTCCTATTTTCAATATATTACTTACTACCCAGTTCAGTGTTTTTGCCATATGAAAAATGTATTGCTAAAAAATCTTAATGTTGTGTAATGGGTATATATACACAAATCTTTACATGGGGTGGTTCTTCTCTCAAAGGCAATAGGAGCGTCTCCCTACAAAGATGGGTTGAAGAAATAACAAGGAATTTGGGACAAACACATTTCATTAAGTTGATTTGAAAAGATCATGCCTTGCACAGGGTACCCTGGTGAATTCTTTCTTGGTGCAGAAAGGATAATCATATTTGCAACCTGGAAAAGATACATCCATACTAGGAACTACATCCATACTAGGAACTACTCTTTGTATTTGGAATTTCATTTAATTCCCATGAGCACTGATAAGGGTTGGTCAAGAAAACTCTGAGCATTGAGTGCAGAATAATCTAGTGATGTGTAAAAATCCATTGATTTACACTATATAACAAACTCCATTCAGAGAGGTTGAGATTTTGAAATCACTCTTTGACATTTTTAAACTAAAACTATCAAGTATATCAAGGATGTATTCCATAAATCCTGCTATTCATTTTTTAAAAAACATTTTAATAGGTTTTAAAGGCTCAAGTCTCTTTAATTTTGAAGATTACTTTTTATAAGGGTATGATCTAGTTACACACAATTTTTCATAGAAGACTACAAAATCTTTTCTGCTGCCTTCCTATTGAATTTACTTTAAATGCAAAAAATACAGGGGGTCTTCAACTTGGTCTGTCAGATCAACAGCAGGAGACCAATACTATGATGGAAACATTTTAAAAATGATAAATAGCTCCAGCCACTACAAGACTGAAAATAAATAGTCACCCCTGGTGAACAAAATTATTTGAAGTGTGGTCCTCCATGATTAGTAGAGATCATCTCCCATTGTGCTATAAATCTTTCAAAATGGATTGCTTCCACTTATTCCTGTTCAGAACCTATTATCACTGTCACATTATATGATACTTAAAAAAGGTACTACAGTAAAGAATATGAAATGGCAACCTGGAAATGATGACCAAAAATCAGAATAGAAATGATTAATTATTACACAAGAGTAATACGCCGGGTTTGAGAATGACCCAAGGATAATCATGGACTTTTCAAAAAACCAAGGTAAACATTAAAAAAAAACTGAAACAGAAATAATCTTTGACACACACAAAATCATTAACAACTGTATGTAGATACTGTATGGGTAAATGGAGGAGGGGAAAAAAAAGCTGCTGCTTCTAAAGTCATTGTAGCTTCCCTGCAAATCCTCATGGAAGAGGAATTCAGCAGGTTCAACCTGACTTCAGCCTATTAATTCTCTTTTAGACCGTGTCCTCAAAGGAATCTAGTTTTTCTAAACAATAACTCAAAAGAGTGCTCTTCTAGACTCTAACACTATTGTCCACTACATTGTCTGGAAAATAAAATGTCTTAATCCATAAAGACAGGGAAAGAATACTGAAAACAAAATTAAACACATCTCACATTAATTGGGCTAAAAACATCATTGGCAGAATAAAGTTTCTTTCACAGAAGAAAGTCTGTTTCCTTAATTTTCCTCTTAGTCGGATTATTTAAACAAACATCTGACATCTCCAGATTTTGACAAGAAATTTCACAAGAAACGGCCATTCTTGAAATACAAAAATGTATACAGAAAAAATACTTCAAAAGTACAGAACCCAAATGATCTTTGAAACATTAGAAAAACTCATAAACATATTGTGTGTCTCATAAACCTGAGGCACATTCTCAGGTAATATTCCATTAAGCTGCTTATTCTATGAAAGAACTTTATGAATCCATAAAACTCCTGTAACACAAAGAAATTGGAACCTACGTTGCTTTAGTTCATTATGTCAACGGAAGATAGCAGGCTCCTTTCTCAGGACTTAGTATTCTGCACAAGGATGTAGTTAAACATTTCTAACTTTTGTATTTGTTTGGGTTTTGGTCTTGGGGTTTTTTTGTTTGTTTGTTTGTTTAACATGTGTCATCCCTTTTGTTCTTTAGCATGGGATTAATCTAGGTTTACTCTAGTCTGTTCTGCATTACAGACATGTAATGACTTCAGGATTGCAAAAGAGGTGATGACATTTTTAGTCAGGTACAGTTATGCAAATAAAAATATAATTATTAAGCATTTTAGAGCTTAAGATAATAAAATTGCAACTCAGTACTCAGCAAAGCTAAGTAAAGCAACGGGACTAGTCACAATTTTGGTGACACATTTGGAGTCCCTGCACAAACCCAGTTACTACTGCAGAGCCCATCCTCCGTGAGCACAGCAGCAGAGCAGCTTTTGGCGACACTGCACTGTATTATCCCACCATACAGTTTGCAAAGTAGTAAATTCATAGTAACTGTGATGGCATCATTTGGAGTTCAAAGGGTTAACTTTTTCCATGTTGATTTTTCTTACTTTAAATTCTGTTTCCAGTTTACAGACAAATGCAAACACTGCCTTGGAAGTTTGTCAACAGTTTAGAGTAACTGTATAAGCAACTGTTTGATATCTCAGAAATCCTAAGCTTTCCCTCTATATAAGCACCTTTGACTCAGCAGAGGATCAACATACCCAAGTATTCTTTAAATACCTGTCCAGTTCTTCAGAAAGGCTGTTATTCTATTTGCATCTGTACAGTGTATTTCTTCATTTATAATGTGAAAATGTCAAAAGACCAAACTTTGCCTGAAAAGAAAGGTCAGAGACCAAACAATCACTATCATAATCATACCATGCCCTTCTTATTACTAGACCTTTGTAGTTTTAATGGTGCACAACAGACTTTACTACAATGTTTTTAAACTGCTCACTGACTTAAAGAAATAAATATACTGGCAAAATCATAGAAAACTATCAAACCATCAGAGACATTAGTTTCACATTATATGCAGGACTCTTCCTAGAGCTCTCGAGTCCTGTGAGGTATTAAATTCTGAACTAAGATTTGACAGCAAAGATTTGCTATTACATCCTGCAATTTTATAGCAAGTAAACAGTTTAATTGATCAATAAAAGTAATGCTACTTTTAAGAATCTCCCTTCCAAAACAACTAATTGGACTACTGAAGAGAAAAACAATTCCCTCCAGACTCCCCACCACCACCACATGCACATGTGTAATTTCTTATCATTGTAACCCGTCTTAGTAATCCTAACATTATCTTTAGCATTTTCACTGGAACAGTTAAGTTTAGGTACAAATTACAAGATCTTCCAGCATTTTTCCTATAAAATCTTACAAAAATAGGAATCCAGAAGCCTGACTGCATAGAGTACTTCCCATGATCAGGTTCCACCCTGGAAATCCTCTCAGCCACTCTTCAAAATTTGAATTAAAACATAGCTTCATTATCTGAGACATCAGAGCAGATGATTGCTCTGTGATCTGTCTTGAACAGCTCATCTTGATAATTTTTATATTCCCATAGTCGATTTTCTTTGGTTATACTGCTTCTTTGTCCAGTTCCTTACAAACATAATGAAACTGCATGAACTGGAAATAGAATAATTTTTTTTTTATTAGTACACACTTTAGATATGTATCAAATTCTTTTCAACCAGGCTGTGAAAAGCCAAAACCAATGATTAATTTGAGTATCAAATAAACCCACTCAGAACTCAGGAACAAACTGGCTGCAGTCTTCCTGACAGGATAAAATCATATGCATGTAATTATATTGCAAATAAGAAAAAGAGAACTGATCATTTTGTCATGGATGCCTTCACAAAATTTTGTGTTGGGTTTCAGCAGACTAAGTATTTGAAAATCTTAAGACACTTGTTATCTTGTAATGAAGAGCCTTTCTTCCTCTATTCAGACAGTGTGAAAACTGAACTTTTAACACCTGTAAACTGAATGCCCATTTTCTTTTATATGTCTCAAATTCACTAGTCTGGATTGGATTCAAATGAAAAAAAAGATTTTACAAGACAAAAGTATTTGTTAGAGAAAACTACACTGTTTTCCAGACTTTCAAGGGAAATTGGCCATGTATGAAGAAAATACTGACATATTTATCACAGGTTGAATCACATTCAACTCAAATACACATTTATCATTAAAAAGAACATGTACAAGTTCACAAACAGGGAATAATACATTCTGCTTTTTCCTCCCATCATTTTTAATGTGTTTTATATAATCAGTTTCCTGATTATTTGGGTCATTTAAACAGCAAAGCTTGCTTATAAATTCTACAATATAAACAAGATTCACAGCAGAAGTTGATACTGAACATGAAAGATGTGTAAGAAATGTAGTACTGGAAAATACAACATGCTTCAATGACATCAGGAACTGAATTTGAATTTTTGTCAAGTAACATCTTTTAATCAGGAGCCTCCTTAAGTCACTTCAAAAAAACCCCTTTTTATTTTATTTTATTTTATTTTATTTTATTTTATGCACCTTTATATATATATATGTTATATTACACAGAAAAAGATATCACATTTTTATATATTTTTAATGTATTTTAATTTTTCAGTTGTTTTATTGTTCTCCACTTACAAATTATCCTGGAAAAGAACTGAGACAGAAATGCTACAGCCCATAACTGCTTATTCACACTTCCTCAAATCCCTGTCAGATGTTAGCTCTATTCAATGCTACTACTTTAACTGTTCATTTATGGGTGCCCATACCTTTCGTCTATTCAATGACTCAGCTTTCAAAGGTGGGTGGAAAAAAAAAAATCAGCAGCTGAGCCTTACTTGTAGATGGTAACCACTGACTCAGTTTCTCCCATCAATACAGCTGGTCATACCATGTTGCTCTCCACCGGCTTTAGATCCATATTTCCAGTCTGATATTTGCTTTGCCTGTTTGGACTGAAGACAATCAGGAAAATAATGTATTTGTTTCCATGTATTTGGGAAGTAGTTAGCACAGCACTGGAATTACAATCCTGAATCCACTGTTCCTTTTGTTCCTTAGCTGGGTAATTGGTTGGACATCATTTAAAAAACAGTTTTAATATGCATGGTAAATCTATCTGCTATAATGTCATTGTTTAATACAGGTATAGCATTTTTAATAATACATTGAATGTAATATATATTCTTTGCTAATACATTCTTGGAGTACACTTTTTCACAATGTAAACCACATTAGGATACATACTACTCCTGTAGGATGAAATTTCATCCCAAGGCATGCTGAGACACAAAGATTATGCCTTGACCTACTGTGATTTTGGTCACACAACTATACAGGTCAGGGATCAGGACAGACAGAATGACTGCTTCCTCCCATCTTGCACCCTCAATTCTTCATAAATGAGATGGAATTAAGAACAGCCAAAGACACACTCAGATGTGAGAGCATAAAGAACTTGAACAGATCACAATTTAGACATAGCCCAAAGATAGACCCCAAAGGGACTCTGAAATGCAGTAAACCTCAATCATTTTTATGTTCTCAAAACAATTATAACTTACTATTATCCATTTATGTATTTAGAAAATATACTGTAACCACCAAATTAAATTCATTGGACAAGGTGAAGACATACCTGCAGTCACCTGAATCAAGTTCATTTAAACCTACTGTGCGGATGGTGCTGAATAGCAGAGCTCAAAAAACCAAAGACAATTTTAATTTTTATCCTACTTTAACATTTATTTCACCAGTTCTTTTACCTTGAAACAAGAACTGAAATACTGACTTATATCATGCTGTAGCATGCTGTAGCAAAGTGGCACAGTAAAATCCCTCAACAGCAGATGAACTTAATCCTAATCCTCAACATTAATACTGTATAGTATTATTATATTACTAATACGTATATACACATACATAAAAATACTAGTAGAGTATCTCTGCTGATAATTGTCATTGCCTTACCCATAGTGTAGTGAAGACTCAGTACTTTAGAAATAAAAGCTTTTCAGTAGGTTAGAACAGCACAATAATAATCTTGTAATTAAGGTCTATAAATAAAAATGTTTTGTACTGTTGCTTCAAATAATATCTATGCCCAGCTAGTTTATACCCATACACACTCACATAAAGTAAGTATTGATTAAAAAACCCCCACTCTTCATCCTCTGTTAGTGTCTATGCTTAAAATTAAAATATCATTTCTGGAAGCTCTGCTCACTGGAACTGGCAGATGCTCCATGGAAAATTGCCATTAACGATTAACACATAATGAAGAATCAACCTGCTGGGGCACCTGGGATAAATTTAGTTTGTTCAATGCATTATTATTCCACTTGAGTGAGATAATAGATTATAATTTTAGAGAAAGTGACATATGGAACATTTATGAGACTTTGCAAAAATCATTTGAAACCCTTTACTTAAAACATTTATCACACACTCTTGGTAGGGGAGGGGAAGGACTTTGACAGTAAGATTTTGGTGGGCCAATTTTCTTAACAGAAGATTGAAAGTCTTTTATCTCAAATCAACTTCAGCTACAAAGTCAAAATTCAGTTTCCAGCTCATGCCTGGCAAAACTATTAGGTTCCAGGAGCTACTCTTGTTCTTCAATTTCAGCCCATTCTCACATTGCTAGTTTAATCACTTATTTCAGAATCTGTACCCAAATCTCTCTCCCAATCTCTTAATGCAAAGGAGGGCACAAATGCAGTTCTTGCGAAACCTGAAAACCCTGCAAAAGAGGCAGCCACAGCTGAAGTCAGACAACTGAATGTTACGGATAGTGAACTGCCATCTCTATCTCAGAGAGGCCCTTGTCAGGAGGAACCTAAATTTTAATCACTGACAATAGGTGAGGATTTTTTTATTAGCAGACACAAATTCTTCATGCACAGTATCTTCACATCCACCACATCGCTATAAAGAGTTTCTAATTTCCTAGCTGCTCCGCTTCAGCCACTCTCTCCTCCAGAGAACGAACCTCTTCTATTAGTGCCTGCACCACATGAGCCCTCTGGGCAGATAATTACACGTGTTGCAACAGACTGAGAATCCCCCTCTGGTGCTGGACATCTTCCAGCACCTTAAATGTGTTAATTTTTGAAAGGATATGCTAGTTTATTTTCTCCTTTGATTAAGTGGGTAAGATTATGCTCCTATTACTGTTTTCCACTCTTATTAACCTAGTTAGCAATAGGTGTGATCACCACACAAGTGTGTTTAAAAAAAAAAATAGAGCAAGGTGACCCAAGATCTCTGTATTTTCACCTGTGCTGACTCCTGACACAAACTCCTGTACACTTTGTGTTTGCCCTCTTTCAGGATTAGAACCCAAAGCAACATCTAGTGCTGCCATTATCCTACCTTTGAAGTAACACAATTTCTTAAGCATATATTTTTTTAAAAGAGCTTTCTCCTTCCAATGCAAAGACTTCCTCCTGTAGTACCACATAATACCTTATTGCTGACAGTTCATTCATATATATATACAAAATTACCTTTACTGATGTACAGTGATCAGCATAGTGTTGTGTTCAGAGAGTGAGTCAGATGGTCTCCTGCAGGGGGACCTTTTTCGTATGGAGGGGCCCTAAGCCTTATTGCAAAATGGAAGGTATTTTAATATAATCCAACTTTCAGATGTTGTAGTTACATAGGCTCAAATACATTTCTGTCATTCATTTTCCACCACATTTGTGAGTAGTTATGTGAAGGTCTTCAACTCCATTAGGGCACAACACCTATTTCTAGAGCAGGGAATCTTCCAGTTGTACAGGTTTTCAATTATTTCTTAATGAATTAGTTGTAAAATGTCAAAACAAGAACACAGACCCATCCCACCAAGGCAAATAAAATATCAGAGCAGGAAAGAAGTAATTGTTTCACAAACCAAACTGTTTCTACAGTTCCCCTGGAAATTCACCCACATCCAATAAGGTTTCAAATTTTTAGAAAACTTTATAAAACATAAAAGGCTTGGCTTCACCTAAAGAAGGATGCAAACCCAAATGGACTCATTTCACCAAACAAAAGTAGGCAGTTTTTAGATAAAATTTGCAGAATTTGCTGGGAAAGAAAGAAGATGCTGTGTCCAGTGTAAATTCAGTCTCCCCAAACATGTTCATTGTTATACAGAATATCCATAAGAATACGACTGTGTCTATACCACTATATTGGTTGAGAGAAGTACACCATTTTTTAGGAAAATCCTTGATTGTTCTGATTCCCCATGTTAGGTCAGGTCACACGGTGGGTTTGGTGTGTGTAAACTGCCATCCCAAGGAAGCTTAACTGAACTCCCCAACGCACGGGCTCTGCAGGAACAGAAGGATCCAGATCAGTAACTGGTCTGTCACAGCTTTGAACCACATGCATGACAGGTCTGTTGCTCCAAGGGAACAAAGTGAAACTCAAACTGCATTTAGAGTTGCCATAGAGGCCTCAGTACCTACTGCTTCTACCTAATGATCTGATCCTTTTGCACCACATTACCAGTTCTGAGGGTATAGCTAAGGTATATGAAAGACCAAGAATGCCCTAATCTATTTGAGAGAGAACTTACTGTTCCAAATACCAATTAAAATTATTTTGAAAAATACTGGAAAAACCCAAGCTATTAATTTCCAAGGGCACAGAACTTTGTATACCAACTTCTGTAAATCTTCTCCTCATCCTTCCTCCTACTTCAGAAAGAAGTTCTGACCAGGTCTTTGTTTGCTCTGAGACAAGGAAGCCGTGGCCGCGCAGTTATCTGCATAATGGTTCCAGGTACATCTAGTCTGACCTATTGCAATCTATTCAGTTTTTCCATTTTCAAGTTTCTTACTTGTTACGTATAATGGGTGATTGAGTTATTCCAAATTTGGCTGTGGTACAAAAAACCTTTCAGACATACTGTGATGAAGACTTAAAAGGAAACTGTAAACCACACTTTTAATTCTTTAATTGCTAACCTGTATTTTTAGACTTGAGTATTTATTTGTAAGAGGTACAGCAGCCTATATAATAATTTGTAAAAAACGCACAGAGCACAGTAAAGCTTTGAAGGAAAAAAAACCCTTTGCTAATGAAATAACAACTGTGAGACTGAAAAGTACAAGCAGGCAATGAAAGCTACATGAGTTCACTGCGTGAGCAAGTGAAATCCAAGCACAGAGGATTATGTTTCTGGCTCTTACGTTTCTGGCTCTGTATCCATATTCACCTTAAGGTGCAAATGCACATCTGGTGGGTATTTAGTTATGTTACTAGGACACTGAAAGACAGAAAAACAAGTTAAGTACTCTAAATACCTGATGCACTTACAGGTTTTAAAGTGATAGAACTCATGATAAATAAAAATCTCTGGAAAATACTCTTAAGAAAATAAGGTATGATTAAATATGTATATGCTTCTTATGTCTAATTAAAAGGTGAATATGGAAGGAAAACACAACAGCAACATTTAAGTCTAAATATACTTAACTGAAATCCTTAAAAAGTATTTGAACATGTATTTTTTTAATGAAAGAG
>WEKW01022731.1:238-41126 GCA_013389905.1 Sula dactylatra
ATTGTTCGACAGGAACTAGGCCTTAAAGTTGATAGTGGCTGACGTTTTTGGATCCTTTTCATAATTTTGAAGATGGACTAATAACAAAAGCTGGCTGGGACAAGAAAATATTTATATTTAACTCGGTCACAGCAATGCCTTACTGAAGTTGATTTTTAAATGTATATAAACATATGAACCACAAGGGGGAGTGAGTATATAGCTCGGGGAAGGCAGATTATTAATAACTATTTTGTGTACTTTGACTGATAAAGCCCATGGAGGCAAAGCTCCTAATCTCTTGGAGCTGTGTTTATAGATAATAATTAGAGTAAGACTGGTACATTGTGTGCGTCTGTACATCTTGCCTTTTTTTGGAGACATACTGTTCAGTAACAGTTTGGCCTGTGGAGAGGGCAGGAGAAGGAGCATTAGTACCTTTCAGTTGGGATGCCATTTGTGAATGTGAGCTGTCAAAGGGGCAGGTTTGTCTGAGATTTTTGTGTGTCAGATACTGTTAGGAACCAAGTACCTACACAAATGAGGGAGCATAATGTTATGTTGGCTATCTAGAGGTCGTTTGCCTCCATGCCCTCAAATCCTTCTGTTAGTAAAATGCTGAAAGGGAGGTGTATGAGCTGAGGTGACCTTCTCTGCTTTTGCATCATCAGAGTGTATTGTCCAAAAATGTGGGAGGGAGACAGGCCTCTTCAAACTCATATGTGCTGGTAAAGACTTTTGAAAAACAGGGCCCAAGTGACTTGTGAGTTTTATTTTCAAGTGCTACACATCCAAAATCTCCCTTTGTATAAAACTGCAGTATTTTAGGGTACTCGGGAGTTTAAATAGCTGATTTTGAAATGCCTTTACTTACCTGGAGTTTTTTCGCCTTTGATTTATATTTGGAATTGGTGTAAATCTCAGACAAAAAAACCACTTTACTTTGACAGGACTGGGGAGGCTTTCAAAAACAGAAATCTGAAGTTAGCAATTGTGTTAACGGCAGCTGCTTAAATGTGAGAGAGCTCTTGTACGCTGTCCAGCAAAGTCACTAGTAAACTAAGTCAGCAGGAAAGAGAAGAAAATAAGAGCCATAAGTTGTGAACTAATTCTGAACAAAAGGAAAATCATGCCTTTTTATATGTTCTCTTTTTTTTTTTCCCAATCCAAGGAGTAAATTGAAGGAAAGATGGGTGGGACATTAGAAAATTGCTTCATGTTTGTATGTGGGTTGGCAGACAGTAGATGGAGCTCAAGAATACGTATACTAGTTTTTGGTAGGATATTTTTATATGTATTATATATAAAAAAAAACCTGCTGGTGGCTTCTTAATAGGAAGGTGGCTAGTAGGAGAACCAGGCCTATTGCCAGATGATTTTAAAGTTTGTATGTTTCAGTTATAAAAGATCAGATTTTTCAAAGGTATTTGGATGTCTTAAAGTACAAATTAGGACCTAGTAGGAAGCTCATAAGCAGGTTGGGCGCTAATTTCTTGTAGCTGCCAATCTGGGTTTTTATATGAGTCATATTTTCAAAGAGATTTATTCAAGCATTGAAAACTAAATAGATGCAAATTTGGTGTTCTCACTATTCCTGTACAGCTGCAGTGTATTTCTGACTTAGCCTCACAGAACTGCGATACAGAGGAGGAAGAAATTATGTTGACCTCTCCCATACCACGCCCATGCAATGCAAACAAGTGTAATTACAGTTCCAACTGTATCTATTGATTTGTGATCAGAAGCTACACCAACAAGAGCCTGCAGCACGTGAGGTTTTACAAGAGAATGTGAAGGAGTCAGTTCTGTTAAGAATTGTTATGGGAATGGTAGGACATGAGTTGGGTGGTGGGTCTTTATGCACCTGTAGGCAGTTGAGTTAGGAACATTTTCTGACAGTGTTGTCATCTTATGCCCTTCCTTCCACTTGCTCTGCACTTGAAAAAGCGTTCAGCTGTGAACAGTTGGGCACTAGATGTGTTTGGAAGCATCCCCCACAGAACTTTGTTAGAGGCGACAGGCCATGTTTGAAGGGCTAAGTACTAAGACTAGATGGTAGTTAGCGTTGTGAAGATGTCGTTTGCATGGACAAATTACTTACCAGTTGTTGGCCCCTGTTTCCTGGCTTTTTCTTATTTTAAAAAGAACATATAACTAGTTATAGAGAAAAGTCTTATGTATTAAATGAAGAATGTTTCAATCTGAAGATTTAAATGCTTTGATTTTCTTTGGATTTTTCTTTCAAATGTTATTCCTATTGTACTTTATTACAGCATTACAGGGTGCCATTTTATAGCCATAGACACCCACACCCATAGTTAGGTTGTGCATGTGCACTATGTAATCGGGACGTATCTGTATTCCTATGACACCATTAGTCCAGCGACAGCGAGCAGCGTGCTCCGGATTGGCTGCGTGCTGTATCAAATCAGATGGATGTTGTTGACCCTTGTATGGTACATCGTGCCTTCTGTCATTTACAGCTGGCTTTCTGCCTGGATCGTTTACTTTCATTTAGCGGAGAGAAAGCCGAAACATTACATGTATTTTACTGATTATTGTTAGGCTGATTTAAATGCTCAAACAATTTTTTGATGTAGTACTAAGTAACAGTGGCAAGCCAACAGTATCATACACAAGAAACCTCTGGGCGATAGTACTCTGTGTAGCAGTATCATGACAGCCAGCAGTGCAGGAGCTATCACAGTATCGCCCAGAGCTTTCTCATGTACTCTTTGAGGTTCCTTCCAGTAGTCTTTATTTTCATTCTGCTGTATCACAGTGTCATGCAAAGGTTCTGGTTCAGGCTTTTAAAAATGTGTCATCCATTCATTGAACTATGGGTGCAGAAGTCATGTAAACCTTCAATAGAAACAAAAATCCCATTAGTTTTGTTAAAAAATAGATTCGCTATCTAAATAAAGCACCTTCTTTCCTGCCAGTTATATTGTTGATAAAAAGTGTCAGCAGCTGCTGTATGAAATGGTACAGTATTATTTTTTAAGGTTTGTTATTTCTGGCATTCTCACAGCATACATAATTTTTGATTCTTTACTTGCTCCATTACAGACAGGAAGGAAGGAACTGGCAATTGCTATTTGTAATTTATGCCCTGCTGTTCATGTTGAGCTGTGGATGTAACACTTTTTTCACTGCTGCTTAGTAACAAGCCTTTCAAACGAAAAATAGACACGCCCACATTGAATACATACGAGGCCAAATTTACTTTCCAGATTGAGCTGTGCTATTCCCATTGAAGCGGGGAGATTGTGCCTACAATCCAGGGAATCTGTTGAAGATATACCCATTGTGTCCTTTTGCTCTCAGTAGGGAAAAGACTAGGGGGGGAATCTAGGTGCTGTTGAAAAGATGTGGGAAGATGATTCATATACAAAAACTTCATTCTTTGCCTCCCTTGTGTTTTTACTACTTGTTTTGAGGGAAGGAGGCATATTGAGAATTTTGTCGTTCAAGCTAGACCAACAGAACTATACCAGTAAGTATCCCTGGGTAAATGAGTAATACAAGAAGATGCAAAACCAATAGGTCTTTCTGTAAGACATGAATGTACACGTAAAGTTATCACGGTCTGGGGAAATGTGCGTATGTTAGCTGGTGAACTACAGTAATGGCTGGATTTGCAATCTAGAACTTGACAACATAGGAAAACACGATTGTATAAAGGATACTGCATTCTCTCTATTGTCACAAGTACCGTGTCATGCTACTGTGGGCACTTGGGTGTTGTTTTTTCCTTTTTATGAAGTGCTTCATGTTGAACTCTATTAGAACTGCCACTCCAACCCTCAATTGTTTTTTGAAAGTTGGGGGTTTTATTCTTGGTGATGATTGAGAACCTTTGTCTAAATTCCAGTGTAGATTTACTTTTTTTTTTTTTTTTAACCACATAAAAAACTCCTCTCCTTTTTGGAACTTGCTTCTAATGCTTTTTAGAGCAAAAGTGGCCCATCTTATTTCGCATTGCTAAACCAGTTGGTTTCTGCTGCCAAAATAGACGGTCGTCCTAATAGCCGTTCTTGTCACCTGCTGTAGTTTTGAGTTACTTTTCTTGATAGTTTCTGTTCATGATATTCCAAATGAAACCTTAGTGTATGGTGCAGTGATTCTAATACTTTTTTGTCACCATTATAAAGCAGAAATGCCTCGACCGATGGATTCTTGAATTTAATTTCCCTTCTGTAAATTGGATTAGAATGTTATTATAAGAACTTCTTGATGAAGATTCTTCAAAAATACAGTCCTTGATGAGTTGTCCTCCCACAGTACCAAAAAACTCCAGACAAGAAGTCATAGTTGAAGCTTTTGTGTTTGGAGTTCTGCAGGGTATCTTTTCATCTTCTTTTCTCTGGCTACCTGCTAAAGCAATCCTATGGATTTCCTCAAAGCAGAAAACCAACTTAAAGTAAATTAAAATATGCTGCAGCATAAAGTAGAGACAAAAAGAGGATACTTTCACATTCTTAGTATTTTATCTACTCATTCATTGTCTGAGTTTGACATAAACGACTTGGAGAGGCATTTCTGCTCCCCAGCTATAGGAGGACTTTGTCTTCAAAGTCATTATTTTCAGCTTCTTTTCTGAGCCAATCTTTCATCCTTTTTCTTGCCATAGTAATCACTTTTCAGTCCATTTAATGCTCTGATGCTTTATTCCTACAGAGTTTTCTTTTTCTCAAGAGTCACAGGCGTAACATCTCCTACACGTGGCCAAGCAGTCTGACTAGCTTTATGAATGTTCTGGTTTTAGTGCTTAACTTGGTGCTAGATACCTGCAAACCTTAGATGGTCCAACAGGTAAGAGTCACCCTTCCTTTTCCTTGTTATCAACACTGAGGTTTCCTTTTCTTTTTGGGTAAGCTCTTCATCACACTGGCCTTGAAAAGCAGTGCACATTTTATGTCTTTTCTTTGCTCAGTGCTGCTGCTTGGTTTATGTGCCAAGTCCCATTGCTTGATGCAGGCACTGAGGGCACTCACATTGTTCAGTCAATGTGGGAAGGAAGTGCTCTATTATTAGGTGAGAAGTATTGCCTTGCAAGTAATACCTGAGGGCATCAATAAGCATTTAATATATGTGCCCTCCTAATTATGGAATATATTTGTTGCTGATGAAAAAGACAAGTAACTCTTCCTTTTAACCACTCCTTGGGACTAATTTATTCCTAATCTGAGGTCTGAAATATCTGTGACTTCTGGCCTTTTTGGTACCATCCAAACTACAAATGACTGATCTCTTCAAAGTTTCTTTTTTATGTGTTACAGGCTTTCTTGTACCACTCAATCCGGTGCATTTTGTTTCTTTTCACTGAGTCTGTTAACTGGGCTACTATGGAGGTGAGGTCTTGTCTCTAACAGCTATTAAAATTGACCAAGTCATTTGCCTTTTTTGCTTTCGTTCTTGAGAGGGCCTTGAGGTATGTAGGACAGATTCTTTGCTGATGAGTGGTTTACTAGTCAGTAAGCTATGGACTGTGCTGTCCAGGAGAACAGAATCGCAGGCATAAATAAAACTGCTGCTTTTTATTTTGTTTTAGTGTTTATTTTTACTTCGCCAAATCAGAGGTGTTCTTGAATTCAGTTCTGTCTTTCTCTAGCAGTTTGCACAATCCCATGGGACTATGACCAAGCTAAAGCTGTCCACTGATAGCTCTGAATATTAAAGTTACCTTGGTTGCATTGCTAAATATTGACCATGCTGACAGCATTGGTTTCTTGCTATTTTTTCCATGGACTGCTTGCCAGAAGCTTCATAATTAAAAATAAACAGGTTTATCATTTTCCTTTGTTACCTGAGCTCTAAGAGTATAATTCTTATTTGAGTATGAAGAGTAACAGTCGTCAAACAGTAATCAACTGCTTTTCCTCTTCATTCTTTTCTTTTATGTGTTTTATGTGTATATTATTGATGATGCAGATAGCGATGTTGCATGACTGAGCTGGAGCAACCCATTAAGCCTTTATCAGTACAGGGAGACAGTCAGGTATTGTATCTCATCAAGAAGAGAAGGTTGCCTTGAGCTGGTGGCTTAAATACATCTCTGAGCCAGGATATTCGAAGATAGAGGAGCTAGAATTTCACTGGTGAGTGAAACAGATCACATGAGGATTCTGGCACTCTATATGGCATGCTGGAAGCAAGCATGCCAGCGGCCACTGAATTGATAGTATCAGCTTCAGCTGTGGAAAGTGTCCGGGAGTGATATGTGAGTAAGGGGGTGTAGCAGCTCCGGCAGGCAGTGGTGATACTAAAGAGCTTGCTAAACCTCTGAAAACTGCCAGTAGTGACTGTTTATCTTCAGTCTTGAGGAACCACAAACAGCAGAACTGAAAATGCCGAAGGAATATAATGTTTTTCAAATGCTGATTGCAGCACTTTGTTGCTTTTATCATCGTAAGTCTATTATCAGAGTGAAGGTAGGTGCCCTTTTTCAATGACAGTAAATACATAGTGTGCTGGTCAGTAATGCTTTTAGGTTTTGTTTCAGAAGTGTTTGTTTTTATGTGATGGCTGGGTACCGTACGTTTCTGTTCTAAAGAACATCTTTAGAATTCACCATTGTGTCAGAGAGAAGCTTGAACAACCTTCAGTTTTATGAGCCTGAAGCTGACTGCCTTTATGCTTAGGCACGAAGTTAAAAAAGCCCTGGTTTGGGACTTGCTGAAGAGAATTTTAGCAAAGTTTCAAGCTTTCCGAATTTAACTGATGGGACCACTTGGTTCCCTGACATTTTCACCTGCTTACTGAAAACATAGGCAATTTTGCTCAGGAGCTCATTTTTTTAAACGCTTCAGACAATATTGGACTAGCCCTTACATTTTAGAACTTTTTTTAATTACAAGATAACACCAAATCGTATACTCACAGAATGATTTGGGTTGGAAGGAACCTTTAAAGATCATCTAGTCCAACCCTGCCATGGTCAGGGACATCTTTCACTTTATGCAAAAATGCACTATATGCACTAAAAGCAAAGAAAAAACCTTTATAAACATTTCAAGCCACACTTATGGAAGTGTCTAAGTGACTTGGGAATTAAACTGTAATCAGGTGGGGGTATCTAACTACTTTCGAGGATCTGTGACCTACACCCAAGCTTTTAAATCTTTTTATTTAAGATTTGTGCTTGAACTGTTATTTGAATATCAAAGTGTCAGCTCTGTAAGTCACTGTGTAATGTGTATAGATTCTCTGGAGCATTTGCAATGAGGAAGGATGTGAAGGTTGCTACCTTCTGGCCTGTCGGCTTTCAAACTTTGATGGAGGCATTTGAAAGTTGGGAATAGCTGCCCCCCTTCTCTCTCCTCCAGTGATTTAGCCTTTTAACTGTCCATTTCTGAAAGTGGGGTGCAGGGCTCAGTCTTTTGGGCACCCTGGAAGAGTGACTCTGATCAGACTGTCTTTTCTTTCTCACTGGGACAGATGTCAGAAGTTATCATCAGAATAGCAAGCTAAAGATGCTCTCCTGTTACTGTAATTAATTTTCATTCCACTTTTAAGCATAAAGCTTAACTCCTCTGTTGTAGAACTTTAAAAATGACATTGGGTTTTATTGTTGGCTGTCAGAACAGTTATAAAACCGTTGTTCTTGACCATGCATGCCCTTTGTTTAACTTGGCATGAATTTCTAATACCTAAAATAACAGTGGTGTTGTCATGGCAACTTTCCATTTGGTCTAATCCATATAGTCTCTAGAGAAACTGAAACATTAATAGTGTTTGCTATATGGAGGGTAAAAAATAAAACCTTTTATGTAGAAACAAATTACAGCTGGGCTCTTTCAAAAATAAGGTTCTATTTAAAGAGATTTGCACCATTTAAAATAGATTTGAATGCATGTGTTCCAGCATGCAGATTTAGCATTAGTTGAATCTGATGAACTGCTATTTTAAGAAGTTCTGATGGTAGGAAACTGGGATGTGTTTGCTAAGAGAAAGTGGCTGTAGGTAAAGAAACAGCTGGTGGTCAAATCAAGTAAGGTCTGCACCTTGGGGCCAAATGATGTACGTTCCATGAAATGCCAAAGTGCCTAGGATGGTATGAACACCTGAGCCCAAGTCGTCTTCTTACCGAATTTGTGAAAACACACCACTTCAAGCTAAGTCAGTTTGTGTAATTAGATGAGATTGATTCTTAGTTTTCATAGTAATTACAATTGTAATGAAATACCAAATTGATCCATAAATTAGCATGCTGAAGTCTGCAGCTACCTCTGAGAGGTTCAGGTTTTTTGCTGCACCAAGATAAATTCATTGTAATTATGTTGTCCGATTTAATTGAAAACAGTATGTGGCCAAGCTCAGAGACGCCTCGTGTCCCCTGTCAAAGCACAGGCAACAGTGCAGCACTTAAGCACTCATGTTTTGCTGTACTTAATTTTAGCATGTGAAATTAGGATCTCAATAGCAGATGTTTGGTTTGTTTTCCCATACATTAATAGAAAATATAATGATCAGTGCAGAAGATCTGAACTTGGATCAACTCATTCTTCAGTCATGATGTGTCAGTACCTTTTGCAATCCCATTTGGTTTTAATAGTGGTTTACAGTTCGGGTCAGCTTCTACAATTGAAGAAAATAAAGGGAAACTGCAAAGCAAAAGTTTCCTGTTTGTGGTTAAAAAAAAGAAAGCGAAGCGAGAATCCTAAATTGTGACTTGCACCACTTCCAAGGCAAAATATTGTTCTTTAATTTTTGCATTTTTTGGAAGTTAAGAATAAAGTTAAGACTAAATCAGTGATAAATGGTGACTTAAAAAATAAAGAGGTCTAAATTAATAAAGTTAACTTTGCCACGAGACAGCTGTTTTAGTTCTAGCTAGTATGGTTGTTGTGATTGGAGGGAAAGACCTTGAAGATCACGTATTTTCATTCCTAATTCTCTGCTATGATTCACCCTCAGCTGAAGCTGCGCAAAAGGGGAAAGCCACTCAAATTATCAGGACTGCTAAGTTTTAAAACTTCCAGCGCGTTGATCTAGCTCATTACTGGGTAACGTACTAATGCTATGAATGTGGCATGCGTAAGAAGCCTTTTATAAGCAACTACTTATTGCAAGTGCCATCTCTTATCTTGGATAAATTGCACACACTTTTTATAGATAGTAGATCTTAATTAATATTTCTTCAGTATGTGATGATCTAAATCTGTTTCACTGGCATCCTTGGGCTTCATGTATCCAGTTTCAGCATGTATGTGGAGGCAGTTGGATTTGATAACGTGAGTTTACAAGTCACCACCGCCCAGCATTATGAGTCTGCCTTTTTGATGTTAGATTTGTTGTTGTTGGAGAGGGCCAGATGGGAAAAGACTGCTTATCAAAAATGATGTGAAATTTTGTATAGCTCCCTAAACTTTGATTCCCCATTGTCTTGCCACTGAGTATGAGTTTTGATGAGTCTTATACTATATAACTTTTTTCAGTTTCCCATGGTGATTTTATACAGTTTATCAAATTTTCAATACTCTAATATATATGTGTGTATCTATATATACATATATATGGTGCTCTATATTTTGGTAGTCAAAAATCATCAGGGTCACCTAGAGAGGAGATTAGGATTTGACTAACTCTAAACTCAGGATCTCTCAAGATCCATATTCTAGAAATGAGGCAGTCTTCCTGTCTTCCTAGCTCTGAATGTGGTCATCTAGAAAATTAAGGAATTGTTAGTGTAGTGTTGTAGTGGAAGGTGTATACAGAATCCACTAGAATTATCTTCAGTTAACGTTAGACTAAACTTGGTAGGAAACACCTCTTTTATTTTCCTCCTCCCAAACAAATATCTCACTTATTAGTTAATAAAAAATGGCCACTTTTCTGTGAATGTCAGGCGGGGTATGTTGTTCATAGTGGCAGATTGAGAACATGCACATGATGGGGTTTATTTGATTTTAAAGAGCCATCACAGTTGTGATGGAATTTTTCATAAGTGGTATGTTATCTTTTCATCAGTAACCTCAAAAGTTGTCACCTGCTACAAGCACACAGAAATCTTGTGGCTTCAAAATTGACATTTTCCTGTATTAATTAATCTCTCTGTTTAGTTCAAGATTTATCTCCTGTATCTTGGGCATGGCAAAAGTTTTATATATTATTTCGTCAATACTTCTCAACCAACCAATTAAGCCACTAGAAAATTAAAAATGAAATCCTCCGGAAGCTGGCAGTCATCTGTGTAAAGAGACGTTTCTCATCCATTTTGTACCGGCCATTACTCAACACAGCACTTGTTATAGTCCTGTGTGAACTTTGTGCACTCTGGAAGATACGATAAAACTGCCCCTGTGAAGAACATTGCCACAGTTGTAGTTCAAAATGTCTGAGTTAATCAGAAAATGCTTTCCTGAATTTAGAAACTCCCTTTTTCCCCATTAGTTCTTTCTCAAAATAACTATTTCAGAAATACTCTGTCTGCATGTTCCTGTCACTTTGTGGGTTCTTGGCCAATGACGCTGCTTTTTTGTAGAGGAGAAAATAAGGACCGACAAGAATGTTTTCAAACAAAGATGGAGAGTCAGGTCCCACATGGGTATTCTTTTAAATGCCTAGTGCAAGTCTGTTGGTTTTGGTGGCCGATTAGTAGAGTTATAAGTGAAATTAAATACATTGTACTCATTATAAATAAAATTAAAACATATTATAAATTGATGTAACTGTATATATTAAAATGCTTGTGCTCCTAGTGCCAGACAGGCAGTCTGATCAGGATCACGAGAGCACAGGATTAGAGACTTAAGGGATCTCCGCAGCCAGTGAAGTATATCTTAATCCAGAATTGGAACTTTGACAATAAGATGTTCATTTTCTGTATGAACAAGTTGATTGCTCCCTAGTGGTTTGGAAATAGAAGAATTTCATTAATTTTTCACTTTCCCAGATGTTTTTAGTGTCCTGTGTCTGTGCGTCCCCTCCCTTCTTTCTCATTTCACATCTCTGTCTTCCCTCTTGGTATTTCCTGTCCCTGCCCCAGCATCCCCTCCACATTTTCTGTTCATTGGTCTTCCTGTTAAATTATCCACTTGGCTAAAGGCTACGTAAATCTCACAAAATTTAAGTTTTTGCTGCATCACAAAGTATCTCCCATCTCTCGTCATTTATTTGGAGATTCTGTAGGACTTAGTGATGTTGCAAGGTCACAAAGTTGTAGTTCAGAGTTCATGGTGCACTTAAGCAAAAATAGAAGGCCTCCAGTGTTGGAAAAAAGATAGATTTGGGAGAAAGCTATAATAGATTTTATTTAGATAGATACAGTACATTTATTAAAAGTTTAGGAAAAGTACTGGCTTGACTTATTTCTTCCATCAGATCACACTTAAGTTTTCACAGAGCTGTTCTCATTTATCCCTAATAATTATCTCTCTTCTTTTTCTTTTTTTCTTGAAACTTCAAGGCAACAGCAAATCGGGTGGTTCCGAGGCTGCCTGTTGGGCTAACTTAACTGTCAGCTGGCAGAGCTGCGCAAAGCACCAGGAAATAATTGAGGTTGGATGGAAATGTGGCCACCTTTAGTCATGTGCCTGTAACAGTCCTTGACTGTGCTTTAAGTAAAAAATACTTTGCCAGAAGGATACAAAGAGAGGGAATATGAAATTCTGCATTAACAGAACTGAAGGAGATGATCTAGTGTGACAGGTTTTGGACCACTTCTAAGCTGTGTTGATAAAGTAAAAGTCTTTCCCTCATAACTCAAGCTGTTTAAAAAAAACAAACAAACAAACAAAAAAAAACCAAACAAAAACCACCCACCAAACGAAACCCCTCCATTTCATCACCTTAGAGAAGAATTAATAACAGTTGAGGTAAGCCATGAAAGCTAGAACACGCAAGATGCATATTTGGGTATATATGTAGAAATCCGAGTGATTCTCCTCTCAGCTATCTTGATATTCCATTGATACATGTACTTCACTGGAGTTGTTGCAGATACAAACTGAAGAAACAATCCACTGCCAGTAGGCAACAGAAATAACTGTGGGACTTCTGTTCTGTTCACCCCCAAACTCCATCCAGTAGATTATTCAGCACAATTAAAAATTATTCTAATCTAACATGGTAAATTCAGCTGGGATGGTTGACACAAGAGCTTGATATGGTGAGTTTCCTTTGGAGAGTGCCAAACACTCAAATGAAAGTATCCCCTTGGATGCAGAAACAATAGATTATTGTGGGAAATTCCCATTAAAATGTGTCACAAGTTTCATAGGTACAGCATATTGTAGTAGGTCAGGTCCTTTTTAAATTCACCCTGAAAAAGATCATATTTTGATGGTTTCCTTCCTTAAACTTTGATTTTTCCAGTTTTTGGTACGCTAGATTAATACTTGCCCGATAAAATGTAAAATAATATGTAACATCACAGGTAGCTTGCTACATCTGTAAGCACAGCCTGCTTTTAGTTTAATGGCCCTGAAGTAGAAATCCTTTGTGAAATATAATAAACTTGTGTGGTATTTATTAAAAATGCTAAAATAACTGTAATGACTGGAATTTTTTTCCCCCCTTCTAAACTCTTGGCTCTCTAGGCTTTCCATTGGGTATGTAAGTAGGATTGAGGGCTTTCGCTGGAGGTTCATAATATTGTATTGCTAAATAGTTTTGTATTTTTCTTCTAAAGATCTGTTCACAAAAACTCAGCGTGGCAGGAATATGTTAAAATAGCACCAGGACTGACAACAATGTGACTAAAATGTGAACAAACAGTTCTGGAAAGCACTCACTTAGGGTGGGTTCTTTGTAGGTCAGGAAAAGCATCTGTATTTGTGAAGAGTTCTGCTGACTTGATTTGCTTTTATAGTCCAGGGATCTCTGACAGGGTTGTTACTATTTGGAAATCTTAAAAAAATATAAATTTAAGCTTCCCTGTGTCGCTTCAACCATGTTTTGTTGGAGAATACACTGAAGTCTTCAATTTTTGTCCTAGGTTTTCTTTTAAATTTCTTTTTACCATCTACTTCATTATCTAACTGTAAATTTAAATCCAGGTTTCTTTCTGTCATTGGGTTGGAGCAAACAAAGTGTCTTAGACAAAGACATAAATTGAGGACATACTACTAAATGAAGGTTTGTCACTGTGAAGTTAGTGCAAATTTACAGCATACCATTACTGTCCATTAACTTTTGGGTTCTGTTGGGAAGTGAGGCTGAAGTCTCTGTATCCCATTGTATGGAATAGGTCACCTTTTCTTTTAAAAGAAAGTCCACTGACATAGCTAATTACACCGTTCTAAGCTTACACTCTTCCTTATTTACAGGCTAACATGCTGGCGTAGGCTGTGCCTGGAGTGATCTTTGAGCCCTTACTTGCATGATGGGAAGTTCAGTGTATGCAGTGATTCTTGCAGGACCAGAGGCCTTGGGCATAGCATGTAGAATAGAAAGGCATAGCATGGTAAGATTACAAGGCAGTTCATCAGTCACGCTTCTTCTTTAATGGATGTAGGTCGTATAAGAAATCGGTCTCGGCCAACAAAAAACTGTCCAGGAAGACATGCTATTACTAAACTTGCTTACCTAGGCAGTTTCCCCCCTGGGTATTTTGGGATTTGTGCTAGCCACAGGAGTTCTTCCACTAAGTTCCAAGTTGCATAAGGGTTATTTAAGCATGTTTGCTTCATCTCAGGAGATGTCTGACCTCTGGCAATCAGGGTATGCGCAGTGTGGTAGACCACGGTCGAGAGGATTTTTAACAAACCAGTAATCATGACTGTTAACAATTTACTTGGTTTGGATTCCTTAAATGTTTTTCTTGTTGTGTTGCTAGATGTAATTCAAGTGCAATGTGTCTCATTACATTCATTCGAGAAGTGAAAAATCCATTTAACCACCAGAAGAAATTCTAGGTTTCTCAGCTGTATTTGTAATTCATGTGTACCTGTAACTTGATCAG
This sequence comes from Sula dactylatra, assembly GCA_013389905.1. NCBI lineage: Eukaryota > Metazoa > Chordata > Aves > Suliformes > Sulidae > Sula > Sula dactylatra. The sequence continues at coordinate 14,124 of WEKW01022731.1, forward strand.
CCTGTTTTCTTAAGATAATTTGTGTCAGCACAATGGATGAAATTAGTCCATACACAAAGACCTATAGCTCTTTTTGTTGGCTAAGAATCTAGCTCTCCTAAGCAAATGCAGTTATTGCACTTGTACGCTAGAGTCCGTTCCATTTACAGTAGCTTTGCCTACCACTGAGATACAGTGAGATGGTTTTGGAATGATGGTAACAATTTGTACAGTAGTTTTGGGGTTTTTAAGATCTCTATTCAGGCAAAAGCATGTTTCAAAAACTTATATACAGTTCACATGGAAGTACTAGTTCCTTTCAGAAGGTCAGCAAAATACACAGCTGTGAATGTAAAAAATTTGTATACCATTACAACTGAAAGCTGTTGTTTAGGTTGGAGGGGATACCTGAAAAGCTCTCTAGCCACGTCCTTGCGCGGTCAGGGGAAAGGCGCTCTTGAAAAGTCTACTTTCAATTTGCGTGCTCTTCACTCTACCTTCAGCTTATGTAAATGCTGTAATACTTGCTATAATTCTGTAAGATAGGGCAATGAAATGGTTAACTGTTAATTCTGGAATCGGTGCCAGTCAGCCTTAAATGGGTACCCAGCCATTTGGGTTGGGAACTAAGGGTGGCAGGCACGTGCCACTAGTCCTTCAGCTATGTTAGTCTGATAGGGCACAGAGGGTTGGAGTCGAGGGGGCGTTTTTGGCTTTTGGGCTTGAGTCCTCACCAAGCCTCTACCCAGTAACTTAATCTCTTCACATTGTACATGGTTTCATGAAAGAGCCCTTGCAGTGAAGGTCTGTCTTTGTGGTGTGGTTTCTTCCTGCAGACTTTTCTTCTCATAAAGTTTGGGAGAAGTTGGTGAAAGACCTTGACTGTACAAAAGCACAAAGGATTTACTCCCTGTTGAAAATTACTGCCATTTTGAACCACATTTGTGTGGATAAATACCTCCTCATTATGGTTCACAGAAGCAAAACTGAGGTGAAAAGTGATTCTTTACCAGGTTGTTTTTATCTGTTGCCTTCCTGTATAAGCTGCTACACTCATTAGTGTTTGTCTAAGAGAAGCCTTAGTTTTCTTTGAGAAAAGCAGAGAGAAGAGGAGAATTTATCTCGGAATTTCTCTGGGCTCCCAGCATGTTTAAATAGTCTTGGCAGCAGGATGCCTCTTCTGGCGTTATTCCACCAAAAATCTGCTGTCTAGTAATGCGTTGTAATTCAGTCTGCTCGAAATTGCAGGGAGGATTGTTGAAAGAAGTGCTAAATGTATGCCACCTGCTCCCACAGTTAGGTGGTGTGAGTATTCAATATGAAGAAGAAAATGCAGTGTTCACAGAAAGAATAGGAGTGGTGGGCGAGCTTTCCCAGTTCTTTTTTAAGTGATGCATGTGTTGCATATTTACATCAGTGTGTCAGTGAAGGGAAACCTGTGAGCTTTGGCTCATATCCAGAGCTAAGAAAAAAAAATACATAAGGCACTGGGGAAAAATGTTGCATTTTAGTCTGCTCTCCAGCTAGAGAGGCCCCTCTCTCTCTCCCCCTCTTTTTAAAAATGTACTTTCTTTTAAGAGAGGGTATACTCTGATTCTTTGATCAATGTAGAACACGTTTCCTGCAATGAACCTGCTTCTCTTGGGTATCTTAGGCTTTTTAAACTCTTCAGCACCAGTAAAGATGGGCTGGAGTCCACAGCCCTTGGAGAACGTAAGGAAGTCCAAAGACCTTCCCTCCGCAGAGTGCTTATGAAAGAGTACATGACAAATCTCGAGAGAAGATACTGCACCTTACTTTGTGAGCAGCACTGCATCCACCAGAAGGACTAATGAGCCAGGGTGGTCCAGCATGGTAGCTGTACTCCAAAAAGAGAGGAAGATTGGAATTTTCCAGAAAAATCTCACAGTAGTTGTATAGTGGTGATGGAGATACCTCCAAGCAGATCTCATGCTTTTTGTGCTAAGGGGCAATGAGGGCTTTTTTCCCTTACGAAGGGAACATCCTGGACATGCAGATTTAATGACCATTAGAAGTAAGCCTTTAAGATTAAGAAATCAACCTTTAAGAATGACAGTTTACTTTGGCAAAGTTTTTTTTAGTGCAACAGGAATACTGAACAACTGTGTCTGTCCAGGTTAGCCTGTCTTGATGCATTCGGAATGTTCTTAACTGGATGCGTCCAAAGGGGGTGGAGGGAAGGACTGAATTTGAAATGGAAGTTTAAACAGGAGGAAAAATATTGGAGCATGGCATTTGGGTCCAGCTCCATTTTTCTGATTATAGTTAGAATTCTTACTGGGAAGAGGAAGGAAGAGAAGGGACTTTGTAGGTGTGTCATTTCATTATTAGCTTGGTGTACAGACAGAACAGTTTGTTCTTGCAGTGCGTAACAATCACAAGTTATCTCACCGAATGCTGGATTTTGCAAACACAATCTAGAGAGCGAAGCCAAGCTAGCCTGCTAAAGCAGCACCTGCATTCCAGTGGCTAGTGCAGATCACGTGGTGGAAGTTATAACCCAGGTAAAATGTTAATCACTAAACTTGGCACAGTTGAAGCTTTTAATCTTTTATTGCAGTTTTCTAGGGAGAGGCAAGTTATGGACAACAGCCCAGAAAAACTGAAGAAGGAGTTAGAGGAAGAACTGCAGCTGAGTAGTGAAGACCTGCGCAGTCATGCCTGGTACCATGGACGTATTCCTCGGCAGGTACGTGGTCTTTGCATTGCCAAATGTGCTTTCAGCTTTTTTAGACAAGCAGAGTTGTGCACTAAAGTACTATACACATCTCCGATATCTGCATTAATTTAATTTAGAAGAAATATAATGCTTATTTGTGTGAAAGCTATGGTATTTATCAGAGCTTGGCATAAAGTGAGGCCGAGGAAGGATTCAGGGCAGACACTGGTGGAAAGTACAGATTTTTTTTCAGGATCTGTGTGCCCTGAATAAAGGCGGAAATGGAATCTAAGCTTTATGTGAGCATACTCTCCCCACATACTGCTCAGACACAGACGTTAATTTAGTTCACTGTTCTTAACCAAAGTTAAAATGTTATTGTTTATTTTCTTTCTTGCACTTGGAATTTGGGGAAGGGAAAAAAAACCCACAACAAAATCTATGCAATAACTTAATTTTGATCCTTACAATCGTAGTTAAAAACATGTTAAAGCTGTCGTTGGGTTGGAGCTGAGGTTCCCAGAGCACCTGGAGCTCCCCCTGCGGGCCTCCCTCCTGCGCGTACCCGGCTCTCGCCAGAGCTGCCTGCTCCCCTTCTCCTAAATAAGGAGAGCAGGCGCAGCAGCCACATACACTGCACTTAACTGTTCGATGCGTAGTTTATCACATGAAAAGGACTAGCTCAAACCAGAAAAACAGGGTTTTTCTGATTCTTCCTAGTACTATGCAGTATTCACAAAGAATAAAAAGTGAAAGCTTCTGTCACTTCAGGTAATAATGAAAGGACAATCTCAGGGGTCGTGTAGTAATGGCTTCTAAACTTCAGTGTGACTGTGTGTTGAGATACTTTAAATTCTAAAATCCTGAGCCCTTGCTTTCCCTTCATGCCTTGTTTTCTGTTGGCAAACTAGAAGAAATGGATACACAAAAGTGGGTCATGCTTCTGGCTGCTGGGCATTTTCCAAGAAGGCCCTCCTGATCTCTTCTGCGGGATGAACTCTTAATTATAGCATTGGAGACATCATTCTTCTACCACACTTCATGCTTTGCTTTGTATTTCTGGCTTTGTCCTCCCAGAGCAGCCAAATTAAGTCCTATGTCTAAGAATATTTTGTGGCGATGTATTGTTTGGCTACTTGTTTTCTGATTCTGAAAGTATTTTTTTGTATAATTCTTTTTCCTCAAAGGTGGCAGAAGGCCTAGTTCAGAGAGATGGAGATTTTCTGATTAGGGATTCTCTCTCCAGTCCTGGGAACTTTGTTCTTACCTGTCAGTGGAAAAACACCTCTCAGCATTTTAAAATCAACAGAACAGTTCTAAGACTCAATGAAGCCTACTGCCGTGTTCAGTATCAGTTTGAACTTGAAAGTTTCGACAGTATCCCCGGCTTGGTTAGATACTATGTTGGGAATCGCACACCAATATCAAAGCAGAGCGGAGCAATTATTTTTCAGCCTATCAACAGGACTGTGCCTCTCAGGTGTCTAGAAGAAAAGTATGGTGTAACTCCAGTCCGACAAAAGGAGCCAAGTATCCCTGAAGGAAAATCAGAAACTGCAAAAAGGCTGAGTCTTGGTGTATCCAGTATGCAATCCCCGGAGCAGAGCACACCCAGAGGAAATCTTTTGAGGTACTTGAATTTTGCTGTCCTTATAGAGGGAAATAAGGTAGCTCTATCACCTCCTGCTGTAGGTGATGTGAATTTTCACTCTGATTTTAGCTGGAAGACTAGGCCTGAGGGTTGGCTGATTTTTAGCAAAGGATTTTTTAGGGCCTGATTTTTGAAATGTCCTGACGTTGTTAAGAAGATGCTAACTACTTTGTGGTTACATGGCTTGATCTTCAGAAAATTTAAGCTACATTAAGGAGGTAAAATAATTGGGGATGGATGAAGCCATGATTTAAGTGGCAAGGCTGCACACAGCCTTCGCTCATCATGTGGCCCAGAGCATGCCCCAGGTTTATGGGGAGGCTCTTACCCCTGATATTTGCGTTACAGTAGTGGCAGAACACTGCTTCCTGAATGCCATTTGATTAGCCTAGCAAAAGAAAGGAATTCTGGCAGACTGGTAAATGAGTGCAATAATCAGATTCTGAAAATACTTTTGGAAAAACAAGATGCATGTCTGCAGTTCCAAAGGGACGAGTTGATTAAGGATGATGATGGCTTTGGCTCTCGTTCTTCACTTGCAAGTTGATGCATATTGGGGAGAGGGAAGGGATTTTTGAAATCCACATTTGAAGTCCACAGAGCGAGAGCAAACGTAGACTCTGGAAGCACAAGAGCAGTGCAACTTGTTCTTCAGTGACTTGGCGAATCTGGACTACTATAAGAGAAAGGATTAAAATAAAATCTTGCTGCTGCTCCAGAGAAGTCTTTCTTTCCATATTTGACTTCTGCAATAAAAATACTAAATACGGGATAATGGATCTAATTTCAGTGTCCAAATCAAATGTTCTATTAAAAAGTCTCAACGTTCAAAGAAACACCCTCACGATGCTGCAGGGTCACATATATATCATAGCCTATTTCATTGCCACCACATCAGCATGAAGTACCTTTTGTTCTTACAAGCTGCCCAAGTGGAAAGCTAATGATCTTTGCCCTGGTTATGATGTGTTCTGGTAATTAGTTACATATGTTAAGAGTGTTGGATATATTGATATGTTTTTCTTTGCATTTTTGTTTACCCTAGAAACAAAGAAAAAAGTGGTAGCCAGCCAGCTAGTTTGGATCATGTTCTGGAGAAAAGATTCCCTCTAAAGGCTCACCAGTCAGAGAGCTATCTGCTAATAGGTATGTTTTGTAATTAAATGTTTCACGCTTAGAATCTGTGTGTGCCCAGGTGGTCCGTTACACCTCGGACCAAAGTGAGACTGTTGTGTTCTGAGTACTGTACATAAAGTTACATTTAACGGCTGATGTAAGCTGTGTTAAAATACTGCTTGCTCTTTAAGACATTGGAACAGGTTTTTTATTTACAATGCACCAGCTAGTTGGGTGCCTTAGCACACAACTCAGCAGGCTTCCACACCAAAAAAATGACAGCTACAGTCATCATCAATATACTTTTTGACACCTTACCTGTGCTTTACAAGTTTCGCTCGTGTCATTCTGATAGAAGTCTATGAAGTAGAAGCAGTGTTTCACGGAAACCCCGGTAACTGCTTTTTCTCAGGGTAAAGTATGCAGATGTGGTAGTGTTCCTCACCAGGAGAAAAGCACTACCATGGTTTTTGTACTCAGTTCTGTCCTCCTGTCTCTCTCAATTTCTCTCTCCCCGCCATCCCTTTTGCTTTTCATTCCTTTTAACACCTTTGCTGCTCTGCTGTCTGGTTCCACGGCCACCGTCATTGTCTTCCTCCAGCGATACAAGGTGTACCAACACTTGGTCAGTTGTTTGTCGTGGCTTTTTCTTTCTCAGATTCTTCAGAGGTTTAAGCAATTGTTTCCAAACTAACATACTGTGTAAAGAAACTTGCAATGATGCATCTGTTCCCATGTGGACAAATTCTGGCGTTTGACTTCTAGGGCTGCTCGTCACTTTGAGTACGGTAACTGTTAGAATTTATAGTGCCTATTGTGGAAAGTCTTCCTGAGACAAAGATAATGTTAAATGTTTGCATAGTGAGACTGTATTTTGTTAGAAAGGGTGTGCTCCTGTGTTTAACAGTGGGATGGACAGACATTGGTAAAACAAGTTTCTGTCCATCTGTAATTGAATTGATTATCTTATTCCAGTCCGTGGCTGCAAAAACTTATCTTTTGGTACTGTAACACTTAGCCTGAAGAGTCCTGCTGTGTATTTTGTCATGGGGTCTTTCAGGCAGGTTCTGGTGCCATACTGCTTATGAGTGGTGACAGGCTGTGATTTGCAGGTTTTGTTGCCTGCATAAACTGAGCCAGCTGGATAGGAGGAGTAAAGCCCACGTGACGCAGCTGGCCACTTTGCTGTAGATACCAGCAAATGCACTGAGAACTGCAGATTGGGAACGTCTGATATAGGGTTCAGTCCTGTATTGGATGTCAAGGTTTGCATATGCAGCGAGTACAGGATGAGGCATAAATACACGGAAGTGTATGGATGTGTTTCTCCAGCTCTTCAAATCAGCTACTGTTTAGCAAAAAGATTAGCATCCCTGAAATTCATTCCTTCCATACCTTACTACAGGTTCAGGCTTGACTTTGGGAAGCTTTTCTTTCATCTCAAACTTGTCATTCTCAGAAATGACTCATCTTTTATGCGGTGTGACTGGAAGTTTCTGTTTTTATAGCCTAGATCAGGTTACAAAGAAACCTCCTATTCCAAGCCACGGAGACTATCCAGCTCTGACGGTATAGCCTATGTATGCAGCAGGGACTGGAATTATTGTCAGCATTACCACAGAATAATATTATGGTGCAGCTGTTCTGTGTATTTGGGATTTTGGGAGGCCCAGCAAGTGAATGGAATTTGCTGGCTAGCTCATTCCTCAAAATATAATTTCATATACATTTTTGTCAGCAAATAATTGATGTGATCTGACAATATTTTCCTCAGGAAACAGCAATAAGAGATGAACTCTGGGATAGGCATCAGGAACTGTGTATGTTTTGGCCTTCTAAATTACCGTTTTCCCCTGCAGGTTCAAGACATCCATCTCGATTACCTGAAGCAGATGCAAACTCCTGTCCAAGCTCTCCTGCATTTAGAACAGGCAGTGAACCTTCTTTGAGCCCCACAGTTGTTCAGAAGGTCACCCCCGAGTCACAAGTCGGCGAAGCTCTCAGGGGGTCAGACAGTCAGCTCTGTCCGAAGCCTCCCCCCAAACCCAGCAAAGCACCCCTGATGAAGCCCCCAAATTCTCCTTTGGCTTCCCACGGTTCAGAAGGACACTATTGTGAACTGAGCCCTGCCAGAGATCCTGCAGGAACAAAACAACATTTATGTCAGAAAAACAGCTACGTGGAACATCTGACACGAAAGGAGAGGGGAGCACACTCATTCAGGAACTCTGAAACAAACTATTTGATCCTGGAAGATGATTCTACACTGAACTCTGCAGATTCTTTGGAAGCTTCAACCGAGATGGCTGAAGAAGACAGCATCTTTTCTGCACCTGTTTTTGAGACGGTGTCTAGTTTTAAACCAAATGATTTTGAATCCAAACTACTTCCTCCTGAAAACAAGCCATTGGAAATGTCAATGTTAAGAAGAGTTAAGGAGCTTTTCACCAACAACAATCCAAAGATTATCGCACAGCATATTCTTAGAATGGACTGCAAGGTAAAAAAAAAAAAAATTTAATTTTCTTGCATTTTATTTTATATTCTGTAAGTTAGACTTTTCTAAAGAACTGATTTGAAAAGATTAATAGGTAGATTTGCAGCTAATGTAATAAATGTATTGACTTGCTTGCAGGAATTTTTAGAGTGGTGGGGTTTTTTTCCATTTGAAGAACAAGAATGTTAAGAAACCCTTTGGACTAAAAGTCTCCCACCATCCTTGACTTCAGACTCAATTCTCAGTGTTCCATATATCTTTTTAATCTCCTATCAATTGTTGTGTATCTGTGATTCAGCCTTCTATACCGGAGGAAGAGCTATCTACGCTGTCAATCATTGTGGAAAGAACTACTCGTGACAGGAAATAGCTAGTTAGCTGGCAAAGGTAAACAGTAGCCAGAGGTTACCTGCTTGCCATACTGCTGGCTGTAATATAAGACGTTCAGTGGAACTCCTAAAACTAGCTGCTCTTCTAATCCTATGAGAGAACTGTATTGCCAGTGGAATTGTTTAGAAAGACGTAAAAACACAAAGAAGTATTTTCCACAATGCAGACTTTGTTCAGCTGACAGGGCGTGGAGATCAGCTATCGGATCGGAAATACGGAAGGACAGGAGAAGTCATCTCCTTTATGAGATGATGACTTTGTACAATAAAAGAAACGCGACTGCAGTTGAATCTGCACCACTTTGGGACAACTGAGTGCTGTACCTGCCACAGAGCAGCTGCAGGAACCAAGTGTCACGGGCTTCGTGGGCTTTTGGTTAGTTGTTTTTTTAAGAGCACCTTGAGAAGCCACGCCCGTGGCTACTTACTGGGCAACTTAATTGCAGGCAAAGAAAGGAAGTGGGAATGGTGGCGCTCCAGCAGAAACATGGCCGTAGCGCTCTCCGGTGCTGCCGCGCTGATTCACACCATGGGTCTGGGAAGGGGCAGTTCACTGGAGCAGCCGTGGGATGAGTGTCTGTGGGTGCCTGCCAGCTGCTGGGCTCTGGCCAGCAGCAAACACGGCTTCTCTCCTCAGTAGCAGCGTTGGCTGCTGCCAAGCCAGGCTTCATGCAGACATGGTGACTCAGAAGAACTCGGCTCTACAACTGCTTGGTCTTTTCAGAAGTGATAGACTGTGGCTTCTTTACTATGGTTCCAAGAGTAGCAACAGCATTCTCTAACATTTTAGTTCCAAAATTCACCGTTTCCTCCTTCCACCTAACAGCACTAACCAGAATGTCTTTAATATATTGTTAAAGGGCATGTTGCTTGAAGACGTAGGATATGCATGCCTTAGGGAAGTAGTAAGGGGTTATATGTATAGAGAGGGAGAGAGAGAGAGTATTCAATTAACTCATTATTAGTCTCCTTATTTTAAATCCTGTAAACTTTGGAATGGGGCCAAGGAAACAGGCCTGCTGGAAGTGTGGGAGCCTGTGGAGTTAATTAAGAGTCACTGAAGTGTTTTACAGAAACAGATTTTTGGATTTGGGACTTTGGAGCAGGAAGAGTAACGAGCTGGGACACATAGAGAAGTCTATTTTATCTTCATCTTTCAGTGCTGAGAGCCAATGACTGTCACTCATTGGTAACATGGTGCAGACTGCTGCACTGATAAGAACTGCGTGATACAATGAGATGGGCAGTGGACTGGGCCAGGATAAATGCCTCGTACTGAGAGCTGGGATAAGGCTGAAGTTCGTAGGTCTTCTCGTGGCATCAGTAGCTCAGTTTGCCTTTTAAATAATGACATTTCTAATAATGAGTGAAGCACCCACATGGTAAGCGATGGAGTGAGTATCTGCCACTTGCGTGCCTGAGAGGGCTGTTTGTGTCGAAGGAGTAGCAATCGGTGTGTCTCCAGGGGCTTCGTCTCACTCCTGCGTCTCTGGAAGTGAAACACGTTTCTCTGGTGCTAGATTTTGTACCAGTGAGGCTTGTTGTGTGGCCCGGATTGCTTTCATGTTTTCATAACCAACAAAGCCTGCTGATGGGCGTATCGGAAAATAACAGGCACTTTGGTTTGCAAATGTGTCAACATACAGGCCTTAAACCAGCAGATAATCTCACATTATCATATCAATGTGGTTTTGCTTGTAATTAGCATATATAATTGTTATTGATATAACCAGTAGCTAATACCATATGGTTAAAAAGCAAAGACAAATTGGTGAGGGTGTCAGCTTTCACATACTGACTTCATGAGGCATGCAACATTCGGTGTCCTCCTTAAGGTCCTTTTACTAATTAGTCCTTATGAGGACCCCTGTGGTGTAATCCAAAAACCTTCTGAGCAGACGTTGTTTTAGAAATGAAGGCAGTGAAGGAGATGTGTCACCTTTAAGGCCAAAGAGCGGGGCCACCCTGACAAGGATCAGTCCAAGAGAGCTATGAAGATGATCAGGGGACTGGAGCATCTCCCTTACGAGGAAAGGCTGAGACACCTGGGTCTGTTCAGCCTGGAGAAGAGAAGACTGAGGGGGATCTTGTCAGTGCTTATAAATATCTGAAGGGCAAGTGACGAGAGGACGGGGCCGGACTCTTTTCAGTGGTGCCGAACGACAGGACAAGGGGCAATGGGCACAAGTTGGAACACGGGAAGTTCCACGTGAACATGAGGAAGAACTTCTTTCCTGTGAGGGTGCCGGAGCAGTGGAAGAGGCTGCCCAGAGAGGCTGTGGAGTCTCCTTCCCTGGAGACATTCAAACCTCACCCGGACGCGGTGCTGTGCCCCCTGCTCTGGGTGTACCTGCTCGAGCAGGGGGGTTGGATGAGATGATCTCCAGAGGTCCCTTCCCACCCCTGCCAGTCTGTGAGTGTGATTTCCTGGAGCTTCCACATGACTCTTTCTGGAAGTGGAGGACAGAAGTTTGAAGCATTTTGGTTACAACTTTTTTGTATGTTTTCTGATGGCTCAATCATAAAAAAAAAAAACCAAACAAACAAACAAAAAAACTTTTATTGATCTTTTTGTGTAAGGTGCTGAATGTGCAGAAGTTAATTCAGTTTTTCTTAGCTGACTGTATTCTTATGTTGCATGCTGTGCACTTAGCTCTATATGCCCAGCAGTAACCTGGAGGACTTCTACGTGGCTAGGGACTTTGTTTTGAAGCAAGTTAGTTTCAAAACTCATGCACAAATTTTTGCACTTGACAGGTGGCGAGGATACTAGAAGTTTCTGAAGAGATGAGGCGGAGTATGGGAGTGAACTCTGGTCTTGAACTGATTACCTTGCCTTACGGACATCAACTGCGCCTTGACCTAATTGAAAGGTAATGTTCCTGTTACTCATTTCCAGGGCAGATGGCCAGAAGATCAGATCATTGCTACCTTGTACTCTGCATTTCCTCAAAGAATGCTCTCCTGCACGTTTTATGAATTCATGTGTACAGAAGATAATTTAGTCAGCTGGCATAGAACTTCTTTTTGTACAGCAAAAAATTCCTTAGGGTCCTGGGGCGATTCTGTGCATGGAATACAGGGAAAGGGGAATTGTACTGAAAGCAGGGTCCTTAGAGCTGCTGAGCACCCTCAGCTCTCCTTTAAGAGCTGAGGTAAACTAAAGTTCAGGGGAGCTATTATCTAGCTGAGCGTGGAAGTGTGGGTGGAAATGGCTACACGCCGTAGCCTTCTGCAGCTGGGGAATGGGTTAGAGGATCTAGGAGAGTAAAAAAAAAAAAAAAAAAATCAGCAAAGGTTTCTGTAAAACCTGTGCACAAGTTAAGGGGGAACAGTTAGGGCTTTCCATCCCTGATCGAGGTTGGGAAGGTCCCAGGAGTTGTATGTGGAGGAGAGAGGGAATTGGGGCAGTTTTCCAGTGAGCGTTCATTCATTCATTGCTTCAGCAGAATTTTGTATAGTAATACTAGTTTAGGAAAATTTATTAAAACACAAACTCAAAGCTAATGTGTGTGTGTGTATATATATATATATATACACACACACACACACACCCCCCCCCTGTAATGGCATTACTGCTCTTGGTATAAAGATGTGGGTGAAATTAAGTTTGGTGGGCACACCAAGATATTGAAATACGCTTTTGAATTGATCTTCTCTGAACACACGCACAGCGTAATGTATTGATAATTTGCAACCAGCAGTATAAATTGTTTCACTTACAGGCACAACACCATGGCAATAGGCATAGCCGTGGATATCTTGGGTTGCACAGGAACTCTAGAAGATAGAGTGGCAACGTTAAACAGGATCATCCAAGTCGCAGTGGAGCTGAAGGACTCGCTGGGGGATCTGTATGCATTTTCTGCCATTATGAAAGCACTGGAAATGCCACAGGTAAAAAAAACCCTGTTTCTCTTTATGTTCCAAAACACAGAGCAGTTTGACGGCTTATTTAACTTAATATAGGCGATTTCTTCAAGACTAGAGAGATCATCAGAACAGACGCTGCATTGCTAGCGCTGTACCTTCTCTGGGAATGGCTACGGAGGCAATAATGGGTATTCTCTGTTTTGTTCGAACAGGTCGCTAGGTTAGAACAAACCTGGACCTCTCTAAGACATCGTTATACCCAGACTGCCATTTTGTATGAAAAACAGCTGAAGCCATTTAGCAAAGCTTTGCATGAAGGACAGGATGAGTGGAATAGTGAGTATGAGCGACACTGGTTTCTATCGAGCCTTTTAGCTCTCCCACTACTGATTTCCTGTGTAGGGAGCTGAGGCAGCTGCTGTTTCGACAGCTGTGCATCGTATGTTAAAATGACTATGTGAACTTACATAATGCAGTACAAGACAATAAAATAGGAGGAAACGGTCTGCCAGCCAAACATCAGTCCGTGCTTGTGTGCAGGCAGCCGTGCGGGATGTGACATTCCGTCCAAACCCACGCTCCCTCTTTGTGGAGCAGAAACTGAAACATGCTGCATCATCTTGCCTCAAAGACAGGAAAAAAAAAAAAAAACTCCCTCTTCCTCAAAGGAGAGTTACTTCTGGCAGATTTTTGCTTTTTATTTGCTTTGCCTGTTGGATCAGAGGATGAATCCTCAAATACAAAGAATGGGTTAGCTAGGGAGTTCCTCTGATCACATCAGGTGCTCCTCCATCAGCTCCTGTGCAGCTCTACTCTCCAAAGCGGTGCAAGGGGCGGGGAGAGGACATTTCTCTGAGCATTTCTCTAAGGGAAGGGATAGAGAAGGAGAACTTTTTAGCCTCACAGACTTTGTTGGAACGACCCAGACCTTAGATGTTCAGAATGTCTGTGCCACTGTCTAATAAGTCAGCAGAGCCTGCTCCTGAATCAGATAGTTTTCCACTACTAGTTTGTCTTGGCCTTCTCCCCCAACCAGTTCACTGGAAACTGGGAGGACAGGTGTGTTGAAGGTAAGGTGCCAGTTTGAAAGAGGGAAGACACGGAGTAGTATCCAACTTTGAAAATAACACTGCAGTTACAGTATCTTCTTCAATGAGCCCATTTTATAATGTCTGATGATAGGATTCCTTTGTTACTCTCTATCCCAGACACCGTCAGCGCTCCACAGAACAACATCACGGTGCCACTGCTGATGCCTCTCATTACCTTGATGGAGCGACAAGCTGTCATGTTTGAAGGCACGGACCTGTGGGAAAGCAGCGACGAAAGCTGCGAAATCATGCTGAGGCACTTGGCCGCAGCCCGTCAGATGGCACAGAACACAGAAACGTACCGCCTGACTGCGGAGCGGGTGCTGGAAGGTAGGAGAAACTGCTGCACGTTAACAGAACGTGTGGGTTTGTGTCTGAAGAGTAAGGGCTCTGCTTAATGCACCACTAAGTGCAAGAAATTCTTCTCCTCATTCATGGGAACCGAGATAGTAGCAAAGGTCTTGCAGGAGACTCAGTCTGAGGACATCATCAATACTATTCAAACGTGGACAGTAAGTTATTCATGGCTGTAGTTCTCCAGTAGGCAACAGAGCATAGCATCATTTTTGCTAACTATACTCAAAAGTTCTCATGACTTAATATGCTAACCCTTCTAGCAATGAAATAGAAGCACAGTGAGGACAGAGGATAACGTCCTCTCTTCTGTCCAATTTAAAATTCCTACCCCAATTTTTGCGAATAAACCACCACGCATCATAACAGAATTCTTTACAGCAGCGCAAGATGCAACACTGAGACTCTGACTGCCTGCAACCAGAAGGCAGCCACGTGTTACTAGTGTGACTTTCTATTTTAAACTTGCAGTGATAAAGTTAAGGGAGGGGAAAGAAATGCAAGTGTTTTTGCAGGCAGAATGTCCATAGCAGTGAGTACATTTAAGGTCAGCCTATAATGGCAGTTCTAGACCATCAGAACTGAGTGAAGACTGGCCTGTCCCCAGCATCCCTAGGGCCATTTGTGTGCTACTAGAGTGTCACAGATGGGAAAGGATTTTCACTGTTTTACTGGCTTGTTAAAAATAATTGTGCAAAAGGAACCCAGCACACTAAAGCTTATCTTATTAGGAGGGAATACAGCTTAAAAGCCATTTCTTCTGAATAAAAAAAAAAAAACCTTATCTGATGTGGGATTCTTTTTACTTACTAGGTTTCCAGCCAGATGAAGAGATGTGTGAAATCTTCAAGACAGAATTTCAAATGAGAGTGCTCTGGGGCAGCAAAGGAGCAGAAGTTAATCAAAATGTAAGATATGAGAAATTCAGCCAGATTTTAACTGCACTTTCCCGAAAACTGGAACCTCCTCCAGTGAAGCAGGTGGAACAATTAAGTATCTAAGACTCTGTAAACACCACTGAAATGATATACTTGAAATAACCATAGCTTTCCTTTGGCAATTTGATACTGCACAAACTTCTTGCATTTCACAAGACGTTTATAACTTTTAACTGCACAATGCACACTTGTTTTAAAACTACTGATTTCTAAACAAATTATTTATTTACTGTGTCACCAAGTCATTTAATGATCCCTTTAAGCAGTTAGGTTACCCCCCTAAGAGAGTCTTACAGCTTTCTGTATCTCCCCAGAGTCGCAACGTTTTGGTAATGCCTAGGAGTGAGGGGGCATTGGCATCTTAATGTTAAAATGAAGCAAACAATGTAAATAAAATGATAGATTAAGTACGTGACATTGCAGAAAATTTGTTGTATGATATTCCCTTAACGAATACGAAACACTGTACATAGAACTGTGAATTAAAGTGTATCTTTATGCAAAATGATTTGCAGGTTGCAGAAATGATCCTTTATCTGTGACCACAACAGAAGGCTCAAGTATCACTGTGCCTACAAAAGCAGAAAATGAGTTGCGTATATGTGTTGGGACAACTTAGGGTTTTTTAAGACAGCATCTGTAGTAGTTTGGCTTTTGCTGGAACCTGCACAACAGCTACGCTGCCAAGAATGAATGATGAAATGGCAAGAACAAACAATCCAGAAAGATAATTAAAATGCTTTCAGATATGAGTAAATGTGGGTGTAAGTATATATTAGACTTGCTTCATTTACTGAGGTGAATCACTTGGTAAGTAGTGGTTTGTTGGTTTTTTTTTTTTTCTCCACTGGGATGAAGGCAAAGCATAAGCAGTTAGCACTTTGTACACTTTGTAGAGGAAATCAGCATGCACAGTGTTTATAGAGTGCTTTAGCAGCGAAGTCCACTTTGTCGCCTACAGAATTGGTGTATAAGCATTATCCTCAGCAGTTGGATAAATATTTAAGGAAGAACTACAGTTAGAGCCACATGTGCTCATTGTGAGGAAGCCTCTTTCTGGAGAGAGATGTTACTGACAGCAGTTGAAGGTATTTGAGGAGAGCAGGCTAACAACAAAGCTAACACCAGAACAGTGGTATCTGGTCCCCCCATCTGCAATCGCAGCAGAGGTTCTGCCACCATAACCAGAGGGCCTCATGCTGAAAGGCTCCCTGTCAATCTTAACAGAAGACAAATGGGGAAGCTAATTACTTAGACCATGAAAAGTTTTTTTTTTTTATTCCATGAAAATATTCTCAACAGAGAACACTATTTTTAAACAAAGCATTTAACATTTAGGAAATCAACATGTGCACAAAAAAGGATTAAAAATTACTGGAAAGTGTAAGATTCTTTAAGACAACTCACGTTCAGAATTTTAGAATAAGTGATTTATAACTAGCTGTGCAAGTACAAATGTTTTTTTCCTATGTTTAATAACCCTCATACAAGTTGCACTATCCCTCATGAAAGCAACCTGCCTCCAAAGGAAGCAAATCCTGGTTTTAGAAAAACAAACAGTAGCGTGAAAAGAACACTTAGTCCTTTACCAGGAAGTGTTATTACTGACCTGCAAGGCTGTTAGCCAGGCAAACACAGGCCCTTTACCAGAAAATACACAGATCACATTTCCTCCTTTTCTCTAACTTTAAAATAAAAAAAAGCACTAGATTTAAAAAACAAAACAAAAAAACCACCAAAACCCAAACAAAAAAACCCCAAACCCCCCCAAAAAACCCCAAACCCAAAAAAACTACCTAAGTAGTTTTGTCAGTATTGAGTAATGTCACATTATTATATAAATAACCCTGTATACAAGCTCCAAAAATCTAAACTTTAGAGTTTAATAGCCCCCATAATACACTAGGTCAAGCTGTGTAATAGTGGTATACATAAGAAAAGGAATAAACCTCTACACAAGTCACTCAGATTCAGTTTTACTGGTAGTACAGTTCCTAATAACACTGAAATTAAGAATCCAGCACTGCTGCATCCAAATATTGCTTCAGACCCCAGAAAAACAGGATGTTTTGATGATTATTTCATTTCCCCAAACAGCAGGTGGCTGGGTTGACAAGCTTGCTTTGATACAAGTATCCCTCCCCACAAGTTCTCTAGTCTAAATTCTTATCACCCTACTAAATCAGATATGATGTATTTATTAATAGAACCACAAATGGGAGGCAAGACAACATAAGCAATAGGGGCACTGCAGACAACTATATTTACACGTATAAACATATCCAAATTTCAATTGTTTACAAGTAAAAGTGCACATAGATCATTATGAAGTATCACTTGAATTTCAACTGGTCCATACAATGACGCATCACCTGGAAATGGACTAGCACTGCAGTAATTAAAATTGGAACTTCATCGTCAAAAACTAAAAGACAGTTTCCATAAAAATACTTTAAAAAAATATTAAAGTCAAATGAAGAGATACACGTTTCAATGTATAAAATTCATGATGCACCATGTATCCAGTAAAGTAGAGCTCTAGAAAACACCTACCGTGGCTACCTCAGCGGCTGCAGCACTGTGGAAAGAGCTGAGACACAAAGCCCTTTGGGGGATACTGTGGTAGTGTTGGCAAACAACAGATTTAGGCACTCTAGTTTAAGGCAGCATTTGAATGGCAAGTGGTTGACTTCTGAAAACAGTCATTAGCTTGCAGTGGTGAATCTCTCTGGTGGTGTTCCGGGTTTCCAGTGCTCACAACAGGTTACTGAAGTGCTGAAGATGGACCACAGTTCTAGGAGTTTCTCTTGATTGCAATTGTAGGCTAGAGCTGAGGTGTATAATTTCCCCAAATCAACACAAATACATTATGGTCTCTGTATCAGTTACGCCAAGAACTGGAATGTAATGATGGTTGCAGTGGTATAGTTATAGCAGCATACATGGATACTGGGATGAAACTCTAGTGCTGAAGATATTTAAACAAAATGATTTGTTACAAAATAAGACAAGCAATGACGGCAAAGTGTTACGCAGACGTGCCCGACTGTCCTAGGCATGCAGGAGGAGGTTAAGGGCGAGCATGGAGGTGGCACAGGCAGACTGATAACCGACACATGGTTCTAAATGACTGCCAGTTAAAATGAGTTGGAAAAGAGCATGACTGAGATAACCAAAAGACAGCACAAACTAAAATATAGCTTGTGCGTCTGGGACAACCTAGGACAATGGAAATAAAGCAATTCTAGGAGCAGTAGCCTTTTGACTCTGGTTGTGGAACTCTTACTTTCCTGCACAAACTGAAGAATTTGTAATACAGCCTTACCTATGGACTGGAGATGCTAGATGTTAGTGACTAAATGTATGTCTGCATGCATTCATGCAACTAGCTTTTCCCCTTGGGCCTCCCAGTCNTCAGAAACCCGCTTCAGGAACCTGCAGTCCAAGAGGAAAAAGAAAAGAACAAAGTTACTGAAGGCCTTTAGAAGACAGAGGAGAGTGCTCAGTTCTAACAGGCCATTCTCAGTGGCTAGACTTTAGCCTTGTACTTAATTCCACAAACTCTCATTAGAAACACGAGCCACAGCTTTTACATTTGCCCCCCCTTTTTTTNCCTCAGCCATTTAACAGTGAGGGGAATTACTGTACATTAAAGACCTTGATTTGAAACTAAACATGATGCAATTAAAAGACAGCTTACAGGCACAGATTAAGAATGTAAAATCATTCCCTTTTCCGGAGCAGAGAGGTTTCAGTAAGAGGGCAGGCATTACACGTGGTCTCTTTTTTGGTTTGTTAAAGGTTTCTAGAGTTAAAATCAATGTGTCCCACACACAACATTCTACATTAGGAGTACTGAAAAGGAAGGAGAGAGGCAGGTCAGTGGACTTTCTGTCCTTCGTAATTATAATGTTTTTTCCTGAGTATTTTTGTTGAGCTTTCAGAATCAGAAAACATTTTCCTGTTTAAGAAGTGAAAGCTGCCAAGTATTTGCTAAGGAAGGAAATTAATAATTTTCAGTGACTGAGTTGAGCTAGTTATTAGAGGAAAAAAACCCTCTGTTTTAAGCATACAATTAAAGTCACAGAAGTGGGAACAGTAAATCTTGGAGATCTTTAAGACTAAGTAATTTTTTCCTTCTCTATAAAAACAAAATATTCTATAGAAAAAGCAGGAATCCTGGGCTTTTTCAGTTTAATAGCTAAATTGGATTTAGCGCTCTGTAAAGCAGGAACACTAGATCAGTTAAACAAAGCAGAAGACATTGGTCAAAATTGCAGACCAGTGTAAGAGGCATAATTTAATGTGGTCATCTCTGAGGAAGAAAAAAAAAAAAAACCACCCAACCCAAACAACCCTACAGCAGACTCACACTGTGAACAACTGACCACTGCTGGCTTCTGATGTTCTAATGCTTTCCATGAACCTGTGTAACTTACTATTTTTCCACTATTTTCCCCGGGGAATGTGCAACTGAAAGCTGCCAGTTTACTGTTAGATATAGGTTACTGCACCTTTGCTGTTTTTCTCTAGCGTTACATCTATATATGATGTTGGCACATAGCCTTCCTCTCCATTATGTCTTCGAGCTCTTGTCCACCCATCTCCTTTGTCCTCCTCAATAATGTACAAAATCTCTCCTTCTTTCATTGCTAGAGTGCCTTCATTATGACCTGGGAAAACAAGAGGCAAAGATGTCTCAGTGTTCAGACAGAATTTCAAGTCATCTTTTTCCCAGGACATAGTTTCCAGATTATATATAAACAGGAAGAACAAAAAATCTGTGCAAGAGAACATATGGTCAAACAGGCTTACAGACAAAAACCTAGTCCAATTTGTAAAGCTGAGTATTTGCCAATAGCTGTGCTAATATTTATCTTAGAACAACACGAAAGTACTGCTCATGAATTAAACTGATTTACAAAATATTTCCACTGATCTTAGAAGCAACCAGTTGCTCATACAATTCATTTACTTGAAATCATTTTACCTGTCTTCTCTAAAACAAACCATCAATGCCTTATAGTCAAGGAATCACAGTGCCTGTTGTTAACCTTACCGTCAAACGGATATATTGCCTTGCAATGTCCTATAGCTGGTAACGGATCGTCGTCTTCAAACTCATCATCAAACTCATTTGGATGTGCATGTTGCTGTGGTGGGCCTCGAACTTCCTGATTGGCATCATCCGTGTAACTCCCTTCAGGGCTATAATGCAATGATTGGATCATGAGGACTCTGAAGAGGTCTTAGCTCTAAAACTCGGAACGTAGGCACATCATAGGAAGGGCAGACCGTGGATATCGCTCTGGGAATGCCTCTTAGCAGTTTTTGTATGTACTGCTGGAGGTGATTTTCTGAAAACACTGATTTAACAAAGGCTTGGACTGAATTCCGCTACAAAAACCCAACGTAAATTTGACATACCTGTCTCTACAGAACATGGAAAACTGGTGAGCCTTGTGTGATGGAGTAAGACAGCTTTAAAAGGCGCTGCTGTTTAATGAGTGCGTGTTTCGATTAGACTATTTTTTTATGGTACCATAATGACATGAAGTGACCTCTAGAATTCAGAATGAGTGAGATTTTCCTCCAGCAGGACATAAACTTTCAGAGGATAAGTAACAACCTTCACCTACTGTTAATTATCAAAGAGATGTACCGATTCGAGCATAAGGTATAAAAGCAGTAGAGATAGAATAGTGACCTCTCTCTGCCCTGTGTTACAAGGTGGTTGATATCACTGCTGTGCCGCCTGTCGCTTCTGGCTGCTACTTTACCTTCAACTTCAGAGAGCCAGGCCTTGGGGGAAAAAAGACAAATAGTGGTGTCAAAGAAAACTTGGTTCTAAACCAGCAAATACCATTTAACAAAAGGACTTAACTGCATACAGTTAGTTTGCTTGTCAGTACCCAGCCACACAGAGACTGTGTTCACATGTGAAGCCTCGTAATTACTTCACAAGAAGCATGAACCTATCCCTCATGCTTAGCCTGTGCTCCATGCTAGTCTTAAGGGAAAAAATAATCTCTCTCATTAATCACTTTGAAATTCCTATATGATTAAACTCTTCTAAACAGTTTACATCTTTAGTAATGTACATCCTTATTCTAGCTAGATGAACGTACTTGAAAATATGGCACCTCACAAAAAATTGTAGCAAGAGTGCTTTCTTCAATCAAGTACTTCTTCTGGGTGCTATATTTATAACCCGTAAGGCAAACTACAATTTTACCACTCATCTGCATTTTCCAAGGAATCGTTTTAGAGTCTAACCTCATTCTTGTGTATTTCCATCCGAAGACGGTCCATGTTGTTCACAGTCTCAGTTAATTTTGGTTGCAAACTGCCTGGATCACCCATTTGGGGGTTTTTTTCATAAACATCCTTCATCTTGTTGAGGGCATCTCTAAAAACATACAAAATCCAACAAAAACTACATACATTGTATTGATTCATTAAAACTAAAATAATGTTTATGCGTATGAGATCCTGACCCATGACTAGATACGAAGCACAGACACGAGGAACTACTGCTCCCCACACCACGCGTAAATCCTTTTGCCACATCTCAGTGCTTTGCCTTCCTTTCTTGCATCGTGCACAAGCACACAAGGACTCCAGCCATCGACTCTTCTCTATCCAGTCTCAATAGTGTTTTCCATATTGTTATACACAATTTCCTAAATATTAATAACATTCTTCTCTTAATGCACTAAGTTGCAGCACTCTTGCTCAACAGACCTACGCACGCTTTTAGATCCGATGTTTCCTATGCAACATTAGGATCAAAATGTGTTTTAGAGTAAAGCAGAAGGAAGCAATGCTAGCAGAACCTACATACAGCAAACCATGAACTAAAAAATGCTTTGTAATAGCCTGGACTAGCATATTCTCTCCTAGCTTCTGAGCGCTGTTGGCTTAGGTAGTAGAGGACTTCAAAAGAAACAGAACCACGACAAAACTCTGAAAGATGCACTCACTTTTGGTCTGTTTCCTTCTGTAGTTCTCTGTTGAGCTCATCAATTCTCTGCTGCAGTTTCTTGCGTCTTTGTTCTGGAGGGAGATGGCTGAAGTCTTCTAGTGCTGGGCCCTGCAAGTAGAAATGCTATTAAACAAGTACTGTGTGCGTATCTGGACAGCTGAACTGACATACCCACACACGGACAGTGCTCACTGGAAGCAGGATGGAGCTTCTTAAAAACTCTACTTGACACACAGCTCTATAAAAGACCGCAACAGAATAAATGCACGTTCTTTCTGCCAGATCGTAGTCAGCCATTCAAGGTTCTTTCTGCCTTCTGTAACAGTTGGCTCACAGATGCAGTTCAAAATTTGTAGACCTAATTATTTTTCTGAAAAGCTGAGCCATGTACCTCCTATTACATCCACTGCACTTAATGCAAATTTAGAAAGGACAGAATTAATTACTACAGAGTAATTTCCGTCACAACAAAAATCTAAGACATGTCTATAATAATAATATGCAAATAATTGATTCTTTCTCTGGAGTATGTGTTCTGTGGCAATTTGGATGCTATCAAAAGAAAAATACTGTATTTTGGATCTTCATTCCGAAGCACTATTAGAGTTCTCTTCCAAAAGTTTAGCAATCTTGCTAGAAAACATATTAAAACTTACAAAGTTGTGATGCATTTTACCTCGAGTAAAATTAGTTCATAGAGCACAGAAAAAGCCTTCATAAATTTTTACTTGAATTTGTTAATCTGAATCAAAACTTACTCAAATATTCCAAGTCACCTTTTTCATTATTAAAAAAAAAAAAATGTTCCAGGGGAGGGGAAAAAAACCTCCTATTGCCCAAATTTAAAAAAAAAATCAAACAAAAAAAACCCCCACCACCAACCCACACAAAAACCAAAAAACAACACACACAAAAAACCCCACCCCAAAAACCCAAACCGAACTTAAGACCACCTATTGTTACGAGCCCAAACCTGCAAAGGTTTGATTGCAAACTTGTGCTAAGATTATTATCAGGGTATGAAAAGGATGGGAAGAGATTTTTGCGTATCTTACGAGTTTGTTGTGAAAACTCTTCCCTCCAGGGTGACAGACACCAACAGTGTTAAGAAGGAAATATGGTACGCGTCTTAGTAACAGAAACTTGAGTTACGTTATTTGTGTCCTAGCTGCCTAAGAAAGTTGGTTTCAGCACAAGACACCCACTTGCCGTTACAGTGACCCTCCACGGAGGCAAACCGAACCGGACAGCATTTCTTCTGTCAAGAAGAAACTTGACTGTCAAGATTTTGACACAAGCAGCCTTAGGCTCAGGTGCCAAGTTTCTAATGCCTCCTCTTAAGATCTTCTCGCCCCTCAACTTCTTGGTTCTTTTGCACTTGTAAAATCATAATCTCACTGCTTTTTAAGAAGGGAATAAAAGACACCGTAAAAGGAGGGAAATCAAGATATGATGTTTCCAAAATAAAGCAGAAGTGTTTCTTTCTGGAGGAAAAAAAAATAATTAAAGTCCTTTCAGGTGTTTTTAACACACTACAAAGAAATGAAAAGACAGTCACATCCTCTGTATCGTTCTTCCTTACAGGTCAGTTAAAACCAGAGTATCCTACAGCAATAATCAGAACAACGGAGGTCTGTTTGTGAATTTTTACCGATTTACTGTGCAAAACAACCATATTGATTGAGGTCTGGTTTTCATTTAACGTAACAGCTTCCTAATATTCCTAAGCTTAAAGGATCATCTCTCCTGCAGTTTTTTTGATAAATTCAAAGGAGTGAATTTTACAGTATTCAGTATTTCTCCTTTACACAAGTTTTGTACTCTTTTCATGTACCTATTTTATGCTGCTTTAACAGTTTTCCTGACAAAGAGAAACAGCCAAGCATTTCCATCATGACCAACTTGTGAATACTGGTCAACCCTAAAATTCCAAAAATCACAGATTTAGTTGCAGCCAGATCACAAGTCTAATTATCTGACATTAAGCATGAATGATCAAGACGACTGTGTATATGAGTGGAAAATCTGAAGATGTATTTCAGCACCTGACTTAAAGCAGTTATGATATGGAAACACTTTCAAAAGATTACTTTCATGCTATCTTAGCAGAAGTACAGCAGACAGATCAGCACACGGGCTTACCATCTTCACCGACCACTGCACAGTTCATTTGAAAATAGAAAGAAACGGGAAATTATTCACATGCAACGACCAGTTACGATTAATGCCTAAAAATGTATCTTTAAAATACTACTTAAGGATTAAAACTTTAATTTCTAAAAAATACATTTTACTATTAGCACAAGAAAAGCAAAATACAATAATCAGAAATGCACTTCTGCTTTAAGAATTACTGATTTAAAAATTACTGGGTGATAACGGGTAGTTGAACCCATGAAATTCTAATACACAATTTCATTAAACTACTTTCGAATTTTAGTGTTTTCAGTAATTTGCTAAAGAACCTCTATTGTAAGAGAAGCAGCAAACACACAGCCAACATTGCACAAAATAGCAGAATTTGATGATGATGAAGGACTGGTCAGCCATACGCAAATAATTTGTTAATTATAGCTAACAATCCACTACCGTCACTTCTACAAATGTAACTTTCACAATGTTATTTTATTATCACAGTAGAACGACAATAAACAAAAGATCTTTTTCAAGTTAGAAGCTAGTAATTTTACTTTCTGAAAACAGCATTGGGGCCATTGCTGCTATCCTAGAAATGTTTTAATCCAGATAAAAATAAAGACATTTGAAGAGTAAAAACTCTAGCCTTTGAGGAAGCAAATAAAACATGGGATGCCAGGTGTAGTATCTTGGGTTTAACATTCACAGCATTTTGAAGATCTACCACGCTTTGAATGACTTTGGGTAACCCTTTCCTGAGAAACACCAAGCAACTTCGAAGATACGTATCTCTGACATCACTTACGACCATCAGCGATTGTTAAGGCTGTCGACTGGGCACACCCACAAAATGAGAATTTCTCGCAATGAGGGAAGCAAAGCACCTTAACAAATGATACTTTGGTAGAAACCTCGATAAAGTCCAAAGTTATAAAATGGCTATAGAATAAACTTCTTGTTCCCTTTAGAAGGAGGCTCCCAAGAAAACACAAGTAAGGCTTACGCATCACTGCTGCTGATGCATCTACTTATGTATCAAGTGGCATTGAGCGAAGACCTCTCATAAGCACTAACTTTGAAGATTTCAAAGGATAATAAGCAGCACGTAATAGCAGTACTAATAAAGCAAGTTACACTTGCTTACACTTACAGACTTTTTTCAATAGCATATTCTACAGGTACTATTTGCTGCTTTTGCTACACAGCACGGTAGGAAAACCTAATGCATGAAGCACAGAACGAGGGCAGTCTGTTTTTGTGATCTCCGGTGCCTTGCGTGAAACCTTGTACAGGGCACGTTAAGCAAAATAACCGGTGTGCTTACTGTCTGATACATGCCAACTCATGGATAAATCTTGGTAGAAGCAGAAGCCAATTAAATACCATTTGCTCGTTCTGCACGTCAATACCACTTGGACTTCATTTTCCAGGGACAGAACCGTGGAAAACAGCATCATGTACTAGCAACTATTAAGCACTGAATCAAGATATATTATAAAGGTAACACTGATCGAAGAAATAAAAAAAAAAAAAAAAAATCTATTAGAATTACAGTATACGTTCAAGTTGAAAAGGCACTCGATATGTGCCAATGTGACGTCAAAATGCTTACAAGGAATTTCAAAATATATAAAAATTAAATGTTCATCCTGTAGATTTCCAGAGGTGAACTATTTGATATGGTGGGATACTGGAGTTAATCCAGGTTTGTAGGATACTAGTGATCCTTGCTCATTTTACGGAATGCCAGTCTACATTAAATTCTTTCACTTTTACAACATGAACAGTGAATTGTAAGAATAAAACAATTAAATAAAAATACGGTTTCAGTTTTCCATTAGCATTCTGTAGTTGTTAGGAGATGATCTTTCGCTTCAGTGAGAGGTTCTAGAACTACTGATATTACAAGGTGTTGATTTGTGAACCAGGAGTCAATTCATTTAGTGATCAACAAAAAGGAGGTGTAATCAAGACCTGTGCCATTTCAACAACTATCTAATCCAGTTAGTTCCTCACTGAATGCTAAAGAAGGAACATTATATTTGTGACCAGAACAAATTATGATATACATGACTCAGAAGGGGAAAGGAGAAACTGTCCTCCGTAAATACTTAAGAGGACCACAAGAATTTTCTAAAAAATTTTATTTCCAAGATATCTGGGGAGCCTGAAATAAGATGCCACAACGTGACTTAAAGAAAATATGTTTGAAGTGTAACTCGTTACATTTCAGAACGACACCAAGGGAGCCTCTAAATCCTAACTTTACTGCAGCATAACATTGTTGTGCTTTGATCTCTACATTACGTCAACAGGAATCAACCGTTCTTGATGCACATGAGACAGCACGTCGATATTGTTTTTCAAAGATCAGAAAGTCATGAATTATATATAATCAAATGCATCCAATTATCTCATTATATGGATCAATAAATATCATAAAACATACATAAACTGGGCAGCCTACGTCACTGACATCACAGGAAAGCGCCAGTACATTTATCACTAGTACTGTAAGTGTTGCTAGGAAACCACTTAACATTTCCCTTTCACTGTCTTCCAGACAAATTCTATTTGCAGAATATGCCACTATAAATTAGAAAATGAATTGATAAATCTCAGAAGGTGGCATTTGGCAGTAATTTTTCAGTAATTTTACCCAAAAGAACCTTGGACAAACGAGTAATTTATTAATCAGAAAATGCATTAAAATTGTAATGTTTCAAAAAGCAGTACTCCAGAATCTGCGAGCACCATGTGCTACAGCATTTGATGTTCTAAAGAAATGAAATTTCTCCCTTCTTAGTTCAGTGTCTCATAATCAACTACTATTATTTCAATTACAAGTCCCCAAATGAGACATCTGATCTGTCAGGTGGTTTTTGTGGTGACTATATACCCAATGATAAATTACTGCAAAAATGTTACATGATGGTAGGAGAACACTTGTGAATGTGAACAACAATGGAGAAAGGCATCAAACACATGCTGAGCACCCTCTTTATAACACCTTTCTTTTAGGCACACGTATTTGGAATGCAATAAAGAGCATTTCTATTTTTATTTTATTGTTAACCTGTTGGTAACTTCCATATAATATGAAACAAAGTACCCTATCAGTGACCTTATACCTGAAGTGTTACTTTTTACAAAGTAAGCCTTATAATGAGGGTGAAAAGCATTAGAAAAGCCACGTCACAAACACACTGGTCATAGCCCATCATGCATTTCAACTTGTTATCGAACTTACCCCTCGTTTGAGGCTTCTGAAAGAAGGAATTCTGGGCTTCCCTGTTTTTATGTCACTCATGCAA
>WEKW01022732.1:0-21584 GCA_013389905.1 Sula dactylatra
TGTGTTTACAAACTTCAGGCTAAATTTTGCAATCCTTTGTTCACCACCTGAGCACTTACTCAAGTAGTCTCATCAGTGGTAATTTTCCTGCGACCAAGTGCCTTGATCACCCGCTTATCCATTTTTCCTTCAAGCACACTGGTGCTATGTGCTAACACCCACAATTTTCTCCTCATTTAAATTCCTCCTTAAAAGCTACCGCTTTTGTAATGACTACAAATCACTCTAGTCATGCCCTGGTTACTCAAGTGGCAAGTGGATTTCTGTCTTTCTGCTGAACATTATTTGTTTTGTTGCTTCATTCACCAACTTATCCAGCTTAGTATGCAGAGGAATCCCAGAAATGCTACACATCTTGGATGGGGCATGCTCAGGGTCTTCCCTAGTTTGAAGAAAGGATGTACATCGGCTTGCATACATTTAATTTGGCTGAACTGAAGTGGACTTCTGAGGATAGCCTTGACACAAAAGGTCATGCTCTACCTAACAGGTGCAGGTCTGAAACTAAGCTATAATATGCTGAAAGTCTCTCAGTGAAATGAACGTTGGCATTTTCTTATATTAGCAGAACAGTGCTGTTAAGCTTTTGTTGCAAGTGTTGAGTTTTTCTAACAAATTATCTGAAGTCAGATACCTACCACAGAAAATGCAATCCAAACATCTGAAATCTGACATCTTAAAAGCAACAGAAGAGCACTTTACAATGGAAAATGGTAGGCCACTATAAACTGTAGGATTCATTACCAGAAAAACAACTGCCAGGAAAAACAGAATTTTCATAAAAATTTCAAGGTAGAAATACAATGTGAAACAAGATATATGTCAGCTAACCTTGGATTCTACTGCAAAAAATGTGCACAATCTTATTTTTCACAAGTGTCTGCANTTATTTTTCACAAGTGTCTGCAGGCACTTTGATCAAATATTTGGATGCATGCAGCTTTCATGGTATCAGGAGAAAGGAAGCAAAACCAAATCCAGAGATGATGGCTAATTTAAGCATCTGAATACTGCTGTGATGGAGTCAATGCAAGGTACTTAATGGCATTTCAGAAATTTGTAAGCTCTCTATGCTCAATGGAAAGCTGAGAGAAAAGTGAGAAAATATAATAAAATGCAAACCAAAAGTTTGTTATCTGATTCAGAATACAATAATATAACCATATCTCCCCAGCTAAAACTGTCTGGAGAAGTTTGTGTGGTGGGTCCATAGCTATCTGGATATAAAAAAGGGCTATCAAAGGACCTGATAAAATGAAGATATTTTGTTGAGCCTATTTTGTTTGCAAATACTTAGCTTGAGAATACAGGGTGAATTCTGTAAGTTTTATCTTAAAAACATTCCTTAGGGGTGAGTTTACATAAACTAATAAGTAATTTGCCTATTTTATGAATTGGAGTTGGCTTTACCAGTATAACTTTTATTGCTAGTTAATTTGAATTTGAGTTGTGGAAGTAAAATGACCAATTTCTCTGTCATATTTATAAGCAATATTAGAGACTAATTAGGTCCACAGTGACCTGATTAATTTACAAAAGCTTGTTCATTTTTCTTGAGACAGGCAGTATGATATTTACAATTCTGCTAATACAGTGCATAAACTTTGNATTCAGTTTGATTGATTGAGACCAAACTAAAACATGCTGTAAGAAAATTTTTTCTCCATTTGGCTCAACAGGACAGGATTTCAACTGTATGTTTCATTCCATCAGTCAAGAGAGGCTGTTATGCCAAGCTACATTTCAGAGACAAACTGGCAAATAGCATTAAACATATACAGTGTCAGATGGGTCATGGTGGAGAATGCAGATTAACTCAAGTATGTGGTGTTAATAATGCTGTTTTGGTTGTAATTTAGATGAAATTTTATCTAAAGTCACAAGAATAGACATTTTTCCTTTTAAATATTGTAATTAGTCATAAAATGAGAGCGTGTAGCCTACATCAGGGCTTATCTTGTTCCATATCTGTTCCAGGGTGATAATAACAGGTGAAGTATTTTGTAACCAACATGCCAGTGTTAATAACATATAGTTTTATAGGTGTTTCCAGAACTCAGATTAAACTCTGAAGCGGAATGATAGCTATTTCACTCAATGAAAACATAATGCGAGATGACCATGTTTTTAAAACCTGCTTATGTGGCTTTAGTTTGTTTATTCAGCAATGTCTTTATTAATACATGTAGCGGTCACTGTATATCTATTTATACGGTTTGCTTTAAAGCTTCTGCAAAATGTCTCTGAAGTTAAAATCTGGTGACACCTTCATTCAGATCTTTTCCTTACAGAGCAACTTCTTGGCAAGCAGTGAACCACAGTTAAAAATGCTGAAACACACGTTCTTCCCTTCCTCGTTCCTATCACATGCAGCCATTTGTTTGTTAGGTTTAATAGTTACATTTGTTAATTTTGGTAGAACAAATTGGCTCAGAAGGTTAAAGGTGTTAACATGATTGCATTATACTAAAGAGTTAAATGAGTTGTGAGGGTTTCAAAGTTCTAGAACTAACCTAGCTCATTTTCATTGCAAATACTGACTCTTAAAAGTTTCTCGGACCTTTTGCTAAATGTACAGAAGGGAAAAAAAGTAAACCAATTAAAATGCTAACAGAATAAAATTACTGAGTACCCCATTTTCTTATCAATCTATTCCCATTCCTATAAACTGCAGAGAGTCTTTGTAAAGATATTTTTTCTTCTAATAGCTTTTTAGATTGTATTAAAAGATGGTACCTTTTGGAGGAGATGAGCAAGAGCTGAAGAGGCAATTCTAAGCTGAGATAGCTTAGAAGTCTTATTTCCTTTTCCTTTAAGACACAACAAGAAAACTCACAAAAAAGGTGAATGAAAATGATAGCAAAGATTTTAAATTCTGGCTCTGGTGCTTTCTCACACCTTTGTGCCTGGAGAGAGGGAGAGCATGGGATTTTAGCAGCCACTCCAAAATCTGGTGAACCCTTGAGGCATCTCTTTTTGCTTTTTTTCTCACTGGGGGAAAAAAAGTAATCCCTACACTAAAATGCTTTTCTTAAGACAAACAAACAGAATATCAACCTTCTGGAAAAAAGTCAAAGAGAAGAAGTAAATCAAGAAAGACAAAAAATTTAGGACTGAGAGAAGGACGGAAACATCAGTTTTGTTTAGTAAAGGTTTGACATCTGGTGAGATCAGACAATGTTGTTTTCTAAGTCCCTCTTTTTTGCCCTCTTCTGCTCAGCACATTTTCAGGATTCAAGCCTCTGGTCGTCGTGAACTCCCTCCACCCCCTCTGTCAGCTCCAAGAACCTGGAATTCCACCTTCTCTCTTTTCATTTTCAATTATATGTTCTGCAGCAGTGGGATTTGTTTTGGCCTCTCATTTTATAGCCCATCCTCCCTACTTTGCCATATTCAAACTAGGCTGTAGACCCCTTAGTTTTGAAAGGCTGAATATTTTTGCCAACTTTGCTGCACCCTTGTGTGTAAGGAGCCGACCTGCACTTCTGTTCCCTAGGATAACTTGAGAACATAATTATCTGCTAACAAATGTCAAGGGTAGATTTCTGCATGGAACATCTGCTGGTTGTTCTCTCACTCTGTCCCCCATGCCCTGCTGAGTCTTTTACTCCTGTAAGCCCCACCACCATCATGCTGCAATGCTTGACCACCTCAGCATTTCTCATGTGTGGGCTAGGACTCTGGTCCTTACTGCCAGATCTCCCATCCTGCCTAGGACCTCAGCCTGTGCAGCTTTGGTTCCACTGCAGCACGGAGCTAAACACAAAGTCACCCACCCTTGTATCACTGAAGCAGCTAACTAAGCTTTCTAGCATGAATAGTTCTGTAAGAACTGGGTCTGCATGCAATGCCTTGAAAACTTTACTCTGGCTTCTTATTAAAGCTAAGGGCTTTTATTACTACCATAAACACATATGGAAGTAAGGAGTGGAAGTTTTCATAACTCATAAGAATCGAACAGTTGGCCGGGACAAATCTGTTTTTCCCTGTGGACTAACAATGTTCATTTGTTCCAGTCTTTGCAGCCTCCAGTTCTAAGCAATATGTCAGGATAAAAGAAAAATTTTCCACCATATTTAAAACCAGCCAAGATTTAAAAAGAAAAAAAGAAAGAAAGAAAAAAAGAATTCTAATCTTACCCCTAATATTTCCTCTCCCTATAGAAACTCCTTTTTCTTATTTTTTAACTGGAAGCTGTAACAAAGTTACAGGAATGGTGGGACATAAAAATTGTGAGTATTTTTAAGTTTCTGTTTCAGTTGTATACTACACAGGCAAAGAAGCTAATTGCAAACACTTTTCTTTCTTTTTCTAATAACATTTACATGTTCAGACAACTGACCTATGTAAAGAGGACAACATATGTGAAAGGTCTCATGAAGCCTACAGACACATGCTATAGACGCACCTTTATCCTAGTCTTCCACCTCCCACAATAACCTTAGCTTCTCCTTCACTATGTTCCCTGTTCTATCTCGAATGGGGAGGAGAAGGTATGTGTTGATGGTAGTCCGGAGCTGCCAGTCTCAGCATCACTGCAGATATTATGCCCATCTTTATGAAAATACAGGCTGATGTTTGAAGAGCCAATGCCAGTCTCCATTTTAAAAGAAAACTATTGCTTAGTCTGTACAGTTATAGGAATTATTTTCCGATCCAGATAATTGCAACTGATTAAAAAAATACACACAAATGATGAGGAAATAACTCATTTATCCTTAATATTTTTATGTAGCTGCCTCAAACAAAAAAAGGAAATTGCAGTGTGACAAAAAGATACCTATATTTATACCAAGAATGTAACAGTTTGAAACCTATTTAAATTCCTTTTGTTAACCATATGTACTAAAATGCTTGGGTCATTTTATTTATTTATTTATTAACCAAGTAAATTTATTAACCAAGTATATTTATTAACCAAGCTGAGAAAATTAGTTTGGAGGAGCAAGATCCCAGAACTATTTCACAAACAAATCCTGGATTAAGATCTATTTGTGTACTCTGCAAAACGTCATCCAAGAAGATTTGTT
This sequence comes from Sula dactylatra, assembly GCA_013389905.1. Lineage (NCBI taxonomy): Eukaryota > Metazoa > Chordata > Aves > Suliformes > Sulidae > Sula > Sula dactylatra. Next base: position 5,031 of record WEKW01022732.1, read on the forward strand.
ATGTGCATAAGACATATCTTGTGAGCTTTTAAAAATCAGTCAGGTGATGTTCTGGGTTTTCAAGCACCTAAAAAATAATGATAATCACAGGCTGAGGTTCAATAATTAGACATGTTTCTTTTGATTCTTCAGAAAAGATGCTCTTACTTATGTCACTGCAACTTGAAATAAAATTCATAAATCAATGGGTGATACTTTTTGCTGTCTTGTTTAGGTTCTCACAGTGCTGGACTTCTGAAAATTCACCTGATATTTTTTTTTTCAATTACACAACCTTGGCTAGTGCCATGTCTCAAATAAGAATAAAACTGATGCATTATTAACAAAAAATTACTGGGAATGTTTTAAAAGAAGATGTACAACATATATTTTAATCTTCCAAAATGCAGGATTCCTTCCCTTTTGGTCCCTGCCAAAGCTCCTCCCCACTGCATTACGAGTGATGCCCCACCCTAGGTAATGCCAAAGTCAAGCACAGTCTTCACCCTTTTTTTACCTTTACAAAAAGCTCACTTCCATTTCTGAAATATCCTTGCCCACATGCAGCTCATCAGTACATCATCAGTCAGGGACACAACATTACTTTCATGTCATTTTAAAAGTAATAGCAAAAGTAGGTTTTCTTCTTTTAATTATAGATGCCAGAAGGCATTGCTCACGTATATTCAGTCTTCAGAAGACCATCAGCACTTGAGTGGTTTGGCCTGTGCCCCTAGTGCTAAGCAGCTGGATTACCAGTGCAAGGGAAAGTCTCACTTGGGCTCTAGCCTCCAGCACTGCATGAGTCAAGCAGCTCAAGATGAAAATGCCCGTAATTGTACTTTGCAACAGAAACTACATTTAGGAGCCTGACCAAGGGGTTCCTGCGGTTTTAGGGGGTGGTGGGAAATCCCCAGCACTTTAGATGCCTGCTGTATGAGTTGCTAGTGAGCTTGTGAGTCCTGGGAGCACTTGGTACTCAGCAGTACTGTCTCTGGTGGGCTCCTGCCAGGTGTCCTGCCTCCCTGAGAGCTGCTCTCCTGAGAGAGTTACAGGTGTGAGTGGCAAAGGAGGAGGATGATCAGGTTAAAAAGACTGAATGATTACGCACAAGAGATTGAATTTATGTTATGTGGAAGCTCTAGGTAGTCTTGTGTTGGGTTTTTTTTGTTGACTGACTATCTAATGTGTTTGTTCAACAAAACAGGGCATATTTTGTCACATATGAATGGAACTTACTGGAAAATGAAAGTTCTGTCTTCTAAAAATCTCAACGTTTTCTCACTCATCTGCATTAGAAGGAAAAAACCAAAACTTCCAAAAAGCTGCAGTTCTCTATCAAAATAACTCAGCTGTAGACCACATGGAGGCCTGGGAGGAACTGCTAAGGGTGTGATAGTGCCACTGCCACCTGTTCCTTTGGCTATGTGACAGACCCTTTCCCACAGGAGAGGGACCCAGGGGGTACAGGGTCACCTCTTGCAAGCCTGGGTAGGGATCTTTCCCTACTGACATGGTTGCTTACTGGTTAGGTCTAGGCATGCTGTCCTGGCAGATTTTGTCCCTTTTGGCAGGCAGTCTGCTGACTGCATAGGACGCCATGCATAGAAACCCAGCAATCTGCAATAGCACTGTGGGATGGTCTTGGGTTTCTCTCAACCTTACCTCCTTGAGGCTTCAGCCTTTTTTGGCTTTGGATCTGCACCTGAATACCTGGCTTGAACAAAGCTTACACAGTAAGTTTAATGATAAAATTAGACATAGATGGATGTGCTCTGAGTTCAAGAACATAGTGGTATCATGCTGATCTTTAGCTCTTAATTCTACTTCTAACGCTTGATAGTCTACAAAATAACAACAGACCTGATGCACTCTTTGTGCATATTATAAGGTAAAGAAGGAAGCTTAGTATATGAGGAAAATCCCATTGGGCATACTTTTCATTTTCTTGCGATGAAAAAGTTGTCCAAAAAGTAAATGAAACCTCAGCTAACACTAGTTTTGGCTAAATATTCACAAACACATTAAAATTATAAAACCAGCAAAACCAATAATGCCTAATTATTTTTGTGTTATTTTACTGATTCCTTCAGTGATTATATTGCAAAATTAATTAAAGAATGAAAAATGACAGCAGCATGATCACTTTTTGTCTTGTGTTTGTGTGTGGATAGATGGCAAATTAGGTTAAAAATCACCTAGCTGAGAACTAAGTTCAGGCGTTCTAACCTTCAGCATTGCAGAATTACTAGACCTTGACTGCTACCACAGATCTGAAATTACCACCTTGCAGGTATGCACGTTTGGTTAACACTTTAAATTAAGTGCCTCAAATAGAGATTTAATTTAGTTTTAAGAGGAGAGCTATTGTATGCTAATTAAACATCAAATCATTCCTAAAAAGGTATTTACTGAGGTTTAACAACTATGTAATAGAAATAGAACATCTATGTAGTTGCTCACCTTACATAAACAGGCTTTTAATAATCAATGGAAATTCAATTAACATAAAAAGATCCTATGGAAGCTCAGTAATTATACATATAAATCTGCCTTTAAGGCCCTCTATTTAAAGTGCTACTAGCAGTTTAATATTTTGTTAAATATATTCAGATTGTATGATATTACTATTTTTTTCTCTCTCCTCTTTTCCTTCCCAATTACACAACTTCTCATTCCCTCACATCTGCACAGTTTTCCTTTTTCCTCTTATGTCTTGACAGATTGGTGAACAAAATTCTTCTAAAACTGCTCTGACTCTTTTTTGATGACTTTGTTACTGTTTCATTTATATGCATTAAAATGACTACTAATGGGTTTTGGTTTGTTTACAAAGCAGGTTAGATAATGGCTGCAATATTATGCATAACTCCAAAGGGCAAGTTCTAATTCCATACATCCATCAGTACCTCTAAAACTGAATATTAAGACCACTGTCTGTGCATATATTTAACAATATATCCCATTATGGCAATCAAAATCCAAGGTACTTTTGCAGATCAAGGTTCTAGAAACATCAACGGTGGTCCCCAGAAAAGGAAATTTTCATGTTCTATTTTAAGATTAAATACAGGTATGCAATCAAAGACTTAAAAGTGTAAAAAACTGGTTTTTCATTTCGTTTTGAAACAGAAAGAAAAATGTGAAAGTCAAGAGCACAAGTCTGTTCTTTCCTGTTAGAAATACATGTCACAGTGCTGGAGCATTGCTGAATTATTAGGTGGAGTTTAACATGAATGTGAGGTAGAATTAAGATTGTTAGTGAAATAAAATGAACATCACCACACTTTTGTAGAGCTTACTTTCTTTATCTACTTAACAAACTATAGGAACTGAGTTGGATTGGAAAATGGAAGTTTTGTTCTGTGGGGAATTCCTGACACCTGGAACTTTGGTTTCATTTTGAATTGAATCAAAATTGTGCAGATTTGATATTTGGGGGGTTTTTTTATGCTACTCCTACAAATTGGAGGTGTTAGGGCTGTCCTAGCAGGTCAGTCACTTTTAACTTCAAAGAGGTAAACAGGGACTGAAGTGTTAGGGAAGCCTGACTGCAAAGAGTTAGAGACCTCTCTGCAAAATGTACCTGAGATTTGACTTGGGGTTTGGAGGAAGGAAAAGCATGTCATGGCTCTGTGTCATGCTCTGCTGTTACTGTCACTGGAAGACATCCCTTGTCCTACAACCAAACCTCCCACATCCCTTCATGTATCCGAATGTCTTTTCAGACCGTATTTGTTGTTCCTCCTTTCCGTTATCCCCTTTGCTTCCTCCTGCCTCATCGCCAGCACAACATATGCTGCACTTCCTTCATATCACATGTGGTCTGTGCCTGCGTCCTGTAGGGTAATGAAGAGTGCCCACCTATCCTATGGCCAACACCCTTTGGTCCAGGAGCTCCTGGGGAGGCCAACGTAGGCAAAGTAGCGATTGCTGTATGCTGAGAAAGTATTGGCTCTAGAGCTTTGTCCCACTCAGCTGCTGCTATGCATAGAACCCCTTCGAAGGCATTAGCATCCCCTTGACTCAGGGTTGGTGTGAGCAGTACCATTTGAGTTGTCCTCTTTAGTGTCAAGTATCTTAACTGTAGCATGGAGTGAGGTTTCTCTCTTTTGCTGATCCTTGCAGAGTGATCCTCTCCAGTAAGGTACCTAACCAGCACTTTCTCAGAAAGAAGAGGAAGCTCCTATTGTGCAATACTTTTGTGAAAGCAGTTGTAGGAGATCCAGACTCAGAATCCGTTTTTCTCATTGGGGACTTGAATCCCCATAAGCAGTATCCTAAGTTTCTTTCTCCCTACAAACTACAATAAGGGAATAGAGAGGCTACCAGTTCCTCCCATCACCATCATTCTATGTTGACTGAGGCCTTTGCACTGTATTTTAACAGCTTTGAAGAGGAAAGCAAAAATATATTTTGTACACTTTTCAGTAATGCATCCACCACTGGGAGCTGCCTTTGTGACTTGCATAGAGAATAGTTTCATCATCGAAGAAGTCTATAGGAAACAACAATGTTCTGCTCTGTACAGCTGGCTTTCAAGTACTGTCTGATATTTAAATTAAAAAATATTGTTGAAATGCAAGCGTCAAGAGTGAGTGGGAAGGCTAATTATTTGCTGCTAGTAGACAGACTTTTATGTTGCATGCTGGATGGAAATCTGTGTTGAATGAATGAACAACTTTAGTGAAATGCCATGTCTTTGTAAACTCTTCATCCAGTTCAAGAATGGAGCCCTTACAATGGCAGAGCATTTTCAAGGAGTTTGTAGTCTGTATTAAAATACAGAATGGTATCTTGGTGAGGTTGCTTTTTAGTGATGAATTTGCAGATGTAAGCATTAAAGAAAAAACTGAACATTAAAAAAATAGGAAAAGTAAACCAAAATAAAATTTCAAATGAAATAGAATTTAAATGTGACTTCTTTTTTTGACAATGTAGTGGCTACTTCGATGTAGATTAAGATTTCATGCAACATTTCTCTGTAGAAATGAAGTCATGCAACCTCCTGACCGCTTTAACAAAAAAATCAATGCACAACAAACAGGCAGTATATAATTTAGTGGAGGTCCACACAACATACACAAATGCAACAAAATAAGGAAATGAGCCAGTGTTTAACTGTATATAACTGCCAATCTCACAGCTGAGAAGAACTCAGCCAATGACTGTACCCCAATATTAGGGTCAGCCCTAAAATGCTGAAATCTGTTTCTTTCAGTACTTTGTATGAAAGGGGAAAAATCACTGCCTCTGTGCTGGCATTAAGGCTGGAAGACAGAATGAAACTACAGTGAAAAAAATCAGTGTGGAATACATAACTCCCTTTTCTCTGGTAGCATTGATTTCTAGAGCTGCCTCTGAGTTATAAGATTTTAAAAGCTCTAAAACATCTTCTTCACTTCTGGTTTTTGTCTGGAGATGGAATTTGAAGACTCAAATCCCACAAGAAAGGCTCTATTTGAAGGACTTCCAAACCAATCTGGAAAAAAACCATAACTTCAGAGAGTTTAGGATAGCTTTCCATAAACATCAAAACATTTTTGTTCTTCAATGGTAGTATCTTAGGGAAATACCAGCATTAGACTGTGTGCAATATCTTGGGCATTGTGCATGAGGAAAGAAGAATAAGTCCACAGAGGTAAATTTCCATCTCAAGCAATATGCGACCTCAGTCTGTGGTCAATTAAAGCAAATATGTATGTGTTGAATTCATTATTTGTAAGATTCATCTTATGTACGTGTTTCTGGTTTATATTAAAATAGTTTGGTCCTAAGCTTAGCTGGGGGTTGATATGAAATGCAAAAAGCCAAATATTTACGAAAGTAAGCACAGAAAACATACCTAGACTTAGGAAACACATCCATTTGATTGCTCATCAGTTTTGCAAATGAAGAGTGCATGATATTTTGTTTCTTACAGACATGAAAGTTGAATACTACTAGATTTGCAAAGAATGTCTACATTAGCTGTAAATGAACATCTTAGTGATCATTTAAAAAAAATCATTCTGGAACCAACCTGTACAGGTATAGTTTTGTAAAAGAATTTAGTGCAACTGAAGCAGCTGTCAAGTCCTTTAAAATCTTTGTTTCAAGTTGTATAAGCACTTCTTTCCTGCTACTATTCTGTCTTCCAAACCTAACATTGAATTTAAGGCTTTGCTCTCTGTGCTGCCAATTTCCTGTTCCTCTTCTCTGTATCATGTGGAACACGTGTCTTTGGGTTAACCCTTAAACTCTTGACTTTATAGTTATTTAAAATGAAGGCACATGAGTCTGCTCATGCTTGTAATCCACCCTAAGTTAGCGCAGACCTGAGGGCCCATGAATTGCCTTTAAAAGGAAGTTTGATTTTCATTTACAGACTTTTTTTTTCAGAGCCCTGAAAATTTAGCATAGTTGTTTAAAGTCTGCTGGAGTGTATAATCTCTTTTCTCCTTTCCCCGTGTTTGAATCACTGAATGTCAATTTGTTGATAAATTTTGCTTCTGTCTTATTCATATGGATGAATGGATGATTGTGTGTATATATATATCTAAAATCAGGCAAAAGATCAGATTTTAAACTGATGTAAATCGCTGTAACTCCCTTTCACTACAGATTCACCAAACAATGCAGAGTCACAGCATCTAAACATATGTCCCACTGTTTTCAGTACCTGTTTCTATGGCTGTGGTACAAAGTCCTACTTAAAGTACAACTGAAGAAATTCATGAAAGCAAGAGATAGTTACTGAAATAACTGTATAAGAGCCATATCTTTGCTCCACTAAAATCAAGAAAACATTTTTCATTAGCAGGTATAAGTTTAAATTTTCAAAATTTCTGCATGAAGAAAAATTATGTCAAACGTGGAAAAGACAAGTTTTTAATATTTAAGTAGCTCAATATAACCAATGTAGAGATAGGATATTTTAATCCATTCCTCTTTTTAATCTATTGGACATAACTTTATAATCAAATCCTCAAATTCTCTCACCATATCATCTCCTGACATTAATTTATTTCTTCCCATTGAAAGTTTTTGGAACATTACTACAAACCCAGAATTTCTGGGAAATGAGTAGAAGCACTGCTGTCATCTTTTTTTTTTTTTTTCCCTTTTTTTTTCTCAATGAATGTGCCACTCAGGTTAATAAAAACAACGTAAGATGTACCCTTACTGACTAACCAAGAAACAACTTCTTGAATCATAGAATCATAGAATCATAGAAGGTCCTGAGTTGGAAGAGACCTGCAAGGATCATTGAGTCCAACTCCTGTCCCTGCACAGGACAACCCCAAAATTCACACCATGTGTCTGAGGGCATTGTCCAAGTGCTTCTTGAATGTCATCAGGCTTGGTGCCATGACTACGTCCCTGGGGAGCCTGTTCCAGTGCTCCACCACCCTCTCTGGGTGAAGAACCTTCTGCTAATATCCAACCTAAACCTCCCCTGGCACATCTTCCTGCCATTCCCTTGGATCCTATTTTGGGTTCTTTGGGTTCTTGATATTTACTTTCATTTTTGATTTTGATTTGGGTTCTGGATCTTATTTTAAGTGGCCACAGTTGCTCTCTAGAACCCTTATTTAAGCACCTGAATTATTTCTCTTTCTAAAGGACGAAGCATCTGTGTCCCTGAGACCTCTCTTTGGTTTTGCCACTGGCAAAAGAAATCTCTCTGTTGTGTCTGTCTTCACCGTGTGTGCATGATAATTAGAAAAGGATCTTAAATACAGTTTTTGGCCACACATTCAAATATATCACTATACTTCTGGCAAAGCCAAATTAAATAATAATATCCATAACTTCCAGGCTCCCCTATCCAAGCTTCCAACTCTTCATTGAGATAACTTAATAAGAATAACCTGACTGAAGTGTTATTTCAAAAACAGTGGGAGCTAAATATATTTTGAAATCAAGCCAGTATTACTTAGGTGCCTAAATGTGGATTTAGAACTCTACCTTTAGGCATCTGAAATCTGTGGCCACATCTATTTTAAAACATCCGCTAACATCAGGAGGAGTAATTCGTGCTTATTTGAGGTCTGAATTTAAATTTCTCAACTTTGGGTTTCCTCTTTTCTTCCCCATCTCCCACAACTGTGTTTAATGTTTCAATCCACCTATGTCAGCCCATTTTTAAACAGTACATGAATTAACAAATAATAGGCAAATTAATGTTAATATCCACTTCTATCTAAATTCTGTTTCTGGGACTAAATATTGTTTCCTCTGACTTTTAAAAGAAGAATTGAAGCTAGGTAAAAATAATGACAAAAAAGATGGATGATATTTATTCTTTTTTTTTTTTTAGGAAATAGCTGGAAAGGGGTATTCACTTCATCTTTTGCTCAACTTTTGTAATAGAAACTTTCTTTTGGATGGTGGGGTATTCAGGTTCAAATCAATCCTATGTTTTGAAATTAGTTAAACGCTTATTTCCACTCTTCTGGACAGCAGCCAAGAGGGGTGGGAGTGGGAAGAAAGGCCAATGTGTGGGTTAGTTTTTGCATGTATATGTATATGGAGGCTCCACTTCCAACCTATTTAAGGCTTTCCACAGTAAAGAAAGAAATACAGGGATTATTTTTTTTTGTGCTGAAAGTCTATGAAAGAAAAAGAATAAATCCAGCAGCCTTAGACTCTGCATTTTAACATTTAGAGCATTCATTGTGGGTTGGGAGACTTCAATTGCAATCATCGCTCATGGTACATTTTTTTTTTATACTGTTTTTGTACATTCTTTTCAATATAAAATGTGTCAGAATACACTGAATTATATCTTGAAAAAGAAAAAGATGAGCTCGGCTGCTTAGCTGAGAGAAAAAGTTCTAGGATTTGGCACACAAATGAGTTAAGGCATCTCCCTGAAGCCCTGAGTGAGATGAAGTGCTATCATTAAATTATTCTTGCCAGTAAGAGATTTTATTCCAGAACTTTAGTTAATAAAACTCGATTTAAGAATCTGCAGTTGCCAAATTACTTTGTAATCAAAACCTCCATTTACCTTGTGAAAAAGACTCCCTTCTGTGTGTGAATCTTGAGGCTGTCCACCCAAGTGAACAATATTTTCTTCAAGAACGTCCAAAATGTATCAGTTTATAGAATAGCACAGGAATTTTTACTTTTCTTTTGATGGCCTGCATTTCTCCAAAATATCTGTGATCTCAATATGATTAAGAATCACTGACATTTTTCAGCACTCCCCCTCCCTCAGAAAATATTCTACAGACTTATTTCATCATATTCTAGGTTCAACAATAAAATAGTGATCTGACAGCTAATTTTGCTGATAAAGTTATTATATCTTTAATTATTATGACATGTTCAAACAAGATGTCATTAAAATGAACATTTAAATACACTCTTCCTTTCACATGAGTACTGCCAAATAAAATTGTGTTGAATTGCATGGTTTCAGTCTTGGCAAAATTATACAAATGTAATCCAATGTATAGCTTTTTATATCATGTGTTAATTTTTTAAAATGACAGTTAAATAATTAAATTGGAATGTTAACATCAGAGGTTCTTTCTTCTGAGAAAATTACATCGCCATTAATCTCGCTTCTTGCTGATGTTTTACCTACAGTGCTACCAGAGTTCTAAAATCCAAGGCTGAGTATGGAGTTTTAATTTTAACTTTGCAAATCTTAAAGTAATAAAAATTCAGGATGGTACTCCAAACTTCATCATAATTATGTCACATAACATTGAGATTTTAATAATGCAATTTATTTAACGGCTCAGTGAATTCTGTACCAGTGTGGAATAGAGTCATATATGCTGAAGAATACCCAGTACAAAGTTTTGCACAGTCCTGTCTGACCTTAAGATTTTTGCAGCTGTGAGGACCTAGAAAGCTTTGTTTTGTTTTGTTTTTAATTTTAGTTCACTGTAAAGGAAAATATTCTCCGTCTGCCTGACTTAACACAGTGATGATAAATTTTACCTAAGTGATGAATTAGTAAGGAGATGAAAATACAAGACAATCCTTTTAATTTTAATTTTTGTTCACAAAAAAAGCTTGGCCTAGCTAAGGTATATGATATATTCTGAGAAAGAAACTGTGTAGCAGTAAAAATTCTCTGTATAAATATTTACTTGTACAAGATGCTTTTCACTGCAACTGTGTTTTATAGGCCATGCAGGAGTTAATTCAACCAACAGTGAAATGTCATCACCTCTAGAGTAAAATGTGACAGTTGTTTAACAATGAACATAAATGATACAAACCAGTATACAGTGAATTAGAAGTATTTAAATACTTTATTCAGTTGCAACTGTAGAGAATATTTAAGTTGGCATAATATATTTACTCAGTTTGGACCTTGTCCAGGATGCTGCAGTTAACAATTTTAGCTCTTATGAAATGTGCCAGGGGATATCTAATTAGCCCACTTGGTCAGCATCTTAGATTTATGTATCGTGCACAGATAATACCTCCAGCAGCATCTTAGTATGGCATTGATTCAGTACGGAGCCAGAATGAAGAATACCACCTACTGAGTGACCAACACCACTTCCTACAACAGCTGGGTTTTCCTTGGAGGTCTTCCATCCCAATTACACAGCAGGCCCAATCTTGCTTAGTTTATGAGATCTGACAAGATCAAAGCCCAAGGTGGTATAGCTACAGACTTAGACTGTCTTGTGTATTTGGCTTGCTAACAAATTTATGTCAAATACATGTATCAAATGGTTTCTACTCAGATGCATTTTTGTTGTGTGTGTGTGAATGTATGAAAGAAAGAGAAAAAAGAAAATTATTTCAAAACTAAAAAAAACCAACAACCCGAATTTCTGACCATCACAAAACTTCCCTTTGCCTTCTTCACTCTAAAAGACTGTTCAGCTTTATTCTCTCCTTCTGTCAGCAGTGAGGAAATGGGAAGAGAGACCATCTCTATTAAATGTTAGTAAAATGATTTTAATATGCATGTGAAGTTTCTTTTGACCTGTATGCTTTTCTACTCACTTTAAAATAACTGTTCAAAGCATCAGGACAGTCAGAAATACAAACCAGCTAGGCAGCCTTAATACATTTTATACATTTTTTCCTACTGGAATTAATACAGTTTATATTAGTCTTCTAATACACTGTCAAATGCACAGAAGGAAATATTACTCATTTTCCTTCATAATATCCATCAGAGGGTTGTGCTGTAAGCAAAGTTCACTCATGCAGGGTGTTTCAGTTTAAAGGGGCCAGTGTGGTTGAGGATGTTGTACAGGTGCACTTACAATTTACTGTATGCACAGATGGGCATCATACCCAAGCCCCACTGGCTAGTGGTAGTCACTGGTACGCCGACCAGTCCTCCACACTAGTGCATTGTATTAGTCACTAGTAAGACAGTGTGTGAAGCCCAGTGTAAGAGCATCCCAAAATATTATGTCTTCTAGGAGTTGTAGTCGGCAGCAGAACAAGAGTTGTGCAATACCCCAATTTTACATGTCACTGTACCTAAAGGAGACGAATCCCCTAATGTCAGCCAGATACTTGAAATCACCCTTCTCACAAGGCAAGCCCTGAGGTAAGAGCAAAGGTAGAATTTATTTATTGAAGTCTAAGTCCTAAAGATGTGGTTACCAGACTCCTCTCAGATTTAAACCCTTGGCTCCATGTCCTCTCTTGGCCTCCAAGGAATCCAGCAATCCATTATTTATGAGAACATTATTTGCAGCGCTAGCAAATTCTTCACCACCCCCTGACACCATGCCCATGTTTTTGCTAATGGCCTTGGTGGAGCCATCTTCTGTCTAAATGATAAACAGAATGTACTAATGGTCCCACCCATAATTAAGTAATCGTGTACCAATTATTAACCCACTTTGATGAAATATTCCCCTGTGCCCAGGAAAGTAGACCTTGACCTTCATTGTGCAGTTTCACCATGTCAAACTCTTCTCCTAACAAGAATATATTGGCGCATGTACTCCATACAAGGGTATCTGTAAGAGCAATGCATGCAGCTCATGGAGTCTGGACACCATGGTAACTTGTCATTTCAGGAGGACAGTAGATTTTTGCTAAATAACCTCTCATGTGGCTGTGGTGGTTACCACAACAGTCTGAAGCAAACCGCTGGATATAGCAACAATGATGATTTTAGAGGACTATTGAGTAAAGAGATTTTATTTCCATGACCGGTGTTTTCTTAATGATAATGAAATGGATATAAATCATGCTTAGAACCTCACACCTCAGCCACAGTCAATGCATATGGGGCCTATATTTACAGAACTGAATTTTTATTTTCCAATCTCCTCTTCCATGTACTTGAATATTCTGTAAAAGTCAAAGTCAAAATTATTTCCATCTGATATCTCCCAGGCTGTCCTGATCAAAGAAAGCAGTCAGCTAACAATATGACTTGGTAATACACTTATCATTTCACGTTGGCTCCCTTCCTTATATATCAATATGCATTTTCACTTTCCCCTGTAGGGTTTGCAGATGACAGTTTCAGTACCCTGATTTATATAATTTTTATCTCGGTAATTACCTGCCTACTCCCAAAGTCTGCTTATGCTTCTAAATTGTTTACAAGTGACTATAATGAACTAGTGATGAAGTTTCTCTGTTCATTGTTTATTCCTTGTGGCAATGAAGACTTACTGAGAAACACTGCTTTGGTGTTTCTTGTCAACCTTGAACAGCATACTAATAGGTAGGTGGATTGACAGGTAGACTGCGATTGGCAGGGGTAGGGGAAGGGAAAGATTGCTTGACAGAGCCTGTCTTTATGGCGTATACACAGTGACCTCCCAAGTAAGGTATGTGTAAGTACCAATTCCTTTAGTATAAGTCTAATTATCTCTTGACCTGTGCTTCAGTACTTATAACTGACAAAATATATATATACAGTGCAGAATTTCAGCTTCCATTCCTAATGGGGAAAGTATCAGTCCACTTCCAAATCATCTGCTACTCTTATTAGTTTCTGTTTCAGGAGCTTTCAAAAACGTGTATCAGTTATTATAACAGTTGGTTTGGTTTTAGGTCCAAACCTCAGCTATGTTTAGAATAGTAGTTTTACTTTTACTGTGTACTAATAAGTCACTGTCACTTTTTGTTGCCACTGTGCGGCAGATATGCAGTTGTTTATGTTATGGGATCTGTGTATAATATGTTTCAGATTAACATTATATACTTAGTTTAAAAAGCTGCTCTTCAAGTGGTGGGTTTTTTTAGTTTTTAAGTGAAGATGTTTATTCACAGAACTCAAGTATCAGAATATTCCTAAGCACTGGAAAATTATTCTTCAGCTCAGATTTCTGCTTCTCTCTCATTCCGTCTGCATACTCACTTTAAAAAAAAACATCTCTTTTTTCTGCTTCAGAAAGTTGAGATGTGAGAGTAAGAGGTGATTGAGAATCTGAATGCTCAACAGCGTAGGCCATAAAGTATCTTTGTTGGCACTTGTGAACTGAACTGGGACAGCACAGCTGGATCTGAACATTAATTCCTCAATAATTGATGATTAATCTATTAAAGTTTAATGGAGAGTTGATAAGTAATGGTCTGGCTGCCATGTCACTTGATTGTAAATATAGCAAGTTGCCTGGAAATACATTTTTTTCTTTTGTCCATCAGAACCAAACATAAAGGAAGGAGAAAGAAGGAAAGAGAAAGCTAGACAGAGGGAGAAAATATGTCTGTGAGAAAAGTTTGGGTCAAAGAACCTCTCTGTGTCATGGCAAGCAGAAAGCACTGGTGGCAGCCTTAGGGAATCGATCACACAGGTAGGCTTCTCATGTGAACATGCCACACGTGCACTTGCTTCATTGCAATTCTGTGCAACACAAATCAGTCCTAGTGCATAGCACCACTCCACAGACTTCTGGAGAATATCAGGCTGAGCATGATAAACCCTTTTTATGGGTACATTTTCAAAGCAGTAGATGGGGTTTTAGACAGAAAAAACCCCAACCCCAAACCACTAACAAAAACAAACTACTTGCAATAAAGTAAGTTCGGTTCTGTATTTCTCTGAGAAGGTGTTGGAGGTGGAGGATTGCACATGTCATTGTGGCATGGCAATGTCTCAGCAAGCTATCCAAGAGCTGTACTTGATGTTAAAAGCACAGTTGTAGGGAAATGTAGAGAACACATAACATGAGCACCACTTTTTGCACAAATAGCTAATCCTGTCTTCACAGTTATCACAGCGGCCTTACATGTGCAGGTACTATGCTACGTTGTGGCCTTGAGTCTCTTTCCAGCCAGCAGAACTAGGCTTGTACATGGCTGAAATTCACCAGCGTAGATGACACCAGTTTCTTCCGTCACTTTTGATTTTGTCTCCTACCAATCACATATCATTAGGAAATGGGAATTAGGAATGTGTATCTGTTTCCATGGCAAAGTACCAACAAATACATTTGTTGCATTTGAGTATTTGTCTCCTTGGTTGGGATAAAATGATTAACAATATGTTCGTCTTTTTATGGCAGTTTGGGTAGATAAGAGAATTTAAAAACAGATTCCTTCATCCCACTCATCTGGTGTTGCTCTGTATTATGCTGTAAGGTGCCAAGTAGGGCAGGAGGCCTGGTGTCCAAAACTGTTGGGGAAACCTACACAATGCTTAAGAGCTCAGCAGCTCTTAGACTGTGTAACTGAATGATTCGTATTTGAGGTGGTGTGCATTATCTGAATATTTCTGTTCAGAACAGATAATTTCTAGTTGTATACCTTTTAACTATGAAGCAAGCATTTGCCATCCATCTTCTTCACTGTTCACTTTTATACATCACTGCGAGGGAAAACACCTTCTAGACAAAGCACAGTCCTGGTGTGAAGCTATATTCTGGGTCCTGATGGAAAGTTGCTTGAACTCAAATAAGTTGTTTAACTTAACTGTGCTTCATTTTCCTCTTTTGTAACATCCCTGATGCATTACAAAGTTTAATTCACTAATGCCTGCAAAAAACTTAAGCTATAAATGTCACAGAGAGTTAAAACAGCATTCCCAACAGTGACAGAATGACCTAGAGTTGTTGGGCTGGTAGACCTGCTCAGCTTGTTACTTCCCAATATATTTAAAAACACACAGTGGTAAATTTTAGACCAAGCAAATGAATAAGAAAACAACTGCATTCTCCTTCATTTCAAAAGTAAGAATGGTTCAGCTAGGTTCTCAGACACTTGGATATAACAGTCAATATAGACCACATAATCTTTGGTTTACTGAAGCAATTTTATAATCTGTATGGGAATTATACATAGAATTAATGTGTGATACCGCCACAACTACTTAAAATGAACATTTTAGCACAAAAAATATTATCAGTGGTGCTTTATCTCGGTTGTTCTAAATGCTGGCAGGACAATGGAGGAGTCTGAATGACAAGCAAAACCAGCTGAAATATGACAGATTAGGTTATGATGAAAGCATGAGCCTAAGTAAACATCATAAGAACAGAAAAAAGGAATGTGATTGAGAAGATTATATTTTAATAAAAACAAATGTTTTTAAAGATACTTATAATTCAGAAAGGAAGAAAGGATTATTAATGTATATTTATATCCAAATACATAGGAGAAGAATTTTAAAAGTAAATTTATTTTAAAGCCTGTATGACATGATAGCAATTTCTATATGGAAAGAGACATGTTCATCTCAGTGTTGTTGCTGTAGCTGATAGAAATCATGTGCCAAGGTCTGTTTTATGGGTATCTGAAGAGGTAGAGAATTTCTTTTTCTATTAATCATATACCTCAGAGTATCTGAAGTTAGAAAGAACAAAAGATGTTTGACTGTTGTACTGTAAAAGTATAAGAACTATAAATGGAGTTACTAATACATGTTTAGGCAATGATTCAAAGAAATACTACTTCAGTTAAACAAAAACAGAGCTCTAGAATAAAACCTCACCCTGGTAACATAGACAAAGGTATGTACATTTACCCTGGCTTTAGATGTATCAGAGCATTTACCGTGTAAAAAAACCCCACAAAACCAGCTCCGTGGTAGTAACTGTAAGCTGGTGAAAGCATTCCAGCCTCTCTTTAATAATGCACAGTTGGATGTAGCCATACCATTAATTAAAGGCTGGATGTTTTGTGAGCCCCTCCTCCAGCACATGTTAGGAAGCATAACACAGGTAGTAGCAGACACATAGTTACTTGTTTCGACCAGGCTTTGTCACTCAGGCAGTGCCAGCAATGGTTTAGTGTCCTCTTTGGGCTCACCAGTAACATTCAGTTTCAGGGGGACCAATGGTCTATCCAGGAGACTGAGTCCTAGTCATACTTGAGAATTTCATGCAGTTGTATAAAGTCTGTATTTAGGCCTTCCCTTCAAGTGTCTTTATTTCTCCTGTTGGCTCAAGTAGTAATAAAGGCTTTATTCATGAGTTGGAGAGCTGGAGGAGTTTGTTTTCAGCTTGCAGAAATATTACATCAAGATGGTGACTGTGTGAATGGAACAATAACATGCACAAAACTTACTGACTTATATGAGACAGAGAGGAGGCAAAGGACTGAGTCGTGGAAGGAAAGCTCACTACTTCATGAATACATTTGGGTTTTGGTTTTTTTTGTCTCAAATCTATTAAGTGAATGCCAAAACCAATAGAT
>WEKW01022736.1:0-12774 GCA_013389905.1 Sula dactylatra
TTGTAAATCCCAATAATAAATAACATTTAGAGGCATTCTTTATCAAGCTTGGTGAGCTAAACGTGCTACATTTGGTACTGTAAATACAACTGATGACATCTACTCAGAATTAAATCAGAGAAGGGCAGAGCAATAAAGCCATGATAATGGAAGGAACATTTATCTTCTCACTGTTTTATCAATACAAAAGCAAAGAAATCCACATTTTCATGCATACCAGGATATAATAAAGTGAAAAATACATAATATCTAATCTTTCACCTAGTTTCATAGGTTCAAAATAAACTTAATCACTTTACACCACTAAGATTAGTTTTAATGGGATGTTTCTAGTAAAAAAAAAAAAAAAAAAACAAACAAAAAAACCCCCGAAAAACAAACAAACAAAAAAATAACCACCAAAAAAACCCCCAAACACAAGAAAAGCTGTTGGAATGGTTTGGTACGGAATTACTACCACACATTTGCAGATGTGAGAAAGCCTTAGAACACTGCGTTTCAATGGAATCTCAGTAACTAAAAACAGAGTTGATGTCACACTTTGAAACACACTGCAATTACCTTTTTAAGAAAACGTGATTCTAGTGATCCATTCTTAATTTAATTAAGACAGGGAAAATATGCATGCTAATACTTCCCAAAGCAGGAAAGTTATATAGAAATAAAGCAATGGCGTGCCCAGGTAACACACCTGACACATTCACTAGTAATCNTCAAATGCTCTAAATATAATTTAAATTACTGGAGGAAGGCTGAGAGATCTCCTAGTTTATCATGCAATGTAACAAATCGATAATTTCTGTTTTGCAGAAAAGAAGTTTAAATTCAAAAAGAGCATACACAACACTCAATTATGGGTGAACATTCATTCAAAGACATCAGTCAGCTAGACCAATGTATATAGTGACTTCTGCATACTGAGCTTCTCATCCATGCTAAAAGTCAAAAGTATCTCAGGGAGACCCACAGAAATACTAATCTCTTTCCCACTTAAGAACAATTTCCTTTTCTCTTTCCTGATGCATGCAAGTTTAACCATCCATGAAAAGAAAACTAATATCTAAGAAAGCTTCCCACACAAGAACCTATGTGCAACTGAAAAATCAAATGCACCTTTCCCCCAGGCTAACTTTCTGTTTGCATCTACAGTGTTCAGAGAAAGGCTTTGCTGTTTAAATTGGTAATAATTAGGGTAGAACAACTGAGAGATGAAACTTCGAAAAAAAACAGATCACAAAAACTCCACATGGGCAAATAAATTAGCAGTTGATGGTTTTTGAGATTTCTTAGTTGCAATATTATTTTATTCATTCACTGTGAGGTGTTCTCTATCGCATATTTTGCATTCTTCTTCAAGTCAAGATGAAAGGTTTGAAACCTGAAATAGAAATTCTTCTACAGAAAAAGCTATGTTGAAAACAATATTGGCATTACCAAAAATATAAAGTACTGATTTAAAAAAAAAAACAACAAACCCAAATAGTTCAAATGTCAACACATTTGAACTTAAACGTGTCACTCCTTCTGGAATAATTATTTGGAGGTTTATTAAATCTATTATCCACTAAATACTGACTAATGAGTGAGTGGAAAGCAGAATAATTCTGGTTCTAATAAGCTCTTAGGCATGGCAGTTTTACAATACAGAAGTCATACCAGAGTTCTGGTGTTTCTTTTTGGGATAGTCCTACTCTCTTCAATAAGGATAAAGATCAGTTGGTCTGTACAGAAACCACTATTTACAGTGATTTAATTTACTATAAAATGATGATATTTCCGTTGAATTCCTTAATTATGATACAGAAATCTTCAGGGGCTTTATCCTTTATGAATGATACAGAATAGCAGAACCAAATAAAAGCAAACCACAAGCACATCAACAACCACAGAAAATTGTTCTATTTCATGTGATAGAAGAAATTTTCAGTAAATGCTTTCCTAGTCTTCTACTTCTTAGACCAGGAGCTATGCGTACAACCAAGGTATGAAGAAATCACTATACTGCTCATCTAGTTTAAGGGTATTCATAAACTTACCTATGGATTATGCACATTCTTATAGTCAAGACACAGAATCCTTCTGAAAAGTCAATCATTGTTCATTGATGCTTCTACTGTCTTACGGGCAGAAATGGATGTATTAACTCTCTCAATCCACCTCTGAAGGTTGATGTATCTACTATACTGGATGGGGTTCAGGTTTACATGCATTTATTTTTGCTAAGGTTTATTCCACCTGTGTTGAAGAAGGACAACACTATTTGAAGAAGACTAAAGCTGAAAAATGAAGCAGTGCAGGTTCATATCTGAAGTTGAATTAGGTAGATAAGTATTCAGAACACCTTTCTTGACAAAATTAAACAACTAAGTTGTTTAAACAAACTGTAAATTGTGTAAACACTGTAAGTTAAGGCAGACCTATTTTCCAATGAAATAAATCAGTTCCATATTTACTTCACCTTTTATGACAAAATTTCTAACTTTCCAATGGTTCAACGAGCACACACAACCCTCAAGAAAGGTGGGTGAAAGGTGCAAGAATAAGTAGAAAACAATAATCCATATCCAGTTCTTCAATTAGTTATATTTTTGAATGAATTTCTAGTCTATAGTTTCTCCATTAGCATAAAAACCCCCACAAACAACTGAATTAGGCATTTCAAAGAACTTTTACAATATGCATTTTGATTCCCTGCTGCATTATGCATTCTATAGAATACAGTCTCTCAAATATGCTTCAGGTAGCCAAAGCACTCAAGAAACTTTTCAATCATCCATATCCAAAGTTTGCAATTCTCCCTGTTTAATTATTCCATTGCACTGAGCAAACAGAAAGTGTTTTCTCAAAGTATCGGTCAAGCCATTTTGCAAATCTGCTGGCTCCTGCAAGTCACAACATAGCAAGGTTTAGTCCATTAGTATGACAGGTAGTGCTCTTACTAACAACTGCTTTTTACTCCCTCTGACAAATGTGCTCTGTGCCATGGCTGACGTTTGTGTAGTAATCAGGACTGATGGATAGGGACGCCAGTGCTGCCGAAAGTGCCCCCCATTTTAATGTGAGTGATTTGTCAAATGTGCTGCTATCACACTGCTGTCAGGCACAGCCAGGAAAGCACTCTGTCATCTTTCCACCAACCAAGGTCACTTTGGCAGGGACAGGAGAACTCTCCAATGAAATTTTCATCTTTACTGCCTATGTGAATGGCCTGGTCTTCACAGCATTTAGTTTATTTTAGGCAGTCCTTAAAAGTTCTTGCAAAATGTCCTTGTTACCAAATACTAAATTAAAATATTAAAATAAAAGGACTTTGAAGAAAAAGTTGCACAGCTAGCTAACAACTCAAATTTGGAGTTTCAGAAATGCAAACTTATTGTAACTCCCTGCTTGTCAAGTTCTCACAAGACAGACAATGAAAGAATTATTTAACAACGCAAGGACTTTCGGAAACAGAACACTTTAAAATACAAAGACAACACAGTATGGAACAAGAATTAAAAGATTAAAGTGACAAATCTACAAAATATGGCTGTGTATGAAATTTTGAGTAAACTGGAGTCTCCAAAAACAAAAGATACAGAAATCCAGAGAAAAGTAGAACCTTTACTCTCTACCATATAAATTGTAAAGAGTGGGTAACTGTTTCTGCACTAATTGTCATCTAGGAGTTTATTACAAGATTTTTTTTTGCAGTGTAGCAGCCTCCAATTCTTAAGCATGCTTTTTTTTTTTTTTAATAATTTTTCCATTTGTTTGTGCCAACACTCAAAAATATAAACACACCAATGGGATTTAGATGCTTCCGCATTTTACAAAACAAGTTACCTATATCTTCAGTCACTTCTATAAAAACCTGGTCTTCAGTGACTATGGAATTTATAAAAGACTTAGTTGGTGACCTTAAATGCAAAATGTGAGCGAAAAGTAAAAGCTTACGGGGGGGGGGGGGGGGGGGGATATGGAATCTTTCACAGGTCAGCCCAGATTGCAGTAGGTAAGTCATATCATTCCTATCATTTAAAGAAACATAACACAAGTTTGTCCATGAAGCAGAATACAAACTGGTGCACATACATGCTTGCCTACGACTCCATCCTAAATCTTGAGTATTTACCGACAAAAACCAAAGCCTGTAAGAAAATATCATTCAAGGTAAAAAGCCATAAAGATACACAGGCAGAAGGTAGCTGTAATAACAGAAAATGAGATAAATCAAACCACATGAATCTTTTGCCTACTACAAAAACCCAAATGGTGTGGGCAGCCCTGCACAGTTACTCTCACAGCTACATCCACTCCAATCCTATTGGCAATTATCTTTGCTTTCAAGGATTGCAAAGATGAAAAAAAGACAGTCTAGTTCACAAACACTGATGCTACATCCTTTTTTGCTGTGCATTTCTCCTAAGTCCCAGATGAACTGACAACCTCTACTGCTGCAAAGTCACCCTCAATGCTCCTACTCACATCCTAAACTGCAAGCACCGAGTTGTTTGATAAAACCTTCACGTACTGTGAATGTATTACCTTGAACTTGAGTGAACATTCATTCTATGACTGTAAAGTAAATATACATTTACTGTTTTAGTGACCACAGAAACCTACCCTCTCCCTTTTTCTATAGCATATCATTGCTTCAAATCAAAAGAGACTGAAGGATTAAGGAAAAGGGATTTTTGGAAAGTCAAGAAACCAAAAAAGAAAGGTATCATTCCCTTTTTATTTAGAAATAGATCTACCCCTAAAATGGCTGTCTCATATAAAACATGTTAAAAACCTACCAGGACTTTCGACGAGTCTCTCTTTAAAAGTCTCCTGCTTTTCTTCTGACCATTTATTTAATAAAAATTTGGATCAGGTAGTGATTTTAACTCGCTGTGACAAAGGTAAACATGCTTTTTGTGCTAGAAGGCCTTTGTTTCGCTGCAAACCGTGACTTGGTGTTACTCTAAGCATAGAAGGTAAGTAACAAGTAACTATCTACCTAGTTGAGATTGTCAAAAACATTTTATTCTAGGTCAAATTTCTGGGAAGCTTCAGAAAAATGTGACAGCAGCATCTAGGAATATAGTTAAGGGAAAATACAGTTTCATGCAAAGGATGAACTCATGCTGTTTCTTCCATTGAAATCTGGAATACCTCTACATTAGACAAAGAGAGAGTCATCCTGCAATTCTGGGTGAAACTTCTGCTGTTGTAGAAGTTCATACTAAAATAGTCAATGTATGAGACTACAAAAATTATCACTTGTACAGGTACAGTAGAGATGTACAAAAGAATAGCAGAAAGATAACCCCAAACCCTGTGTTCCTTTAGAAATTGGTATCACCACATGAAAGTCAACCAAACCTTTGTGAAACGACAGTAACAATAGGCATGGGACAGAAAAGAAAAATATCTGTTTGTTGTGGTTTAGCCCCAGTCAGCAACTGAGCACCACACAGCCGCTCGCTCACTCCCCCCACCCCTGTGGGCTGGGGAGAGAATCGAAGGAGCAAAAGCAAGAAAACCCTTGGGTTGAGATAAGAACAGTTTAATAATTAAAATAAAATAGTAAGAATAGTAATAATAACAATAATAATAATAATAATAATAATATAATACAAAGAGATAATGAGAGAGAATAAAATGAAACCCAGGGAATAAAGGGAAAAGGGAAAAAAAAAAAAAACACAAGAGCTGCAACCGCTCACCACCCGCTGACCGACACCGCCAGTCCCCGAGCCGCGATCGCGCCTTCCCCCGGCCAACTCCCCCCAGTTCCCATACTGGGCATGATGTCACATGATATGGAATATCCTTTGGCCAATTCAGATCAGCTCTCCTAGTTGTATCCCCTCCCCTCCCGGCTTCTTGTGCACCTGGCAGAGCATGGGAAGCTGCAAAAGACCTTGACCAGTCTAAGCGCTACCTAGCAACAACTAAAAACATCAGTGTGTTATCACATTATTTTCATACCAAGTCTAGAACACAGCACTATACCAGCTACAGTGAGGAAAATTAACTATCCCAGCTAAAACCATGACACTGTTCTGCTGTACTTTAACTTGTGGATGCCCAGAAAATAAAAAATAAGAAAGCAGCTGAGCTTGAATGAAAAGACTTGAGAAGTAGCATGGGAAAAAAAAATATAAAAAAGGGGAAATAAAAACATTGACAAGTGGAAACTGCAAAAATCTAACTGCAGCAAAGATAATGAAACTGTGCATTCAGGATGTAGGTATGACTATGTATATACATCTCCCTAATTTATAGAAATATATATGCAAACCCTATAATAAAAATGTTTCAAGTTGATCAATCACGATGGAAACCTTTTGCCAGTCTCAGTTTAATCTCTCCAGATCTCTTCTCAGGTGAAAATAAGGGTATCATAACCAGTTCTCAGACATCAGCACTTGCACAGATTACATTCGGACAATCATATATAAACATACACATACACAGTACTAATACATAAATAAATGCACATGGAAGAAAGCATACAGACAGAATCCTTTGGGGAAGGGAGGCCTTTGGAGACAGAACAGCAGCAACTCAAGGTCTAAAAGTTGAAGTGTTTGAAATTTTACTTGAGAACAATCCTAAAATAATTTAAGTTTCATGGTTGCATACAATATCCATCAGCAAAATTAATACCTCATCATACTGCGAATTAATAAAGAATGTGAGAGCTTTAGGGAAAAAAAAAATTACTACACAAAAATTATCATCATCGAAACAAAAAAGAGAGGAATTCCTAATCTTATCTTATGCTGATATCAAGGAAACTCTTTCAGCATTCCTTATCAAAGAGCAAATATTCACAGTCTCATTCTCCCAGATTCCTTGCTAACACTACTCCCTGTACAGGAAATGATAAATTGAACCCATGTATGTCTTCCAATTTCCTCAGCTAAATGCTTCATACTGCCTATTAAATATTTGAAGACAGTCTAGGAATTACCACATTATTTGAAAAACTTCAAGCTGAAACAACCAAAAATTTACATTCTGTAAGATAAAAGTAAGCATAAACCAAAACTAAAAATATTAAATTGTAACTGTACAAGATGAAGAGTTGAGATATATCAGTTCAGTCTATATTTTAGGAGGAACTAGATAATTATTCAACAGACAAAGAAGAGTTATTAAGCACGCTAAATAATGGTAAAATGATAATTACACTGGAGATTTGTCTTAATAAATGAGATGCGAAGGGGTCTTTATTATCCAGCCATGTGCATTTAGAATTTAATTAGTTATCACCTATAAATGCTAATACCAGAGCTGCCAATCAATCTCCTACACAGTAATTGAGGAAACTCCCCAAAATATCAGATGTGAATGCTGAAGAACTCTTTGGTTAGAAAATAGTTAACCCAACAGCAATATGGAGAGAAGGAATTCCTTCGAGAGCCTAAAGAGATGTTTTCATCTCATTACACCTACCTTCATAATTATAACAAACTCATCAGCCTCTAGATGAATACCATGTATAATCATTTTCCTGCATATTTTCCAAAGCAGGAAACTTAAGAAGACATAAATGCTACAGACTAATTTAAGCTATTTGCAGTTCTTATCTCGAACTGAAATAAGAAGAAAAAGGAGTATAGTGAAACTAAAAATAACTAGACAGGGACTTTTGCTTATTTATTTACTGTAATCCTTACTCAGAGCCAGGTAAGGAACAGGTTTTTCCTTTTTCAAGGAAGGTAAATTTAAAGCATGGCTAGACTATGGTCTCTAAAGAATAAAAAAGTAATGCAAATAACTAGAGAAGCTGGCATGTTTCTAATCTACCCAAATAGTGCTTTCATTAAAACATTTTGAAATACAGAAAAACAAAAGAAACAACAACCCAAAAACGCCACAAAACAAACAAAAAAATTTTTGAAAAGATCAGCCCAAAGATTAATTTCACCTACACTAATATAAAAAAACAAGCAGATTAGAAGATTCATTCAGCTGAAGAAAATCAATCACATAGGATGTACAGTAATAATAATCAGGAAAATCCTGACCCACCCAGTAAAAGTGGAGCTCTGCCAGAAATACATTTCTTGGCAAGGCTCTGTGCCCACTAATTAGAGACTGAACCATTTGGGGAAAGTTACTCTGTGTCCTCAGGAATTGATACAGAGCTGTCCAAATCCACCTACCTCTCCAAAAGTGAAATTGTGTTGTTACACATATTGGCACAGAGTAGGATCAGGCAATAGCGTCCAATGAGAATCAGGAGGATTACAGATGAACTGGGGGATAAAGGGTGGGTGTATGTACACATGCACAACACCTGCTTTGTATTCCCCCCAAGAAAGGCAATATTTTTCTTCATTAGCTGACTGCGCTGGAGAGCATGCAAAGCTGCCAAACCTTTGCTTCCACAGTAGTGATGCTGTTCCATAGCTCCATACGAAGATCGCTAAAGGAAATAATAGTCTATCCCCTGAATACAGATATTTTTATTGACACGTACAGAAAAGGAAACCAGTGAATATTCGTGTACCCATCTGACACCAAACACAAATTTCCTGTTTAATCCCAAACCTTTCAAATCTGTTTTCTTCACTATCTACCTCACAGTATTGGTATAAAACAGCAGGGAGAAGAGACGCAAGAGTTATCTCGAAGAGTGGTTCCAGCAATTACTTGCTCAAACATGGCTCTACATTCCCTGCTTCACACGCTCAGAAAGGAATTTCCTTCTAGAGAGTCAATGTGCATCACTCCAGTTAGGATCACCTAAAGTTTTTAAACTAACTGCTATGAAAAGTGGGATGCACCCTGATCCCATTTTGAAGTAAACACATTTCTACATTTCTGAAGTCACCAGGGCAGTGGGAGCTCTGCTTAAGCAAGCCTTAAAATCTGGCCTGATAAGGAAATGGGTTTTTAACATACAAAATAGTCTGAAATCTCTTTTAACACTTCATAAACATAATGGGGATCTTTCAGATGTGACATGATTAAGCTGTATGCTGAAGGAGAATCCTGCTTTCTTTATCTACTTTGCAACCTGAGAAACTTAAATTTCATATATTACGAAAGAAGTATTTAAAAATGCCCCCCTGCCCCCAAATAACAAGCAGTATTAACACATAATTTATGACAAATAACAATGAGAAAACGCATATGGACAGAGGCAGTTAAAAAGAATTGATGCAATCATTTCTATTTTTTGAAAAAATATCCAAGAAGTTTAACACAAAACAATTTAAGTTTCATTTTAAATGGTTATTTGCTTACCAAAAGCATATTTTACACCAATGTTAAAGACAATTCACAGCTTTGTAAAAATAGCTACTATGGCTGAAGGGCTAAATTTGACCTGAAATAACAGGCTGAAACCATGTGAGTACAAAGATTTTATTTCTAAAATAAAAATAAAAAAAACCAACAAAAAACCCAAACAAAAAAACCCCAAACATATTAGCATAGCAGGTGTCCCACTGTCCTTCCTGTCAGCATTCTTTACGCTGCCTTTGTGCATTGACTGGTATGCTTGGAAAGGTCATAAAAGAGAAAGGACAAAAAGAAAGAAGTGGAGGGAATATCTGAGAATATCAGAAAACAACTTGAAGTGCTGACTCATGCTGTAACCATACAAAGCTGAAAAATAGGCCACCGTAGAGAAAATGATGGGAAGCCTGAAAAATTTACTGCCTTCACTAACGTGTAAAATTCATATTTGATAAAACAGCACACAAAGGAGGAGTCCAACTTTCAAGCAACAGCCTTAATCGGAAAATCTTGTGGGATGCATTCCTGTCCTTAATTCCTCCTACAGACAACAGAGAAGAAGAGCAGGGCGGCAGCCCTCTTGCCAGTCACCCTCCAACAAAAGGGAGTGTTGTTTCCCTGCAGGCAGCCACAGCTGCTTCCCGGCGCTCTTGTGGGGAAAATTTCTGAAGATCTCAGTTCAGAGACTCTGAACACTGATGGTACACTGGAGGTACCACCTGCCCCCACCTCCGACCCTCAGTGTCTTTTTAGCTGACTATTATTTTGTACTAATCAAGTAAAGCAGACTAATAACTTTCCTATTCAGACATAATTCATTATCCTTATTTACCCAAGCTGGCAAAATTTAGAAAGATTATTCCTTCCAGCCTTTTTAATTACCAAAAATCTACTTGCTTTAAAATACCATAGTCTCCCTTGAGTATTCAGCAGAGCTGAAGATCACCATGGCAATAAGAAAATGGTGCCAATGTTACCTTGGCACTGGCTGTCTACAGATCTCAGGAGACTTAGCACAGGAGAAAATTGAGCTTACGTAAAAGCAGGAACTCACTCACTCTAATGATTTCAATATACCTTTTAGTTTTGCTAATTTGATGTTAAAGTTGTTAAAAAAACAAAACAAAAAACCCACAAAACAAAACACCCAAAAACCTTAGAAGCATACACTTTCCTAAACATACAAAATAGCTAATGAGTTTACTATTTCAAGGTGAAATCCACTTTACTTACACAAAAAAGCAAGTTCCTACAGTTAGCTGGATATGTGTGAAACTGCTGCCAAAGCACTGGAGGAAACAAAAGCAACCCACATGAAAACAAAGTTTGAGAAAAAAATTCTGGAGTTCTTCAGATCCCTTTAGATTTTAGATTCAGGCATGCGACAAAGATTTTCTCTACAACCACAACACATGAAGAAACCTGTAGTTCTGCTGCCCAGCCTAACAGTGCCTACGTTTGGTGGTTGGTGGTTTGCTTTTCCTTTTTTTTTTTTTTTTCCCCCTTCCCTAAACTGTGTCAGGGGGGCAAGGGATACCTTTTATCAGGATTATATCAGTCATCTAATAGACAACACAATCACACGAAACCTGGTAGCAATACAAATGAAAAGGAAAAGTACTGCAGTGACTGCAGTACTGCTCCAAGCTTTTAAACTAGCCTTTCTGTAAAAAGCCAAGGCAAGCATGGGAACATCTCCCGCAGGCCAAGTACCATACAGGCAACAGTGACAACATATCCCAGAAGAAACTACTATTAAGCCATGCAGGTAAAGATATAAACAAAGAGCACCCTCCCTTCAAATTTACTGTAGTACCAGTACAACTGCAGGTTTTCTTTTTACAGGTATCAAACTAGCCACAGATACATTAGGTTCTTTTGTAGTCAGCAAACAGGACAGAGGGGGAACAGAGACTATGTATCATCCCAATGCCTATACACACAAAAAGACAAGCTAATTCTGTATTAGGTGAAAGATGCATTCGAAATTTCAATGAAGAATGAAAACGTTATATTGCAAACACCAAAAGAGGGATTTAACTCCGTCTAGTGCTGAGTGATTCTGAATTAGCAGCCTTCAATGTGAAAATGCCAGTTCCCTCAATTCTCATTTTACAAATCTGGTTTCCAATTTGTATGTACCACTTTCTCCATGTACGCACAGAATAATTTTGTAAGTGGTTACTATAAACTTGGGCTGACATTTTATTTTTGTTAAGTAGGTAAATGGAAAGTATTAGAATATCATTTTACAATGATGTATTAGTTGTAGCAGTACTTCTACTTAAGATATATTTTGGGGGAGCAAGGAGAAAAATTATAGCAGGGGGCGAGGGAATCAACAGTGACTCTTCCACTTCCAGCATTCCGATGGTCACTGGTATCAAGTGTATAAAAGCCATATGCAGTGTCTGGCTTTTATAGAGTCAGAAGTGTCTAGGATATTCAAATCTGCAATTTGAATCAGATGCTTGCTTCAGTCAGTGTCACTCGTGTCTCTCACAAACACCAGAGTTACCAGGGTACAAATTCATTCACAAATTAAACTGAATGTTTTAATTAAGAAAGCAGACATTCTGATGCAGATAGACTTTTTGTTAATGTAGATGAAAGGATCTTTTTTCATCAGAAGGCAGGGAAGGAATAAATATTAAAAAACCCTACATGTGCCACCACACAAAATTATTGATACCTGAATAGCTCTAGTTTAATATACAGCTACTGCAAACACACTGTACAAACCTGCAGTTTAGTGTGGGTTTGAAATACAATGCCAAGATTGCATAGAAAGCACTCCTACTTTGCAAAAAGCATATTGCATTTCACAACACGAAATGAATTCAGATCATCATGAATAATACCAATTCCACTAGTGAGGTCAAAAAAGGCTCACTGCTTATGCAAGCTCATGAGAACATTTTAGCAAGAAATATAACGAGTTGCACTTGGGATAAGTATGGATGGCAAAGGCAACAATCCTAAAGTTTCCATAACAAAAAATATGGTATCGTGCTGAAAATTATTGACGTTTGACGTGGAAAAACATGAACAGAGACTGCTGTCCTTTGCCACACTTGCCTTAACTATCTAAAAGTCCGATTGCACTGTTCAACTAACTTGAAATCAGCAGAACTACCATTTGCACATCACTGTGAAAGGATGCTTAGCTGGTCACCAACACACAGAAAAAAATCTCAAGAACTAATCAGCACTTCTTATTTAATAAAGGAATTATAGATAGATGGGTTATTTTCTGCCCTCAAAATGTATGCATTTCAAATAAACATTCCTGGAAGAAGCTCTCTTGAAATTTCCAGGATGGACTCTTCAACGGATCAATTTGAAACCGCAGTTCCTGCTGTTTAAAACACTGTGGGGCAAGAAGTAGGAGGAGAATGACACCTTTCAAACTGCTGGGCCTCCTGACATTTGCTTAGTAGACGTTTTCTGAGAGAATAATAGAAATATCTACTGGATTACAGTTAGAACAAAGCTAATCCTGACTCAATTAGCTTCTTGGCTTTCCCCCCATGTGGTATGCCAGTATCA
>WEKW01022743.1:2397-15284 GCA_013389905.1 Sula dactylatra
AGCATCTTAGCATGATCAACTACAATCTGCCTAGCCTGAGTGCTAGTACACCTGAATTTAGGATTAGTCATTCGGTTTTCGTAATATCTGATTCAAATGAGCACTCATTCTGGGAAGTGTAGAAAAAGAATATTCAATGATATTTGAACTGGACCATTTAAATATGTAGCAATGAATTTGGAGTGCATGCATATTTATTTGCTTCACAAACAAAAAGCTATACAGTAGCTTCTGATTCAGTATTTTTCTCCTTTATCAAACTCTGCCATTCTACATAGTTTACCAAACTATTAGAAAAGCACCTGCTCTGTGCTGCTGGGAGATATTAATTGTGTGCAAGTGGAAATAATACCACTTTTTTGTTGAGCTGCACTGCAACAAGATTGTGGTGAACTGGACAGTTCAGTTTGAAGGCTTTGGACCACCTCTCTTTCTAACAAAACAGTGTATCTCAGTACTTGGAACTTCAAAAGGTGACCGTGCATCCTACACATTCTTAAATGAAATCATTAGATCACCATATTCAATGAGCCTTGATTCTTTCTCCGGGGGTATCTTCAACAGTTGATAAGTGAGCAATTTTTAAAAGTCTGCCCTACTGGCAACCATCTTGCAGCAGGTGCCCAAATCCCCCTACGTTACTAATCCTTGTTGTCATCTCTCACATGGGATTAGATTTGTAACGAGTTCTTTAAGTGAGAACGCTGCACAAGGATGAATGACTCTCAGACATCTCATCTATTTATAGATCCATATGGATCACCATTCCATATTAATTTAGACTGTAAGAGTTAAGGCAAATGCTATCATTTGTAGTGAGGGAAAATATTTAAAGTTTTTTTCTGAAAGGCCAAGGATTAAATAAACACAAAGATCCTTCAGATCCTTCCAGGTCAGGTTTGACATACATTTATAAGGCAACACAAGAGAAGTTACACTACCATTGCTCATGGCTGGTTTTTGCCTGAACAGTTTTCAAGAACCATAGCTGTTGATCTGGCACTTTTCACAAACACTAAATACAATGGGCCAGATCTTCAGCTGGTATTATGTGGAATTATGCCAGTGTATTCCAGCTAATGAACCAGCCTTAAATTTGAAATACACATGGTCTTTCTGAGAAACTAAGTAGCCTTTATTATATTAGTATATACTAGTAATACTGCTTTGGATCATTTTGTAGAGTCAAATCCAAGGGTATCCTTCCCAGGAAATCAATGTTTCAGTGGGTTATGTTAAGGGAAGATACAAAAGTGATGAGTAGAATTTTGTCTCCAAAGTGGCGTGATATATTAACAACCAGTTTTCCATGATTACTTTCACATTTCCCATGTTACTGTAATAAACTGTGACCTAACTGACCACATTCTTATTTCACAAGGCATAAATACTGCAAAAGAGCAACACATGTGCTACAAGAATTCTGCTCAAAAACGTAGAGCTGTATAAACATTTACACTCTTACACTCTGACACAGAAGTGCTCTTAGGTCAAGAATAATATACTTTGACTAAGACATATAGCTTAGGGACTTATGCCATTTTTCAGTGTTGAAAGAATGTATTTCAGAACATCCAGTGGACTCAGTCTCAAAAACAAAGGAACAAAACCAAAGCAAATCATTACACCCAATTTAATGAAACGAAAGCATGAAAAAGCCTATGAGCTAACCTCACAATGTTTAGGTTTATCATTGGTAGGTCTTGAAAGGAAGTTGATCAAATTCTTAATTGAAGTAAGCACACGTTCTCTGACTTCAGGAATTGCTCAGCCATACGCTAGCACAGAAATTGGGTCCCATCCTTTGACACTGCAATTTGCATGGGTGACTTTTCCCTTGTGTGCTCCATTCCCTGGTGACCACAGACCCTTGGGTGACCCTAGGATTCTAACCTAGGCCACTTTATTCTTTGAGGCAGATTTTTACTAACGGCAAAGCCAACATGGTAAGTCATCAGTTTTTACAGCATTTCTTGCACGGATAGACCTTGAAACACTATGTTAAATCTGCATGTCAAACTCCCACATTAGCAGGTAGACTCTTCAGTAACTAGATTATGTTTTTTCTTAATGAGTTTTGAGCTCAGACTTTAAAAATGGAGAGGCAGGTGTATAATCTTCTGAAATTCAAACTTTTTCCTTAAGGATTAAATGTGTTGTGACACTATTTTCATATAGCTCTCCATCAGTAAAGTAGTAACACTGTAATAATGAGGAAAAACACTTTTTAAAAAAGTAGTTGTATGTCACCATTATAGTAATTAGCAGTTAACAACAAATTTTAGCACTTTCTTGTTGTTATCTTTTCCTGTTAAGAGTTTGAGTCACAATAAAAGAGTAATTTCCTGTTACTTCTGGGGAATGGAGGAGGGTGGAGGAAGAAGGGGTCATGAAATATATGCAATTTTCACATATAACACACTGTTGAAAATGTAATTCTCTATGTGTTCTTTTCTGAAAATATGTTCCATATTCCTGGATTGTCTTTGCTATCAGGAGCAGGATTGAAATCTCCACTGTAGTATTTATCTGAGGCTGTGATAGCTCAGTTGTCTGCCTCCAAATGCCAAGATAGGGGGAATCTCATCAACCGGAGACCAGCTGCATGATGGGCAGTTAATAGATATATCAAACCTTAGGATATATGCTAAGCTGAGGAGATGATTGGTCGGTTGATATACTGATTGATTAGCATAGGGAGAATGGGTTTCTTCCTGACAACCTAAGATTATGCTTCAGCTAAGCTCAAATTGCTTACACCTCTTCTATTGGGTTTAAAATTACAGTCCTGTCATCTAAAATCTCTCTTCAATGAAATTTTTACCATATATAAAAATTAAAGGGAAAAAGAAAGTAGGTGCAATGGATAAGAGTAAATGGAGTAGATATATTTCACACTACTGCTGTTGGCACCACTAGAAAAAGTTGATAAGTAAATCCACTTGAAATATGTTACATATTCTGTACGCTACTAGAGAGGACTTTACAGTAATTTAGAAGTGGGGGGGGAAAGTTCAAAATACTAAAAAGGAATCAGTGCTAATATTATTGCTTTAAAAACACTACAGTAGTTATTAAGCAAAGTAATTATACATTTGTGATACTACGAATACATTTTTGTGCTCTTCACAGGCATTTCCTAGGTTTCGTAAAAATGTATTTAAATTATATTATAGATATCAGAGAAATATCACATAATTGCAACAGAATGCCATCACCTCACAGAGTAAGGCTTACATCCTGAAAGCTAGAGAAGCAACATATATACTTTCATATTTTTTCTTGAGAAGTCCAGAATTTGTTTTCCCACGAAAGCAGATAGAATTAAATTTTATTTACAAAATATTTTAGACTGTGTCATCAGTAGGGTACGAACACTAAAAGAAAACACAATATTTTTAAAAATTACTATACTACGTAATCATATTTTGCCAAAACAAATGCATTTCTTACACCTATCACCCATTTAATTCCCAGCATTACACATTCTTCACAATACCAGGCTTTGTCAGTTGAGAAAGATACAAATGCTATTAAATAAAACATTATAAAAACAAACTTTTTATTATCTTTAATTTGATACTTTGAAACAGTTTTCTGCTTGGGCAAACAAGAACTTAGTAGTCATGTAACAAAAGGAAAGTGGCTCATTGAGAATGTTGAAATCTGCATTAATAAATAAGACTGGGTTTCTCAGATTTTTTTCTTCCCTTTCGTATCTGCTATGAGCGGTAGGGGATCAGCTGCAACTCAAATCCCCAGCTG
The DNA here is from genome assembly GCA_013389905.1 of Sula dactylatra. NCBI lineage: Eukaryota > Metazoa > Chordata > Aves > Suliformes > Sulidae > Sula > Sula dactylatra. Next base: position 6,163 of record WEKW01022743.1, read on the forward strand.
AACAACCCAAATACAACTGAGTGAGCAGACTTAAAACAAGGCCATTTATTGGTGCCTGTTATGCAAACAAAGCATCCAGGCCTTAGAAACAGATGTCAACTGAAGCATATGCTTACTGTAAACTGGAATTTGATTCTCTTTATAAAAATAGACTTAAATGGGCCTTCAGAGACTAGGCTGCCTCTTGTTGTATACCATTGCCTAACTTGATTCAGCCTTAAGCTTTTTAAAAGATGAACAGACTGATATCCNTGAACAGACTGATATCCAAGGGCAAAAAAAAAAAAAGTTAAAAAAAAAAATTAAATGGGAAATAAATGATAACATGTTGGAGCAGTTCCCAGAAGCAATTTTACAGATTTTCTCTAAAAACACAAGACAGGAAGTTCAAAGCGCAGTGCAGGTCACCTATGGCATGTTGAGTTATCATTTTTAGACCACTTAGGGTGAAAAAGGGACTTTATGTTCAAGTGGCAAGTTTAGTACTCTGCTTTTTCTTCTTCCCCTTTTTTTTTTTTTTTTTACCTCTTCTCACATCTTGATGCCTTTTAAATGTCACTTATTTTACATGAGGCAGTTGGTGGAGACATGAGTCAACAGCAATCAGAACCATTATCCCCTGCAGCGAGCCCTGGTCCTAATGCATTATGACACCTTAGCTGGCCAGCCACCGATTTACCTTTCTGCTTCTTAGGGAATTAAGTGGCATCATGTGAAAATGGTTGTGATATGAACAGCATGGGCATAACTGGTATTAAATTTACCTCTCAGCCTAAGTGAATTTTCCTCACATGTGACTAATCAAAATGAAAGCTGTAGACATGGGCAGATCTGGCCAGCACTTCTCCACCCCTGGGATTGGGGCTATTTTGTTTTATCTCTTTGTACAAGCTGGCAGAAGTTTAAAGTGAAGGGGATAATCCAGTGCTGGTGTCTTTATGAAATAACATCCTTACATGAAGAGGCTTTTAACTGTCTGTCGCTGTCCTCTCAAAAAAAAAAGAGCGTGACAATCTCATTTTGCTGAGCACCCTCCCATGAAAGGAGAAAATAATAGCCATAACAGCTATGGCTAGTACTGACCTTACATGATCCATTATCCACTAAACACTTTAAAAGTCAGTTTTACATACACTGTGGGGGAAATTAGAGAACTATCACAATCATTTTCACTTTAGTGAATTTGTCTTCTGTTTGAAGTCAGTTACTTGATATCCTCATACATAACTCTCCTTATTGCTCCAAAGAAGAAAGAGGAAGTCTTGCTTTAAAAATCGATCTTGTGCAAAAAGGTGGGAAACACACCATACTTTTCCTATTCTGATTAATAAAGATACCGATAGCAGTGAAACTCAATTTAGCATGAACTTTCTTCGGAGTAAATGTGAAATAATACAAAAATCATTATATAATTTAGAAGTGTTCAACATCAGTACAAAAATATTTTTATCAATCATTTCAGCTGAGATAAGTAGGTGCCAAAGAAAGTGCAGGCAGAGCAATTATCATCCTGTGCAGTCAGAAATATATTTATTCACAGACTAGAGTGACTTGAATTTTACTACAAACCAGCTGTGAATGCTACTGATAATAACGGCAGTGCTATAGATTTTCCCAAAGTACTGTAGTCTCTTTCTAACAACTTAATTGTACAGGACAAAAATGCCTGGAGCATGAAGTCCTCTCCTACTTGCAAGACTACTCAACCTTCTGTGACTGGGAGAAATGATTTCTAATACATGAACTTTAGGCATTTACTGTTTGCTGTAAGTTAAAGTCAGTAGTAGCCATAGCTCAAATTAGAAGTATTTCTTCTAATTTTATGCAAATAAATGTTGATTATAAGCTATGACTCAGTGGCTTGAACTTTAAGATTAACTCAGTCTAAATGAACCTCAGTTTTAGGATCAAGTTGTGCAAGTTGTCCTTTCTAAGCATGAAATTTGGTTATGCATTTGTCTATTTTTTATTCCTATGATGGTTTTGTTCTGCTTCACACACCAGGGTTTGCTAAGTCCAGACAGTGCTAGAAGACTTTCAACAATCTATTACTCTATGTAATGCATGTTTGACTGGAGAAAAATAATAATAAAAAAAAGCAGAAGAAACCTATGAAGATTAAATTATGGCATTTACAATATCAAAGCATACTTTTCGTACAGAAAGAGAAACATAGAAATATACACACTTACAGCAAAGTATCTATCTCACATATTTTTTTTTAAGAACTTAAACAAGCACCAACAAACACCATAAATATTCTTTACACTCAATTTTAGAAATGATTGAAGATAAAGATTAGGAACAGGGTGCAGATTTTTAATCGTTACAAACACAGGAAAAAAATATTAATCATGCACGGAGCTTGTCTGGGTAACCTTCATTTTATCAATGAGGCCACATAATTAAGGTCAAGTTAATGTAGAGATTGAAATTTAGGGAACACGTCAATTAAGATAAACAGGAAAATTACCTCTTCCCAAAAGGATTAGCCTCAAGTGGAAAGGTTGGTTCAGAAAATTACAATCCATTTGGTAAGGAAGACGGATCGACAGAAAAGTTAAATCTGAAGTGTATAGGCTGGCATATTTTACCCACAAGTGTTGCAGAGAAAAAAATAGAATAGAATTATCTTTTTTCCCTTTTATTATTCTTCCAAAAAAAAAAAAAAAAAAAAGGATTTGCACAGCAAAAATGGTTGCAATAGGTATGACATATGTCTTCCTTTTTTTTTTTCTTTCTTAGTTTCAGACTTAATTGGACCTTGAAGTCTTAACACCCACAGAAAAGCAGAAGGTACCCTGTTTTCAGTGACATTATACATTAGCGTCACTGTAAAAATATCTGGACCAAATAGATATTTACAAATATCCACTTAAGATTACCATGTTTTGTACCCTAAACAACATGAATTATTATTCCAGAGTTTGACAAGAAACATGAGTGACAAAACACAAGCAAAAGTTATATTCTCCAATTGTCTAGAGGGTCCTGTCATTTTCCATTTAGTCATTCCCACTTCAGTGTCTCAAAAGCCATTTAAAAAATAAAAAATTTCCATTGATTGTATTCCTTTTTTGTTGTATTGCTTTTGTGACAATACAACAAAGAAACTGAGAAAGTTTGAATTGAATATGGGCGCCTTTAGTAAGATGACAAGACTGATAACTGCTTGAGACGTGGACTTACAGTGACACTCCTCCGATATCCTCTGCCAGAAATTCTGCACCTCATTGCATGCTACTTCCCCGCTTTCCAAACACAGAATAACACAGTAAACAAAACAAAGGTGGCAGATTTGATAGAGTCAAGGCTCCACTGACTTGAGTAAAACAGTTAACAATGAAAATGTGGCACTGGGATAATGGTTTTTCAATGCTTATCTTGAATGCTTTCCATTTATCACCTAGAAGTACATCTGGGAAGCTGGGTTTTTGAATATATATATAAAACCACCACTGTATCATGTATTTGTTTCCACCCCAGTGTCCTTATAGGAAGCAATGGTTTGCACAATTATTCGTACTAGCTTCTCTTTCAACAACTATTCCTCCAAAGTAACTTCCAAAACATCCAGCAGAATTTGCCTCATTAAACCTCCTTGGGGGTAGTCATTGCTCTGACAGGTCTGCTAGCACCAAAATGCCCAGGACCAGCCTGACATGACCAATGCAATCACTGCTCACCTGTCCTCTCTGGCTTCTCTTTCCACAAGACTGGGTCCAAAGTGTTACACTGCCCGGACCACTGCAGCGCCAGGTACGTTCACTTCATCTCATAGCCACAGCATATGAATGTTCAAACCTAGCATGTCTATTTACAGATTTGCCATCTGACTTAAGTTTTGACTGATGACAGAATGTTTTTATGCCATTTTTTTTTTAACAACATTCTGGGAATCCATGGCAGCTTGTCTGTGTAAGTATATTCTTCTTATTTAATAACAATTCCAAAGGTGCAGCTTGGGTTTTATCCTTTTTTTTTCTTTATTAAATATATACTGTAACATAAACTATTCTTTCTACTGGACTGACATGGACACCATAGGAATTTCAAACTATCCTATCCTATAGAGGGGCAATATATTATTATAGCCTCTACATAATGTTGAGATTTTTAATTAAAATAAGACTAATTTAATCTCAGCAAAGCAGCAACATCACATTTCAATATCACATTTTTTCAAATTCAGCTGTAAACCATTGAAACAAACTGTTCTAATAAAAAGCTATTACTGACCACAAATTTGGGAACATATGTGCCAGAGAACGCATTAACATCGGTGCAATATCACTTACTAGGGCAACAAAACTTTTCTTTCTTTTAGGAAAGAAAGATTAAATATGAAATCTCTGAAAGGCAAACAAACGTATCTATATATCTATTACTAAAATGGTTGAACAGAAAAATAGGAAAAAACACACAAATGCACCTTAAAGGCACCATTCGAATTATCCCCTGGGTATTGTTGTACTCCTTAGTTTTGTTAGGCACGATAAAAAGGAGAAATATTAGAGCAACCAAGCAGATGGTCTGTGGAACTAGATTACACACTTCAGAAATAAGAGAGCAGCAATGCATTCAACGCTTCTCTTCGGATAGAAGAGCCGTCTTAGCCTGTCTGACCTATTAGCTAGTAAACTGGAGCATACCGCCAAGTGCTATCATGCTGTTCCTTTAAAAAGCAAACAACCTCACTTTTTATGATAGGCACTGGATCATATTAAGAGAATTGTAGGTAATGTCTGCTGCATTAGGCAGATGGTCATATCATGAAACCATATACAAGTCACCATGACTAAAACTCATGTTCACTATCTTGTTAATCCGCATAAACTGCAAAACAAGGTAAACCTATGCTGAATGCTTTCCTTAGTATCTAACGTTCATATATATGCACACACATATAATATTTACTTATAACTTAAACACATAACAAGGTTCAATGTTTCATTTGACATGCTTTTTCATAACCTAGTATTAATTTTGTGTATATAATTTCGCAGTGTGAAAATTCTGATTCTAATCTCACCTTGATTTAACCTTTGCATAACTCCATGGAGCCTTCCATGGAGCCAGTGATAAAGTAGAAAACAGATAATTTAGATCCAGAAATAGTATGTATCTTCTCTAGCCATAAATAAGCTAAATACCAACAGAGAGTAGACTAGTACTCCACCGAGGCCAGGTTTTACTGTCATTTTCCAAAATACCTGGGTTTTCTTCTGTGTATGCTTCAGAGCAGTTAACATAATTGCAGAATGTCATGACTGCCTTTGCAATAGTATGTTTGCATCTCCCATTCACGCTTAAGCAAGGAAACAAGGGAGATGTAGCCAGTCTCCTTGGGAGAGGTCAATAAAAGCATATCACTCCACAAAATTGTCTATCAGAAGATCTGTATGATAAATATTTCCCCCCACCAGGGCTGCCACAGAATTGGAAGAAATATTAGAAGAACTGGATTTCTGTATCTTGCTTATTTCTGATGCACAGTAGAGATATTACTTGGTAATAAATTATAATTACTTGGCAATCAAATCTACATTTTTTTGACAATTAACAATTAGTTAATCTTTCTTTAAAACAGTAAAAAAAGTGTTTCCAGCAACCAGGCCTTTTCAAGATGAGTTGTCTCTACATATATTCACATGGAGAGCAGCTAGACATGATTTCACCCTCCCACAACTACGGACAGCATATACAAGCCCCACCGAACCTTCTGCTCAGTTGAAGAATATTTAAGATAGTGCATTTCCTATCTGCTAGGCTGTTATCAGCCACAGAACTGCAACTGAGCCCGGCAGACCAGGAACGATTTCAAATTGTACCTGGAGAGTCGCTGGTAACTAACTACCGCTTCTTCCCCGCGTGGCAGGCTAGGTGCATGTTCCCCATCAAGCTGACCCCAGGCAGTACTGTAAACATGGTGACAGATGCCAGGAGACAGGTCTGAAAAACTTCCAAATGAACAATTCTAGGTCTGCTGTGCTAAATGCAGCAGAACTCCTGGATAGTTTCCCGGATGGTTTAACATTTGGAAAAAATACGGATGGGAAACAGTGCATGTGTCCAGGGTGTAGATGTCTGTAAGTGAAGTCAGAGATACAGGCTCAGCTCTGCTGCAGCACGCGCTGACTAGCAGAGATCTGCTTTGTCTTTTCCTAACACAAAGCATTGGACCCTGCGCAGGTAATGAGGGGCACAGCCCAGCAAAGTCCCATTGTGTGTCTAAATGGTTTGGTTCAGCATTCTTCTGACCAACAATATACCTTGAACTAAAGTGGGAGGGAGAGGAGGAAAGGGAAAGCAGAGAGAAGGGTTTTAGAGGAGAAAGAAAATGGAATAGATGAGGGTGCTTATGGGTCATGCCTTGAATATCACCTGATCAATCACAGTGGTGGTCCTGGCTGGGTTAAAATGCAGAAAAGAGCAAGGAAGAATACAATGACATAGGAAGGAGAATAAATTGTGATTCTTGATTGTATCTTCAAATCTGTTGGATTAGGTGTGCTAGAGGGTTGAAACCCATGGAAACACTAGTAATTTTCTCTGGATACCTGACCAACAGCCTGTTGCTGAACTCCATGGAATCCGTATGTCAGAGTGTACAGCTAGTCCTAGAGCTTGTTCCTTGGTGCCAAGGAGAAAACTCCCAGTGTTTTGCACAGTTCTTGAGTCTTTCAGAGAGCTGAGTTTGAAAGAGCTCCTCTTTCAAATGCAAGGTCATCAGCCAGAGGAAAAAATCTTGCATTGGCCCTTTCTTTACTACTCTGAACAACATACAGGCCTTGTACCCTTGGCACATCTGTGGATTGGAAAGTTGAATCTGCTGTGCAGAGAAGGCCAGCTTTCTACAGGCTGATCCTTTGGATGTCTACCAACTTCTCTAAATTCAGTTTTTCAATCGCAGCTACCAGAGAACTCAAGAGATACTAAATAAATGTTGGATTTGAATATCCAGTCCTCAAGAGTTACCGTGTACAAATGTAAAATTAAGAGTTCTGAAAATATTTGTAAAATTATAAGAAAAATGTTGTTTCAAGGTATGAAATATTATTTGGTTTCTTGCACAAAACCAGCATGGAAACATAACCAATTAAAGTGGATGGCTGTGATAAAAGATCTGACTAGCTATCTGTGTATGACTATAGTCATTAAGAGAAAACATTTTGCTAAGATTATCTTAAAGGCCACTATCATTTCAGTAGTCAGTGAGGGACTACGGAAGAACCCTTTTAAAGATCACAGGAAGCATTCTCTATTAACTTTATATAGATTTGCCTAAAAAATTTACGAAGACTGCATTGTAACTAGGAGAACACCGCTACATTGCTTGCAAATCATATTTTACTACATGATGACCGATTGGCTCAACTATCTAAAGAATTTTATAGGAGAAACTGTAAATCTTATTTTTAAGTGACTGGAACACTGAACTCCATTAATTAAAACTGAACCTCATTGTTCACACAGAAATAAAGACAATTTGTCAAGAAAGACAATGTGTAAGCATTCTTGGGATCCTTTTGGTTCTTTCCATTGCAAAGTGAACAATCTCACTGGTACTCAAATTATATTCCTTCAAAGAACTTCAGAGTGCAGTTAATTGGATTCTAAGACATAATACAGCTTCTAAAATATGCATGAGCAAAACTGAGTTTTAGTAAGTTATTATGGATATAATTTCTTTAGGCTTCACTTTACATATGTCATTACCACCATGAAAGAAAAATCTTGGTGCAAGTAATGACAGAAAACCAGCTGTTTCTATACTAATTTTATGATCAAATTAATGATTGCCTTAACAGGGAAAATCTGGCTCTAAAATCTATATACAAATCTGAATTTTCCCAAAATTCAAAAGAAGCTAGACCCAGAATGTTTATTTTGTCACACAGAAATCATCAAGTATCGTTACTCAAGCTGAACACAATGCATTATAACATTCTTATTTTCTATTCTTCATATGTAGTACACAATATTAAGCAGACTTTTAACTTCTTAATAAATCAATTTTGCCTCACTTTTACAGACACTCTTTGTAAGGACAGTAGTGACAGTAGTAACAGATTACATTGTACTTTTGAAAAGTGCACATGAAGCTGGGTTACCTAATATAAAATACAAATTACAAATGCGACTGTTCATTGTAATTAGCCAAAAGGGGCAAATTCAAGGATTTTTCAACCGTATTTCTTTTGTATGCATTACATTTCCCTAGAATTACTAACATATGTGGACTTTGCAAAATAAGAATTCTACAAGCTGGTATAGTATTAATAGTCTGGACAGACCTTACTATGCAAAATTTACATAATATAATTTAACACGTCACTGGGGAAATTCTTATAGTGTAAAAGTATCTGCTTAAAAGTAGTATGGGAGAAGAACTGTAAAACAAACATGAAAGGTTCTGGCATCCAAGAAGTGATCTTGACAAGGTACATTTAATTAAGGATTATGGATTTCTGCACTTTGTATTAGCAGCAGTTTAAATATGTAATTCATGTAGTGGCATTCGCAAAATACAGTGTCCTGAGTGTGATTTTTTGCAGAACAGTCCCTTCTTGAGGAGAATATTCTCAAATTAAAAATTCTGGGTAACTCACACAATCCGAAAATATTTTCAGAGGGTCTTACTATCGCTTGTTGGAACATCCAGTTACTGCATAGGGTGCCACTCTTGGGAAGCACCAAAAGAGTATCTTGATACAACAAAGTTGGTTGCTGGAAGAAACATAAATAAGTGGTTCCTCCCAATGTCCTGAAGGAATTAGTCTTTAAAAAGTTATTTTATACAAAAAATTAATAATATTATAGAATCCTAAATATCATTGACATAACAGACAGCATACCATTAAGGGCAAAAATATGAATTACTAACAGAACAATGGATTATTTAGATACATAATTTTTTCTATGTTTATGCAATAAGCAATTCTAATACAACATCTGGGAAACTGTACATGTCTTGACACGTGACTGCATCAAGCACTAATGGAATGCACATCATTGAACAGTTCCACTAATATGCCAGCAAAATATCACTGATCTGGCCATGGATCTTGACTACATACTCTCATGTTTTCCTATTACTTATGTCTTTAGTTAAATAACTA
>WEKW01022745.1:10007-21270 GCA_013389905.1 Sula dactylatra
AAGACAAATGTTCAGATAGTTCTTAGCAGATTGTCTTAAGTTAGAATGCAGTTGGAAAAACTTGTCAATGCCCTGATAAGCAGGGGAAAGAATAATGTGTAATATTTTTTGAAAGTNACAAACTACTGTGTTCTCTCCTTATTAGTAATAATCTGAAAAGAAATTGGGAAGCCTGGATGGTAAAGGAAATGTCTTTCCCACCCTATCCTGTCTCTATGCAGAAAATTCCAGTCCCTAAATTTAGGCACTGTGAATTGCATTTCAGTCAATTCAACTAGAAAATACATGCATCTTCACCTTTGGTGCAATATTTGTCACTGTTTCTTAAATGTTTTGAAAATCTGGTGTAGGTCAATGTTGTCAATGTAGGTGCTCATTAATTTTGGCAGAGTTGTGGCCTAAATAAATGAATTCCCTTTTTAGTTTGCATCCGTCTGTCATACAGAAGACAGGGTAAAGGAGTGTAAGCATAAACTTACAACAATGTAATTGGTGGTTTGAAAGCAGCTCAGGTACCTATGGGTATTTTCTGTCTCTCATGTATAACCTGCAACCTAAAACAATTCATGCAAAATTGAAGGCAAGCAAAGAAGGAATCAAAGAAAAGGCAGACATAGCAAAAGGAAGAGAAGCAGAAGGGTTGTGTGCTAATTTTTGTCTGTATTACTCTTATTTTTCCCCATACATGCAAACTGTATTACTGTTGATTTATAGTTTATTTATTTTAGGTTTAAAGATGGTTATAAACAGTCCTTTTAAATAATTAGTACAGTAGAACATGGAGTATTATACTCTTTGCTTTTAATGAAATATCTGTATTTCTCATGTTTTTGTTTTCTAAGTATAATGTAAACAGAAATTACATTGGCATAACATTTTTTTGTTGGATGGAGGTAAATGTCTGAGTCAAAGTATTTCAGTATCTTGACAAGTGGTGATGGAAATAGGAGCAACCTATTTCCTTTTGCTTTTTGTGCTGACAAGTCTCTTTATATTGTGTGGTAACGATCCTACTTGATGAACGTTTTCAAAAATATAAAATAGTCTTATTTCTCTTCATTGTTAGCTTGGTGACGTGATGGTGGACATAGCGAGTAACATTATGTTAGCTGATGAACGTGTTCTGTGGATGGCACAAAGAGAAGCCAAGGCTTGCACTAGGATTGTGCAGTGTCTACAGAAAATTGCTATGTATCGGCTTGCAAATGGAGCTCAAGTTTATTCTACTGTAAGTATAAATTTATTTATTTAGAAGACATTTTGCTGGCTTTTGAGTTTCAATAGCTTTTTATTTTTCTTAGTGGATGTTGGCATTATCTGCAATGCCTACTATTTCTGTAAGGAGAAGAGAAATACTCTGAACAGATTTATTCCAGAAACAGTTTTCTGGGTGGTTTTTTATGGTGGAGAAACCCTTTAAGTTATTTATTATTCTTCCTGTGGTGTGTAAAATTAAATAATGTTTGATTTTTTTTTTTGTCGTCACAGTATTCTCCAAATATTGCTCTTGAGGCTTATGTAATAAAGGCTGCTGGTTTCACTGGGATGACATGCACCGTGTTTCAGAAAGTGGCTACGTCAGACCGTACAGGACTCAGTGATTATGGAAGAAGAGATCCAGATGGAAATCTAGATAAACAATTAAGCTTTAAGTGCAACGTTTCAAATACACTGTCAAGTCTGGCTTTAAAGGTTGGATACTCAATGTTTCCCTACTGACTTTGTGATAATATCTTAAATATGAATCATTTGGAAAGCAAGCTTATATTATTAATTTCTAATGTTAAAATAGCATTTTTATGTAATCCAGAATGACTGTGACAAGAGATAATTAAAGTGGCAAAGGATAATAAAGTTTGATTATAGAATAATTTTTTAATGGACACAGTTTTTAACAAGTAGATGTGGTTTTCTTTATTAAAACATCTTAAGTTGAAAGATGCTTTCAGACCTTTTCAAAAGTATGGAAATTGAGGTGCTCCCTACTTCATAGTCATACTTGGCTTTATTTTGCTGTATTGCCTTCATGACGTATTAATATGCCTTCATTATGTATTAAATCAGATATTACCAGTCTCCTAAAATGTCTGAAATATTCTGCTCAGAGTGATACAGAATGGAAACACTTCCTCATATTCTGTAAAAGTGTGTTTTCAGTTACATTCCCCAACATACCAGTTTGCTTTTATCACTTAATGTGTTTGGATGTTACTGCAGGGTGTGTATTTGAAATTGTTTATGTAATTCTATGAAATTACACGCATGCTTCCCTACCCAAGTATAACTTATATGCAAGTAACCAAAACCTGTTTGTTTACAGTGTTTCATTTTGAATGCTACTAATGCACAATTACAGCATTCCTCTTTGCTTGCCTTGGTTGCTGCTTCTAGTTGCCAATAGTCTAACCTGGAAAACTTCTGTAATACTTTACTAATACCAACTTCAGCTTTACTCTCTGTAACAAGTATGGTAACTACAAAATCTTAACTTTTTTTTCTTTTTAGAAAAGTGTTAAGACTTTAATAACCAGATTCAACTGTTTTATCATAGATTACTTGGAAACACTGTCAAATAAGTTTGTCACAATACATAGTCTGCTAAATGCATTCCTCTCTGACACTGTTCAGTTGGAGGATTTGCTAATTTAATCTCTGTAAAGAATTTAATTTTCTCTTTAAAACTTCAAAAAAATCTGTTTATTTCTAGAATACAATTGTAGAGGCTTCTATCCAGTTGCCAGCTTCCCTTTTCACGCAAAAGCAAAAAAGAGAAATCAGACCAGCAGATGAATCTGTCTACAAGCTTCAGCTTATTGCATTTCGTAATGGAAAGCTTTTTCCAGCAACAGGAAATTCAACAAATCTGGCTGATGATGGGAAACGTCGTACAGTTGTAACGCCAGTTATTCTTACCAAGATAGGTTTGTTTTTATTACTTTTCTTATGATCTTTAAAAATAAGAAACATTTTTGATTCCTTTGTTTTGACTAGTGTATATCTAGTAATATGTTTTTAGCATCTAATGTGTTACATGTTGAGAAATTTATGTGCAAACACATTTCTGTTGTAACAGATGGTTTAAACCTAGCCAGTCACCATGTTCCTATAAATGTGACACTGCGGCGCATTGCGCATGGAGCAGATGCTGTTGCGGCTCAGTGGGACTTTGATCTGCTGAACGGACAAGGGGGATGGAAATCTGATGGTTGTCGCATTCTTCTGTCCGATGAAAATATTACCACCATTCAGTGCTACTCCCTCAGCAACTATGCAGTTTTAATGGTATGACACTTTGTTTCTAAGTTCCAGAAAGAGACTTTCAAAATGCAATTCTGTGGGTTTTTTTCCTTGCATCAAAGAAAATGAGCATTCCCACGTTCCATTTCACATACAACTAGACATAAGAAATCTTCATTTTTTGCTTGTGTTGATATAAATGGTGTAAGATGAGGTTCAAGTGGAAATCTGTCAAATTGAAGTTAATTGCTGAATATACTAGACACAAAAGAATTTTCATATGAAAAGTACTATATTGTAGGAAGTCATTTTAATGAGCTACTGAATCAAATGGGCTTTTATGATTTTTAGTCTAATAATGACAGTTTACAATAAAGGTAACAGTCAAAAAAATCTGTCCTCTATGTTACATTAAATTTGTTAGCTTTGCCTCTTGACAGTGTTTTCCCAGCTTGGTTTTTTTTCTTTGCTATGATCCATAACCAGTCATAGCTATTTCACTGCAAAATAGCTATTAATTCACTAATATGTAGATCTGTTACCAGAAGACATCAATTGAAAAATAAAAAAGTTGAAATATTTAGTTACTATCCAAAATATTTTTAAAATATTGCTTAAAAGTAGTATCTGACCTCTAGCCTTAGCATATTGATGTCAGTAAAATGGTTAACCAGTTCTAAAATATAGAGATCGTCGAAGAAGAGAGTGAGATAATTTCTTTTAATGCTCTTAGGTTATGAAGTAGGACTTCTTATTTGTTTGTTCCCAGAGCTGTCCATTTCAGAATTTGGTCTGGGAAGCTTCCCTTTTTAGAGATGGCGACTGCTACCCTACTTATCAGTCATGTCATACATCAACAAATAAAGTCAAAGCCATATCATCAGAATCATCAGAAGTCAGTGATATCATCAAATGATAAAATACGGTACATAAAAATGGTAGGCTAGTAAGATGTTCAGGAAATACTGTTAAGTGTAAATTTGGTATGGGTTTTGTTGTGGTTAATGTGCTGTATGGAATTAAATGTATATTTTTATTTGTACATGGAAGAAAGAGGATTCCTTTGTCATGATCAGTGCATGAGAAGTTGCTATTTCTGTTTTGCAATTCAAATTTTCAAAAATATTCATCTTAAGAGAATTAAATAGTAGAATATCAAAAAGCTAAACATAAATAAAATTAAGATTTACATGCCAAGGTTTTTAAAAGAGCTCAGAGAGCAACTTTTCACTTTACCTCTGGTACTGTTTTAAATTACTTCAAACTGTTATAATCCTATAGTTGCATTCTTTGATATTTTTTAAATATATAATCCTTTCCTAAAACATAACAGCATTCTTGAAAATGGAATTAAACTTCATTTATATGTGTAGTATGCATGTAAAGAGAGAATATGCTTTAAATTGGTCACATTTCTGCCATCTGGAGGAAGAAAAATGAAGAGCATATCCAATCTGCTGCTGTAAACGACTATTTCTAAATTAATACATGGTAAGATTATATCAGTATCTTATTGTGAGTTACATAGAGAACTGATGACAATCCAAAATAAAAAAAGTTAGGGGATGGGGCAACTTTCTTCCTTTTCTGCCAGTGGCTCTCATTCTATGCTTGCTCAAAACTGGTATTCCTTAAATATTTAGCTACTTCCCAAAATGTGAGGCTGTAGGGACTGGAGAGGAAGGAGTAGGTGGAGAATAGAGAATAATGCTCATCTGTTAATGTTCCTTGCACACAGTTAATACACTCTAGAAGCTCTGGATGGATGTCTAAAAAGCTGCTGAAAAAGGTTTTCATAATGCCTATCCATATATTAACTCAAAAAGCCATACTAGCCTGTGCATGTATTAACTAAAAAAGCCATAATATCCTGTTTCATTTGTAGACTCAGTGTTGTGAAAATCTGGGTTCTGGTCCCAGGCTCATAGCTCTGGGTTCAGTTTTAGAAGTTTGGCTTTTAATTCAGCAGTTGTCATTAACATCAAATACATGAACAGTAGTGGCAGGAGGGACCTCAACTTAATATTCCATCATCCTGGCTGGATGGTGAATGAATTAACCAGAGTTTTTTCACTCTGTTTTAGTCTACCTTACTTCAGTACGTATGTGCATAGAAAAAAGCAGGTTGTAATGCATCGACCTGTCTTTACACGTTTCAGAACATAATGTAAAGTTCTTTCTGATAAGGAAACCGTAACTGAGTGCCTAGTTTTCTAATCTAGTGATTTAGGAAGATACAGTTATAAAATCTTGTATTTATTTGGAAGTCATTTTAACCACTGTTTAATAATAGAGAACGAGGAGGCTCAGCTGAAATCTCATTATTCATTGGCCTACAGCAGAGAAAAAAAACAGCAATGGTAGTTGAGAAGAGACAGAATTCTGCTAGTTGGCTATAAATGCCCCAATGTTCTTCTTACTGTCATCTCTGCTGTTATTTTACTGTCATTCTTTTTTGTTAAATTATTTTTTAGGATTAGTTTAGCTCAGAAATAACATCATTAGCTCCCCTCACTCCTTTTAGTAGGTCTGATTAAAAATGTCAGAACAATCGGTAAGAATTCCATTGACTTAAGGGGTATTGGGTCAAGGCCTTTGCTAGCTAGGCATATACTGAGTTTTCTCAGATGTCTTAGAAAATTATTGTAAATATTTTGATTTTGTAGCTCTTGTTCTCTAAATTCACACCAATACATGCATGGCATCTTGTTACCTGTCACCAATCTGGAAGCAGCAACAGGAATTCTCCTGCAGTTTCTGTTCTCCAATACTCACCAGCTATGTGTGGCAATACATTTGCTCATGCTTGTAACAGCAATGAGTTCCTAGGGATCTCTAGTTGGAGATCAACCAGGCCATGGGTAGTGTTGAAATCAGATGACACTGGCTGCCTGAGGCATAATATCTTATGATCTTTCTCAGAGTGTTTTTTCCAAGTGCCAAAGAAAGCCAAATACATAAAAATCAAACTGACAATCTGATTAAATTAGTTTGAAATGAGGTTAGTGAGTTAGTTAGGAATAACAAATTTATATACTGATGAAAGAACAATTGAAGGAGTGGTGAAGAGACTGCTGACTAATATAATTGTAAGCCTTAATTCAAGAACTCCTCTCCTTTCCATGAAATCAGATTAGCCGTCTTGACCTTAAAACAGAATGTGATTTTTCTCAAAACGAACTGAAGCTTCCTCGTGGTGTTCTGTTGTTCTTTGTGAATGCCAAATTTTGTTCTCCATTCCCCCAGCACTCTTTTGAACATTGCCAACTCTAGAGGTTTAAGAATGACTCTCACTCAGAATTATAAGTGAGAGAATTTTCTGTATCCTCTCTGTTCTGAAAATTTGTTTTTAATAGTTTTTTCCACCAATCTTAGTTAAGCAAATCTGGGTTTTTTAAGCGGTGGAAGGGACTGAAGTTGTTTTTTGGCTATGGGGTTTGGCTTGGGGTTTTTTTGGTGTTCATTACCATTATGGAAATGGAACTGTAGTAAACTGCAGCTGCATCCAAACAGAATTATTTCTTCTTGCTATTCATGTTAGTAAATAAAAATGTCTCAGATGTTATTTGAAATACTGCCGTGCTTTAACAGTCTAAGATTCTATTTCATGCTTACTCCTTGAGTAATATTTTGACAGGTGGGTTCAGAAAATTTGAACAATGCTAAAGAGCTGTTGAATTCTATTTAAGTTACCAACTATCTATTCTGGTCAAGCAGTAATCATAGAATAACAGTCTGGTAGGAGCATCTGGGTGTCATTTTGTCCAATTATCTGCTCGAAGTTTGATCAGGTTCAAAGTCAGATCATATTGCTCTAGGTCATAATGTCCATCTCCAAGGACAGAGATTACTCAGTCTGCCTGGGCAGTATGTGACCACTTTCATCAAAATTTTTTTCCTGTAGCTAATCAGATTTTCCATGCTGCTGATAATGTCCGTTACCTCTCATCATTTCATGGTTCATCTCCAAGAAGAGTTTGACTCAGTTTTCTTTATACCATCCCAGTAGGTAGTTCAATATAATGAGATTTCTCCCATCTTCCTTTTCTTAAAGATAACAAACCCAGCTTTTTCAGCCTCAGACATTGCATGCTTCAGCCTGCTAGTCATCCCTGTGATCTGCTGGACTTGCTCCATCCAGTATGTGAGTGCCTTTCTTGTACTGGGGAGCCTCACATTGAAGACAGTTCTGCAGAGGTGGTCTCAGTGCGGAACAGAAGGGAATAATCAATTCACCTGCTTGCTGGGGTTTTGCTAGTACATCCCTCTGAATACCCTCCAGTCTATTGATCAGTCTCCCCAGTCTATAGTGTCATCTGCGAACTTGTTGAGGACACTTTCTGTAATGTTCTTTGGGTTCTTGCAGAAAAAACAATCATAACTGAAACACACATTCTACATGCTCTACATGTAAGAAGAAGAAAATGGTGTGTGTCTATCAGCTGCTAACTTCTCTGTATATTCAATCATATATGAAGTTTAAGTGTTCTCTAAGATGTGTGACTGCATTTATAAAGGTCAGCCAGAATAGCAGGTAATTGTGGAAGAAAGCCAGGAACATCAAATAATAAATAATTGGAGGGTTGGGTGCAGAGGGGCGGATTTAATCTAGAAGGTTCCTGTTACTTCTTTATTTTGTGTTTCTTCTGCCATTCCTCCTGCCCCCACAAAATTAAGAGGTAAGGTGGACTAATGTTAATTTTGTTTTTGTTGTCAGGACTTGACAGGAGCTGAATTATATATGCAGCCAGCTGATCTTTTGCATCCAGTAATTTATGCCACTGCCATGGTTTTGCTAATGTGCCTGTTGATGATCATAGTCAGTTACATATACCATCACAGGTATGAATCAAAATTACTAGACTATAAAAATTAGTTTTATAGTGCTTTTTCTTTTTCACAGGAAGACGGTATAGTAATCTGCATTTGTGGGTTTTTTCCCCTATAAAATTTGTTGATGCAAACTAAGAGTAGCTATTTCATCTGTTCTTGAGTATGACAATTTAGCTCTCATAACGATGTATCTCTTTAATTCTTCACTTTTACTTCACGATGAAAGAAGAGACCACTTGAGAATTATGTTAGAATTTAACAAACTGTTCAGCCTTTTACATTTCTGTTGATATGAAAGCTTGAAGCCTAAAATTATTGAATCAGGCCCCAAATAGTTGTATAAAGCTAGTTAATAGAGTGTTCTAATTTCTTGTGATGAAGACCAGAGATTATATTTGATTACAAAGTATGTGGTAGTCAAACAATCATTAACAGTAATTACATCTCATTTATCACAAGTGTATCTTGCTAGTTTCTGAAAGAAAATAATGCAGCTGTGTTTTATGTTGTCTAATTCGTTTCTTTTAACAGTGTGATCAGGATCAGTGTAAAAAGCTGGCATATGCTAGTTAACCTGAGCTTTCATATTTTCCTGACATGTGTGATGTTTATTGGTGGGATAACTCAGACCAGGAATGCCAGCATTTGCCAAGCAGTAAGTAAACATGCAAACACTTGAAAAAATCAGTTACTGGTTTCATACTCCTGTGTATGTATATGCCCCCCTTGCCTCCTACAGAGCAGTAGTACTGTACAGGCACTCCATCAGAATGTAAAATTTAGACCAAAAAAAAAAATCTTTTTTTTACCTTAAAGATTTCTCTTGTGTTTTCATCCAGCCATGAAGATAAAACTAGTTGGTTACTTGAAAACTGGAAAAGTATTTCAGAAATGCAACAGAACTTTCTTTTGCCCAAAATGCTATCACTAAAGTTTTACCTGTTTATTTTTGAGACTTACTTATTATGAAATTGTTTTGTAGACCTGTATGTGGCCTTTACAGACCCTGTGAAAACTGAT
The DNA here is from genome assembly GCA_013389905.1 of Sula dactylatra. NCBI lineage: Eukaryota > Metazoa > Chordata > Aves > Suliformes > Sulidae > Sula > Sula dactylatra. The sequence continues at coordinate 19,098 of WEKW01022745.1, forward strand.
TTCCACAGGTACTAAAATATTTATTTCCATTTGCTCAGTATAGCCTAGAGGGAGAGAAGTGTTTCAAGTCAAAGACTCATGCTTTCTCTAAACAAACATCATTAGCTTTACTGAGACTCCTTTTATAATGATTTGTTCTTCAAAGATTTGGCCATCTCTAATTCAGTTGCAGTATTTCAGTATAGCAACAGTTGCCCCTTTGGAATGATATCAGTGAAACTTTTTTAATGTTTTATTTTTTCCATCCAGTGATTTGTAAGTTTCTAATCCCTCACTGTAATATTCCCTAATGCTTTTTGTTTGAATTTACAGTAGTTATTAGGTTGATGGTTCAAAGTGGTGCAATAAAATATGTCCCTGCTCTTTCTCCTACAAACAGAAAGAGAATGTTAGTCTGTGTGCATGCATATGCATGTGTGTGCACACGCACGCACACACACATATGGAGGTGAGGAAATAGTTTGACACCTATAACCTGTTTTTCTTGCCTTCTTGGAGTCAGTAATCCTCCAAGAGAAATTCTGTGATATAAATGGGTTGTTTAAGAGTTGTGCTTTTACTGGTGATTGAGACTTGTAAAAAAACCCCCACCTCTAGTCATCTTAACAGACACTGAAGTGTCGTCACCTTTTCCATGCATGTGTGCTGTCATTTAANTCTTTTAGGAGAACAATGTTCAGTTTATAAAATACTGCAGATGCAAAAGGACCTGACATACAACCATTTTCTTAACAGTAGTGCCCAGTCAGTCTGTGAGGATGACTTTGCATTTATGTTTGGGCTGGTTATATATTTAAACTATGACACTTTCTTTTGTTTGCATTATGTTGAACTCACTGAGGAGTTTGCTAGCTGTCTATATTTTGCTGCCTGCTACGTAGTTACCACAATATCATTAGCTTGCTGTTCCCTCACTTGTTTCAATTTGAATAATATCTGTAACACAAGACATTTTAAAGTGAAGTGTTTCATAAAATACAGAGTTTCCTAAAGTGTATTATTGATATGTAACATTAAAAATACTGGCCAGCAAAGTTCTTCCTGCATTATTAAGTTTTCCTTCCACTAGAGGCAACTGCAGCTATGTAGCCTTTCCAGACTCAGCTGATACGAAGATGGGCTTGCATAAGATATTCTATGTTTTGAAAACCACAATGACTTGGCATTTAGAACAGTCTAGTAAAATAAGAGCGTTATTTCTTCTCTTGAATTGAGCTTTTGAAAAGCCAGGCTTCATGCAAGTTGCATGTTAAATGATTAATTTTTTTAACTTGGTAGAAAGAATATGTTTGGGTGTTCATTTTTTTTTTTTTTTTAAGGTTGGGATAATTCTTCATTATTCCACTCTTGCAACAGTACTGTGGCTGGGAGTGACATCTCGTAATATCTACAAGCAAGTAACCAAAAAAGCAAAAAGATGTCAAGATCCTGATGAGCCACCTCCTCCACCCAGACCAATGCTGAGGTGAGCTGCTTATTTGTGTCTGCAACTCATTATTTCCCAAGTTGCTGTGCCCATATTCTGACCAGAAAATGTAACGGGTCACTACTGGTTTTTTTGCAGCTGCTTTACGTAGAAGATTTTGTTCCCAGGTCTGTAAAATCCCTTTGAGATTTTTCTGTTCCTCAACATTATGTTAAGGAGAATGACTTGAAAGACGATTGGTCTTAGCATATTACTGTTGAAATGCTGTGTTCTTGATTTGTAAATTAAGAAATTGGTAGTGTTTCAGCATCACTACTGGGGCTTTGATTAGGAGTGTAGATAGCAACACTTCCCATGAAATTATCATAGAAGAAAGAATGTGGAGAAATGTTATCACACAACTAACAAACACTGCAATTTAGATAAATAAAGTTTAATATGTTTTCCAAAGATTGCTTGCAAATAGTTTGAAAAATAGGTATTGGTCATTATCAAATGGAAATAGTGTTCTTTGTGAAGCATTCTTAGAATTTTTATTTATGAAATCACTGAAATTGAACAAACTAATTATCTGTTAAATTCACCCTATGTTAAATATTTTTAATAGAAAACATCAACATAAATTTGTTCATATAGCTTACTGAGCCTCTGTAATTAAAAACTGCTAAGCTGAAATTGTCCACAAGGTGGCAGAAGTTGACTAACTTTAGTTATAGGCAAAATATTTAGTAAGCTTGATTTTCAAGT
>WEKW01022745.1:22090-51909 GCA_013389905.1 Sula dactylatra
TACCTTCATAAGCTTCCTTCCCCTCTAGCACAGATAGCTTTATTCTTTATCTTGGGAAATTCATTGCACATAAGACAATTTTGCCGGTGATGATGATATTCATTCAGTGTTAATGGGACTTTGTCACAGATCATGAACAAGGTGGAAAAAGACTTTAAAATGGACCTGGTGTTCTGCAGAAAGCCACTGTAGACAGTAGAAAAGAGGTTTGCTGTGACTCACAGTAGCCGTGTTGAGAAGACAGTGCAACACTTGGCACTGGTTGGATTTCTTAACTGTGAAAAACTTGATGCCAAGTATATTGCATTGCTGTTCCAGGCAAGAGAGGGTGTAAAAATAACTGAGGTCCTCAGCTGCCAAACACAAAAAGGAAACGGAGTTTGTCGTGCAGAAATGGTGTTTTGTTCAGCAGGCTCCAACCAAGACAAAAGAAAACGGTTTCAAGTTTTTTACCTAAATGAACTACTTTACAAAGAACCTCGATGAAGATCTTAAAAACAGGGTACTTCATGTAAAGCATGAAATAAAAGAAAAACCCAAATATTTGTATTTTGTACTTTTATTTAAAATAAATAAAAATACTTGTATTTCTATAATACAAATACTGGGTGAATGTTCTACTTGGAAACACAGCGTTTCACTGTTTATGGGTTTGGGGTTTTTTTTGTTACCATTGTAACACCTCTTGTGTACCCATGTCATTAGGTTTGTTTTTCTCTTTTTGATCTAACTTCAGGAAAAGTTTTAGCTTGTACAGCATTCTGCCCCAAAATCTTAATATTACTGCATCTTTTCTAGCATACTATCTATATGTTCCTTAGTTACTATTTGGTTTGTACAGCTCCTTGCTACATGATAGTTTTGGTTTGTAATTTGGGCTCTTGGGAATTACTGAAGACTTAAACACACCAACACACAAGTGGTTTGAGTTTTTTTCCTCTTTTTTTCTTTTTTTGATGTTGGTTCTTGGTATTGTTCAAGGCCAGTTGTATACGTGTTCCTTCAATACAGCAAACTGAGCTACGGCTACAAACAATCCATATTGCTTCACTCTCCCACCAGTAACAATTTGCCTGGTGTAGAACCAGCTTCACCTAGCTGTTCACGTGTGAGTAGTGGTGCATCTTTGAGGCAGTAATTTAGTAACTTGTAGTGAAAGATAAATAGAGTAAAATTGCTACGAAGATCTGTTTCATCTGGCCAGCTCCTGATTGCTGCATCAAGATATGGAATAATCCAATGACAGAATTTGATTTGTTGGATTCAGCAACTAAGTAATATCTTTAGTGTACCTAGACTCTCAAGAAAGGCTTAACTGATTTTAGACTGTTGTTTTGTGTCTCAAGTGAGACAGCAGTAACTTCTGGTGAATAATCTGAAGTGCAGTGGAAAGGTCCAGAACCATCGGCATAGGTGTCTCTTGTTGACAGAACAAGCTACCCCTCCGTATGTCACTGTAGTAGTTTTCACTGCGTGTTCTCATCTGAATTTGGCCTGGATTAACATAAGATGCAGGACAGAGCGCCATTGATTTGAATGAGTATCAGCAATTATTGATCTGCCACTAATGAATTCAGTGTGAATTCACAGAAATTGGAATGAAAAGTTAGATACTCCAACAACATACGCCCTTGTCCTTGTGAAGGCATACAGTTTTTATTAACACTGCCACAGGGAAGCAGGAGGTGTATATACTGTGAGATTATAGAGTCAATTAAAAAATAAATAAATAAAAACAATGCCAACACCACTCCCCAAACCCCTCCACACAAAAACCCCAAGCGACAAGAGTTCTTATGGCTGATCTTCTGAACACAGTGACCATAATATTAGCCAGGTTCATCTCTGGAACACAGGGCATACCACTTAGTATTTTCTTTTGAAGTTTCCATATTCTTTTCCAGCAGTTTACAACTTTTGACTGCTACCGTTTGATTCTTCTTTCTAGCTGTTTATACTTTCGTTCAGTGCCTCAGAGGGAGGTGAGCAGCTGTGAGAAAGAGGTGGTTTACAACAAGAGGAAAAAAAAATTGTAGTGAGGAAGACTTAGAAAAAAATGTATATTGCCAAAGCCCAAATTCACCCTAATTATTTTTTTAAAAAACTTGTATATTTCCAGAATCCTGGAAAGCTCTCCTTTCCTCCATGGTGACTGACTAAAATCCATTGCCACTAAGCACCCACTGATATACTGGCTTTACTTTTTAGGTTCTACCTTATTGGCGGAGGGATCCCTGTCATAGTTTGTGGAATAACAGCAGCAGCAAACATCCGAAATTATGGCAGCAGACCTAATGCTCCTTAGTAAGTACCATACAAGTGAGAGATCTGTCATAAGATTTCATGGGTTTGCTTTTCTGAGGACTCGTTGCAATTAATTCTGGTTCTTCCAGAAACTGTAACACAGCCAAGATCACTGCAAAGCACCATTATGAACTGATAAAGCATAGTGACTTGTGAGAAAACGTTAATTTTGATTCCTTGGTTTGTTTCTTTTCCAGTTGCTGGATGACTTGGGAACCTAGCTTAGGAGCATTTTATGGACCAGCTAGCTTTATAATTTTCATAAACTGTATGTATTTTCTCAGCATATTCATACAACTAAAGCGTCACCCTGAACGTAAATATGAACTTAAGGAACCTGTTGAGGAACAGCAGCGGCTGGCCACCAATGAACACGGGGAACTGGCTCATCAAGATTCGTTGTCAGTGTCACTAGTTTCTACATCTGCTTTGGAGAACGAGCACAGTTTTCAAGCACAGCTGCTGGGAGTGGGCCTTACTTTGCTTTTGTATGTTGCTCTGTGGATCTTTGGAGCTTTGTCCGTTTCCCTGTATTATCCCATGGACCTGATCTTCAGCTGTTTTTTTGGGGCAACATGTTTAAGCCTCAGTGCCTTTCTTATGGTGCACCATTGCATTAACAGGGAAGATATCAGGCATGCTTGGATAACGACTTGCTGCCCTGGAAGGAGTACATATTCAGTGCAAGTAAACGTGCAGCCCTCCAGTTCCAGTGGAACCAACGGAGAGGGCCCTAAATGCACCAACAGTAGCGCAGAATCTTCATGCACAAATAAAAGTGCATCAAGCCTAAAAAATTCTTCTCAAGGTTGCAAACTAACTAACTTACAAGCTGCAGCAGCTCAGTGCCACCCTACTTCTCTGCCATTGAACACAGGTCCTCAGCTTGATAACAGTCTCACTGAACACTCAGTGGATAATGATATCAAAATGCACGTAGCTCCCTTAGAGGTACAGTTTCGGTCAAATGGACACCCCAGTCGGCATCATAAAAACAGAAGCAAGGGACATCGTGCTAGCAGGCTTGCGGTATTGAGGGAGTATGCGTATGATGTTCCCACAAGTGTGGAAGGAAGTGTGCAAAATGGCTTACCTAAAAGTCGACAAAGCAACAGCGAAGGGCATTCAAGGAGCCGAAGAGCATATTTGGCATATAGAGAACGTCAGTATAACCAATCCCAACAGGATAGCAGTGATGCCTGCAGCACACTACCAAAAAGTAGCAGAAATACTGAAAAAACAATAGCTACCAACAACAAAAAAGATATTCTAAGGAAACCAATAGCGGTTGAACTTGAAAACCAACAAAAATCTTACGGCTTAAATTTAGCCATTCAGAATGGACCACTTAAAAGCAGTGGACAGGATGGACCTTTGCTCACTGCAGACAGTACTGGTAATATTAGAACTGGGTTGTGGAAACATGAAACTACTGTGTAGCATTGTAATTCATTGCGGGATGAATCCATATGAACTGTGATTACACATTCCTTAAAGCTATTAACACTTTTGAAGACTGTTTACAAACTCTAGGTACTTGATGCAGGGAGGGAACAGAGATAATCTGCCAAGCAAAAGATTGTATGTATTGTTACCTTTGCTGTTCTTACAAAGATGAACTTCTGGTATTTTGTGAGATTTTTTTGAAGCGTCGATCTTGAGAGATGCAGAACGTTACTTTGTACATTTTTATTTTTTACCTGTAACCCTGCAGATGTGTCCACAACACATTTCAAATTTGTATTTAAATGTATAATAAATAGTATTTTCCCCAGCAGCCCAATGTTGCACTTGTTTGTTGGGTTTTTTTAAATATTATTGCACTGGATGTCATCTTGATTTCACTACTTCACTATCTTAAAATTGTGAGTTTCAGTTACTAAAGAAAATATTTTGTGCCTGAAATAGACAATGCAAATAGCTCAATTAATTGCACAAGACCGAGAATTTGTTTGAAATGAAGAAGCTACGTTTTAAAGAGATTTTTAGCATACAGGCAACTTGCTTACTCCAAAATCATTGTCTTGTACTTGCTGCGTAAGTTAGTTATATTTTCAGATGGCTGTGGCTTATTTTAATGCACTTGCACAGAGTTTTAGTTTACTTGGTAATGGTTTTGGATAATACTCTATTTTGCCCTCATAATTACTTGAATGGTATGGGATTTTCTTTTAATTTGTTTTAATCATTTGTAGTTGAGTAGGTTATGAATGTTCACAAACAATAGGTGCTGATTTGCAAAGGTCATCAGTACATACCTGTGAAAAGTAATTCAGTTGTAATAGTGTGGAAGAGGAATAGCACAGGTGTTTTGATAGATGCTAACAGGATAATCTGCTAAGCGTATGATCAGTGTGCAAAATCAGGGTCTTCAGGTTCAGTGTCACTGTACAAGCTGACTCTTGAGAGTGTTTTGAGTTGAAGTTCACTTCTACTCACCTGTATGTGTCTGTTTGCAGAATAATCTCCAATACAATACAGCATCTGTGTTGTGTTTTTTTTTTTTTTTAAAAAAGGTTTTAGTAGAAGGGCTAGATGAATAAGGTTATCAGTTTTATAAAGCATGTAAATTCCTGCAGTAGAAATAGCTAAAACATGCAATCTTTTACAATAATGTAAATGTTGAAAAATAAAAGCTGTAGTTAAACTCTAAATTTAATTGCATTATAATTACAAAAGTTAATCAAGGTCAAAATATGTTATGTAAAATGAAGTATAGAATAGAGTAGTTGTCAGTTATTACTGTAATTTTCTATATTTAAATTGTTGATGCCTGAGTGTAAACAGGATCACGTTTTGTGTCATCCTCCTGCTGTGACAAATTTGAGGTTGTAGTTGCAGAGTAATGCTTGGGGCTTTACCTGTTCCCAGTAACTGATACCCATTGTGCTGAAACCTCGTGTATTAGACAGCAAAAAATGGTTCTGTATGATGTAGTACTGTTACCACAACTCAACTTTTAAGCAACAAATGGAATCGGATTGTATATACCTGGCTACTTGGTTACCTAATTCAGGTACAGATACAGGTCTAACATCCTCAATACTCAAATATTATGTTAAATAATTTATATTGTGAAGACTCATTCAGGTATGGTTAATTATTGCTTGCCGTGTTTACTACATCCTCTGCTAATTGGTTTCATAGTCTGAACTAATCTTGGATGTACAAACCTCTCCAGTAGGACAGTCTTGTTAGGATTTGGGTGCTATTTTTGTTTCTTGTGAGTAGTTGCCATTCAAGAATTGTGAAAGCAACATTTTGACAAGTGTGTGACTCAGCTTTGCTGTTTTAATTTACTCACTCCAAGAGAGGTAGCTGGTAGCTTTTAGCTTCTAACCGACCTTAACAGCTACCGTATGGATAGCCACATAAGAAAAAGGAATTTATAGGTATTGCCAAAAGAAAAGAAGTTAGACCAAATGTCTAAATAAATAATGTAAAATATTTACTTTTTTAAGCTATTTGACAAGATACTTAAGCTTCTGAGACAAGTCACTGCTTTGTAATTGGGGGTGGGGTGGGGGAAGTTGTTATTTGGTGTAGCGGGGGTTCCTCTTGGTAGCAAAAATACATTTTGGACCTAGACGTCAAAACTTGCGACTTGATCCTGTTCCATTCCCAATGCTGCAGGTCTGTCCCTCTTGATGTAGGGACTGGCTGAATGAAAACTGAATTGCAGACACCAAGTGTAAGGGCATGTGCTAAGAGAAGCACTCGCCTCTGAGCTGAATTTGTATGTTACACAGCTAGCAGCAATATAATCACTGGTGTTCCTTCATACGTAGTTTGTAGCCCCAAACGCAGATATTTTTAGATTCTTTTTAATCAAGCATATACACTGTGCTTGTTTTTATAGTAACAAATATATGTACTAATGCAAATGATTTGTCCACTTTCTGTTTTCTTTAAAATGATAGCTTTAAAAAAATATAATCCATATATAATACGTAAAAATGTCAAAACAGTCCATACATTATTTCTTATTACCTGAACAAGGTATGATAAGGGTTTAGGATAAGATCAGCTGTCCTTTAGAATCTGCTTGCCCTTTGCTTTTAGCACTCGACACCTTTTGCACAGGTTTGGAATTGAACATCTGTTCAGTCTTTCTTGAAGCTGATCTTTAAAATGTCTTTAAAGTTAATTCTGTATGTAATACTTTTGATTGCTTGCCTTAAGTTTTGATGAGATTAAAAAAAACTCTTTGCCAAGTACTTAATAAATTATGAATAGCCTTGGTACATGTAGGGGTTTTTACTGTAAAAATATTCCGTAAATCATCACACTAATAAACATGCTTACTCCACTTACAGCTACGTACATAGCTGCATTGGCTTTTAATCTAGCAAGTGCTTTTGCTGCTTAGGTGGTGACAGACTAAGACATTGTTCTCAGATATAGTCTTGACAAATGCTGAAGAATACACTCATTTCCTGTGTTTCTCATGAAGAATCTTAAATGAAAGAATTTATGTAACTAAAAGGTGGAAAGCAGGTTATGAGACTCTGAATAAGTGGAGTTATTAAGTATAGTATCTTATAAGGAAATTGGAAACAGAAAATCTTCAAGCCTTTTTCTATGTTCATTCCTAATAGTGTAAAGCAAGTGTTATTTTCAGAGTTGTAATTAAACTTTGCATGAAAACCCACCTAAATCCCTCCGATGGAAAAAAACCACCACACAAAAACCTCATTTTTGCCTAAGTGGGACAATGAGAAAATATCTGCAATCATTAATCAGATATATAAAGGAGAGTAGATAACAGAAACTGGTGTGAGGACAGCCTTTTTTATGAGACAGCTTTGCCTTCGACCAAAAACAACGGTGGAGACTAGAAACAGCAGTAGTTAGTGCTGGTTGTCACCGTGATATAAAAGTCAGTACATTTGTCCATTCATAATAGAGTGACAAAAGCAGACTCGAAAAGCAAGTGGCACAGGTTTGGAGGAAGGTAGCCATAAACACACCCTGGTTTTTTGGCCAAAAAAGTTTTGGTGGTGATACCAAGGATAGGGATTGAGGTGGAAAAAAGTTAAGTGTTAGTGAGAAAGAGGAGTTGTTTGAAATGAGGCGAGCATGATAACCAGAGTTCTGCAGCCAGGCTGACGGTTCTCAAGTGGTGAGAGCTAAACCAGGCATTAATAACGGAACAGGTGAGGGAAGTATCTCCACCAGCTGTGACGCTCTCAGGGAGTGTCGGTGACGCCAGCATGTGTAGGGTAGCAGAAAGGCATCGTGTCAGTGTCATTAACTGTAACCTCAGGGGATGCATTAAAAAACGCGTAGACAATAAAAGTAACTTTCGATTAGGTAGACATCTTGTGAAGAAAGCGTCTTTCATAACCAGAAAGATAAATTTTCAGAAGGGACTTTTTCATTGTTTTGCTGAATGTCTGCATACAAAATTCGCGCATGGACACAGTCATTACTTGAATGTGTGATTGAGACCTGAAAGTGCAAGTATTTTCCCTTTTACTGAATGAGGAGCTCCCTGTATTACTATTTGCTCGTAGGTAATGTGTTATCAGAACACCTTAAATGCTGATTATTTTAAATTTCTGTAGATTAAGAAATACTTCAGGCATTGAGAGGAAGAAACAATTACTTTTCGTAAAATTCTTTCACTTTTACTTTATTCCATTTTGACCAGTTCTGTGTTAACACTGTGCTGCTTGCTGAAGCGCTTCGTCCTATGTATTGTATTGCTGCTGTTTCACATCCCTGAGCAAACTGAATAGTCAGTTTTGCTCAATGTCTCTAGATTTTAGAGAGATCAATAGCATAGACATTGGTGAGAAATACCACTGTCCTTGTAGTTCAAGATTAACGTATAACATATGAAGAAAGCTTCTAATTTAAATAAACACCCTGTGAATTTTTAACGCCTGCTTTCAAAACCAGAGGGACCTGTTGTGAGTGGGAGTTTGGTTTTAGTTTAAATCAGGTTTATACCTTTTCCAGTTCCAAGATTGGTTGAATATGAACATTTGGGGCAATGGAAGAGAAAGTGAAGTGGTGGTATCCCTGACTACAGATGTAAAAATTGTTTTATATGGAAGACTTAACTTTTGAAAACTACTAGGTTAGCAAGATCGTGAGTGTGACAAACTTTCATCTCTCTAATACCGGCCCACCAAACCTCACCTCCATTTAAGTGGGTAGAAAATGGCAGTAGCTGCAGTCCTTACGTACAGAGGTGAGGAGAGCAGCCGTATGCCTGGTATTTACTAACCTGGCCACTTCTGAAAGCCCTTGCAGAGCTGGTACTGCTGACCAGGCTTCTCTGCTGATCGCGGTCACCAAGGTATTGTAGACCAAATCCTGAGCCGAGTGGAATATGGCTCTGCACAGTCGAGACAGCAGCTAAAAGGTCAGTGCAGAGATGGGGCTTGCCAACCTTCTCACAGCGTGCTTCACAGCCAGTTGAGTACATGTCTAATGTGACTTCAGTTTAAAAAAAGCAACCTTTAATCACTGCAGCAATCTGCAATGAGAATGGAAGGGTCTGAAAATTAATCAAAATTAAATCCCAAAATGCACAATATGAGTATACAAATTAGGTGCTTAGTTGAACACAGCATCTTCTCTGATAGTCAGCATTTACTCAGTGTAATAGCGCTTATAGATCTTATGAGCTCTGTAGTGAAATAGATGGGGCAGGACTTAAGAAATTAAGGTGAGATAAAATGGAGGGGAAATTTTTAGTGTCTTTTAGATGAAGGTTCATGACAATTTGCACTTGTTGCTGAACTGGTGAATATAGAAGTTTCATACACCTCTTCCAATGGCACATCACTGAAAAGCCCCAAATTCTCAAGTAGCTAAACTTGATGAATAAAAGAGAATGCTAAATGTTAAAATAACATAAATAGATTAATATTTAAGTGTCTAGGGAATGTTTCAGAGAACAGGCTTTTCATAAAATGAGTAAAGACTTAGAAGACAAAAAACGTTTTTACAAAAGAAAAACAATCCTAAGTGCAAATTTCAGTTTTCACTTGCAGGAGGATGTGTTCAGCCCACTTACAAAGACTGAGGGGCCCGCTGTGTAGAACCAGTATGTAATTCTTGATGTAATGACCTGTGTTTCACATAGTACATTCCTGACACTTCCACTTCGTCTACTGGAAGTTCTGTTTGCTGACTATGATTATTCTGTTTCCCTCAACACCAAATGTTCCTCCTGAACCTGTTTTTCTAATCTCTGCTCAGCTACAAATTAATATAATGTTAGAAGGCCTGCTACAGTCTCCAACACCCTTCTACATCATTAAGCAGCTTCCTGAATTGTTTGCAGCAATTTCCCTTTAAATCACAAATGAGCGAGGAGTTCTCTATCAGGCAGAGTCAAATCTGAGCAGCAGAGAGGTGCAATATGCAGAGACTTAATTTCATCTGTTAGCTGATGATGTTTCTGTTGGATGCAAGTGGTGAAATGGAAGCTTGTAGGAAGGACAGGTTTCCTGCTAGGCGAGGAGGGATTGCTGGTAACATCCAGAACTGCTGAGCAAGATACTTAAAACTGGAATAAATACTCTGATGTACTGTGCATCTTATCATTAATTGGCTTAATCTCTAAAGGTGATAGACATGCAACTTCTACAGGCTCTCACAGGAGCTGTAATACTTGAACTTGTCTCTTCTGTTGATACAGAACACTTAACCGCATCAGACCACAGCTTAGTTTTCAGCTCTGATGGGCTGAAGATGTACTACTCTTACACATTTTCAAGGAAAACTGTGCTTGAATTTAATCACGGGTTGATAACTACAAGGCAGACAGTGTTTGCAGGGGAGAAAAGTTTGAAGTGAAACAGAAAAGGATAGTTAAAAGGCCATCTTTACTAAATATGGTTGTAGATGTAAAAATACTGATTCTCAGGCCTTTACAGTCTCAAGATTTGATAAACAAAAATGGAGACAATCACTGGTACCTTGTTCCTTCCACGTGTGGATAATGAGCAACCCAGCAGATTGCCCTGAAATGCTAACATGCTGGAGTGGCGTGCATAGTTGGCCAGTACTTCTCAAATCAAAGATAATCTGGATGTGGGAGCCACCAGTGGTGTATCAACACATACCTGAAAATGACTGCCATTATCCTATCCCGTGTAGTAAGGCTATCCGGTTATCCTATAGCTGAAGTTTTCTCTGAACCTTATGAACTGCAAAGGAGCTTTAAAAACGCCTACATCTAACTGTATAGAGTTAGAACAGTTTTATGTTAATATCTCAGAGAACTGCATTTTTCCGTCTAAAACGAAGTCAGGTACACAAGCAGAACTGCATGTGGAGTAAATAGTGTCAGCTCTTCCCTCCAGTATGCGGCTCAATAGCTTTCCTGTCACCTTCCGCAGCCAACAGAGAAGTGAAGTCTGATGTCTCCCATCTTTTTGACAAAAGTGTGTTGTAGTCTGAGATTCTTCTCATCTTTTATGTAAGTTGCTCATCAACTGTTTCAACACTGAGCTACCCAGCAAGTTTCATTCATTAACGATAGCAGCTCAATCAGTGTGATTTCCCCTTCCCTGTTACATTTGCCACCTTATATTTCCTGTATCCAGCATCCACTAAAGACAGCTTGTGTCTTGATTGTTAGTTTTGTAATGAACTCCTAAGTAACCTCATGTGTAAAGGGAAGCTTGAGGAATCAGAGGAGAATTTCCTAATCCTGTCCAATATTTCTGATAAAGCAATTGGAAGAGTTTTAATCCAATGCTTGCAAAAATCGAAACAAAAAAAAAAAAAAACAAGCTGGCAAAAAACTGGAAAGCCTTCCTGGACAAGGAAACTAAACAGATTTCCGATGCAGATCCCAGAAGGACTGAAAGTGAAATCTTAGTACTGCTTAACAGGTAAAAAAGTGCTCATTGTGGCAAAGATGAAGCTGCTCCTCACACTGAGATGCCCTCAGAGTGCCCAGTGTCTAAACACGGTGATAATGCTGGAGTTTAATTGCTGAGCTCTGATGGTACTAAGTCAGCCCCTACCGGCCTATTTTTGAAGCTTTTGTCTGAAAACAGGCAGGCAGACTCAGGAGTGTCACTAAAAAATTACTTAGAGTGAGGTTACATGCTAGAAATACCACATCAGTTAATGGCCAAAGTTATTTGAGGGGTGATGTGTGTTCCCAAAACGTCTTGTTTTAGAACAGTGTAATTACCACAGTCCTAGGACTGGGGTAAAGTTATTTCCTCCCTGCTGTTGAACAGCTTATACTTGATTTACATAGGCATCTGTTTGGTTTTTTTTTTTTCCTCCCCCCACCCCCACCCCCATGAAGATAACAGGTAACAGCTGTTAACTCAGCAAGTTGGTAGCTCAGCTTGTCCAACACATATGTCAAGTGTCTTTCCTCTCCTAACAGGATCCATCTCTTTTTCTCATTTCCCAAAATAATTTTTCATCTAAAGCTGTGTACCATAATGAGCAAAACCCCAAAAAGCCCACCCCAAGTCCCCTGCACACCCTTTCCCCTCCCCCCAGGAATACTGGCTTTTGCTGCAGTACGGCTTTATTGAACCGGGAAGAATTTAAAAAAAAGTTTTATTCAACATAATTGAAATTAAAATAGAGATGGCAAATTTCTGCAAGGCCACAGCATTTCTTCTGTGAGACAAAAACTGTTCACCTATGTAAAGATGATGGGCCCTATGGTAGCATGATATCATTATTAGTCTGGTTCAGAAATGCAGAAGATTGCCTGGAGATTTCTAAGAGCTACTACATTATTCCTGTTAATTTCCTTAGGGTTTCTGCTTTTTGACAAGTATCACCTGAGCCTTGTTGTCTCAAGAGAATAGTAAAATCATCATTCTTAATGCACAGGAGAACACTTAAGAAAATAAAAAGCTCAACCCTTTCATTTCTGAAAGTATACGACAGTTTCTAAATTTATGCCTACTTGTGTAACTTTACAAAGGCTGTTTGATATAGCTCTATTAAAAAAAAAAAGACACATACAAATCTCCTTAAGGAAATTAGTTTTTCTTTTCAAACTGTGTCTGCTAAAAAGATCCAAGTTAGTGTTAGGGTGTATTTTTACATTAAGACAAGTTTTTCAATTTATTACAAATAGGTGTCCAGAACGACAAAGCTATAGTGAATGCCTATTGATACTCACATGCTGTCCCCTGTGCTCTGCCATTTCCATTGCATGCTCTGTACAGACAAAATCAAAGCTGGGGTGCCGTCAGGCAGGTGTTTTGGAAGGGAGCTGCTGCTACCATGTGCCCTGTGATAATGAGGTGCCAACTCCTCATTTCTACAGATGTAGGCTCTCAGTGAATCGATGCTCTCACTCTAGCCATGATCAGACCCAGCCTTGGCAGTTCGAGCTACCTGCTAACGCTAAGTTATTGCTCAGCTAGAATACCATACTACATAAAAATTCAGCAGGAAGAAAATGCGTGCTCCTTTCCAAAACCTAACCTGCACAACTGACCCCCTCAGCCTCACATATAACAGTTGCAGGTAACAAACCTGGTTTTTACCCTGGAAAAGCTCTCCTTTGGAGAGGTGTCACTGTAGCATGTCACCTGGCAGCTCTCAGCCCACGGAGGGATTAAAGACAGACTTCATTTGAAACTGTTTGACCTGTGGGCAATAAACATAAGTAAAAAGAATTTATCAACCAAACTACTTACAGAAAGTGGAAATCAGGTGTTAATAACAAAACTATTGACCCATGTTTTTATACTTTGAGCATAAGATGCAGAGTATTGTTGTCCACCTGTTTCAACTCTCCTATTTTCATCCAGAAGTAAAAGCTTCAGTGGCTTTGTGCAAAGAAAGAGAACTGCCCACACCCCGGTGAGGAAGAAGGCAGCAACACTGACTTTTTGCACAAATTTCTATGGGCTTTGAATCACAACAGCTAGTCCGGCCTAGGAGGGCAACTAAAAAATACAGGAAGGCAAGAGAGACGATATTCTAGATATATTACTTCTGAAGAGCAAAGCGTGCAACCAAAAGTACTGGGAAAATGTTCTCTGTGTGCAGCCTTTTCCTGGAATAGCGAGGAAGCTTGCTATTAAAAAACCCCAGCCTTTAATCATGCAAATATTCCCTTCTTCGCTTCAAAGACAAAATTAAAGTTGGTGTGTTTCAAGTTACAAGATTTGCAACATTTCCTTTGTTCAGATTTAAATAAAGTGTACTTTATCAGTGGCATTACAACCAAATCTTTTTGACAGGGGGGAGACAAAATTCCCTAGAACTGTGCCCCAATTATTAATACAAAAGCAAACAGGAAACAAAGGAACTTAAAAAGATAGATGAAGGGAGAATGGAAACAGTAATGTAAGAAGGACATGTGAAAGAAAAGGCAGTTCACAGAAAGATTTTACCTTTAGGCCAGGCTAGCTGAACTATAGCTGTGAGGGCTGTCAGTGCCAACAGGCCTGGACGCCACCGCCTGCTGCTGCTTCTGCCTCCCAATGCTCCCACACCTCCAAACAGGCTACGACTGCAGAAACAACATCCAGGGCCTGAATGGAGTTCAGGAAGATTTGAGAAAGAGAAATAGAGGAGAAAGATCATTAAAACAAAAGTATAAATATATTGTAATGCTGCTAGTGACTTGCCACTTGTAACAGTGTTGGGCAAAATGAAGGAATGGGAACTCATCACAAACATATGTCATTGCAAACATACAGAGGAGGCATAATAATGATCTGAAGTAACAATGTGAGTAATAGTGGAATGGTAAGGAGGCAGTGCAAGCCTGTCACAATAGATGGTTTCAGCCACAGAGTGAGTGTTGCCACGGATTTCAATAAGGAGCACTGTATTGGTTTTGCATGGCAAGGTTGGGGTTGGGGGGGGTGATGGGGTGGCTTCTGTTAGAAGCTGCTAGAAGCTTTCCCTGTGTTCGATAGAGCCCATGCCAGCCCATGCCGGCCAGCTCCCAGATGGACCCACTGCTGGCCACGGCTGAGCCCATCAGCGATGGTGGTAGCGCCTCTGGGATAACATGTTTAAGGAGGGAGAAAAAAAAAAAACCACAACCTGTGCAAGTGCAGCCAGAGAGAGGCATGAGAATATGTGAGAGGAACAACACTGCAGACACCAAGGTCGGTGAAGAAAGAGGGCGAGGAGGTGCTCCAGGCACCGGGGCAGAGGTTCCCCTGCAGCCCGTGGTGAAGACCACAGTGAGGCAGGCTGTGCCCCTGCAGACCATGGAGGGTAATGGTGGAGCAGATCTCCACCTGCAGCCCATGGAGGACCCCACGCTGGGGCAGGTGGATGTGCCCAAAGGAGGCTGTGACCCCATGGGAAGACTGTGCTAGAGCAGTCTCCTGGCAGGACCTGTGGAGAGAGAGCAGTGTGGAGAGAGCTCACACTGGAGCAGGTTTGCTGGCAGGACTTGTGACCCCATGGGGGACCCACGCGGGAGCAGTCTGTTCCTGAAGGACTGCGCCCATGGGAAGGGACCCACGCTGGAGCAGTTCATGAAGAACTGCAGCCTGTGGGAAGGACCCATGTTGGAGAAGTTCATGGAGGACTGTATCCCGTGGGAGGGACCCCACGCTGGAGCAGGGGAAGAGTGTGAGGAGTCCTTCTCCTGAGGAGGAAGGAGCGGCAGAGACAGTGTGTGATGAACTGACCACAACCCCCATTCCGCATCCCGCTGTGCTCTTGCGGGGAGGAGGTAGAGAATATCGGGAGTGAAGTTGGGCCTGGGAAGAAGGGAGGGGTGGGAGAAGGTGTTTTAAGATTTGGTTTTTATTTCTCATTACCCTACGCTGATTTGATTGGTAATAAATTAAACTAATTTCCCCAAATCAAGTCTGTTTTCCCCGTGATGGTAATTGTTGCATGATCTCCTGTCCTTATCTCGACCCACAAGCCTTTCATTGTATTTTCTCTCCCCTGTCCAGCTGAGGAGGGGGAGTGATAGAGCAGCTTTTGTGGGCACCTGGAGTCAACCCACCACAAGAAGACTTTCAAAGTTGCCTGCAGTCATGTTAAAATGGAAAAAGTTCCTGAATGAGAGCACACTCTAGATCATTTCCAGAAATGAAAGCCTACTTCAATTACAGGGGTGGCCGGGAAAACAAAGAGCACAGTGCAGCTGTGATAAGAAACAGAAAGCGCAGAAAACTGGCAGGTAATGCTGCATTCATAACTAAATGCTTTTATTATTTTTACTTTTTCTGATGTACATTAGAAGCATGTAATTGTTTTCTGGTCCTTATATTGTTATTGGCTCTTCAAAATCCTGCATTACCGGCCCCTGAACACCTAATTCTGAACCTGATGCAACAGAAGAAAAAAAAACTCCGAACAAACCAACATCCCCCGCTCAAACTCCCAAAGTCTTTGCTTTTGTGTTCTCATAGAAATCCTATTAGAACAACAATGTACATGTATTCCCAAAGCAATAATTATTTACAAAATATTATTACAAAATATTACAAAAATGATTACAAAATAGTATTTTGCAGGTAATCTATTAAATTACTCTGATGCTTTCATTGATCTCCTATGAAGTCAGTGAACAATAAACTCAAAATATTTAAAATGTCTATTTATGAAACCCAGATGCAGAAAGCAGCCGTGCGTGCCCAGGCCTGGCCAATATAATCATTGCATTAAGGAAACTGATTTCTGGTATGTGACATCTGGCTCTTGCATGTGCATCTTATGTGTTAAGAATTGAGCCAGAGAACTAAATAAATTAAGGTGATTCACAATCAATAAAGAACAGCATCCCCTAAACAAGTACGAAAACAATGAAGTTAAAGCTGTAGGGAAGTAGGTAACTGCTGGCCTTAGTATTAAAATTTAAGTTTGGTTCCAATGTTAATACAAGCAAAATGCAGAATTACCCCTTACGTACTATTCTTGTATTATCAGATAGTAACAAAAATCAGAGCTTTCACTCAAAATCACAGTGTACATAACTTGTATTTTTGGCATACTGCTTCCGCATTAACAAGCTGTTCTAACAGTCACTGTATTACGTGACAAGTTTCATCAAAGAACAGCAGGTTCTGATGTCCACTTAGCAAAGCATTTTGACTCATGGCTAAATACATTTGTAAGGTGCAGTAGAAGTTAATACACAAAGTGATCCTTCTGAAGACTTTATGTGCCAGTTTATCATAAGCTGTAAATTGCTTTTGGAGATGAAAGACATCTTTTCTGTTATTAACTATAGCATTATGATGCTTACCGATTCTGAAATAGTTTCAAAGCCAGGGACAGCAATATGCTCATCTCAGTGCAGCCCAGCACTCCTGAAAGAGACAATACTGAAATACTCACCTTTCAATCTCAGAAGAGAAATATGTGGCTGCAACAATAACAAAACATAATACCCATGCCATAACAAATTTGGTGTTCTGAACTTGTCATGGTCATTTTTACATAAGTCTAGCATTCATTAAGACCCTTGGTCTAAAATCTTAGGGAAAAGGTCATAAAAGTACTAAGAAACACCAGGAAATCAAAATTTTCCACAGACAATACCAGGAAAGCAGTGGGATTTAACCTACATGCATATATCTTGCATGAGCTAGAACAGGCTTTAGTAATCTCATAGGTCTTGAGTTGTCCTGCCAATTTTCATGGGATTGTTTGTTGATGAAGGTACTGCTTAAACCAAGTAAAGCCATCTCTAAACCTATGCAGACAGACAATTAGTGCAATTTTTACCACATAAACTTCTTTCACTGTCAAGATACAAGAAATATATTATCAACTGATATTATTCCTAAAGCATGAAAACAGGAGTTTCAAGTATTCATTGCATGAATAACACCAAACAGCAATTTTGCAACATTAGCTTATAAGTGCAAAAGTTACATATATGTTCACCATACCCATCTGTCGTGGTTTAGCCCCAGCCAGCAACTAAGCCCCACACAGCCGCTTGCTCACTCCCCCCACCCCAGTGGGAAGGGGGAGAATCGGAAGAGCAAAAGCAAGACAACTAGTGGGTTGAGATAAGAACAGTTTAATAATTAAAATAAAATAGCAATAGTAGTAATGGTAATGATAATAATTATTATGATAATAATAATGATAATGATAATATAATAAAAAAGAAAATAGCAAAAGAAAGGAATGAAACCTGGGGAAAAGAGGGAAAAGAAAAAAAAAACACAAGTGCTGCAACCGCTCACTACCCGCTGACCGACACCGCCAGTCCCCGAGCCATGATCGCTGCTTCTCCCAGCCAACTCCCCCCAGTTAATATACTGGGCCTGACGTCACATGATATGGAATATCCCTTTGGCCAATTCAGATCAGCTCTCCTGGCTGTGCCCCCTCCCCTCTCGGCTTCTTGTGCACCCGGCAGAGCCTGGGAGGCTGGAGAAGTCCTTGACTAGTGTAAGCACTACCTAGCAACAACTAAAACATTAGTGTGTTACCAACAGTATTTTCATACTAAGTCCAAAACACAGCTCTGTACCAGCTACAGTGAAGAAAATTAACTCTATCCCAGCTAAAACTGTGACACCGTCTTAGGTGAGCCATGGCTCCCGTGGTTCCCCAGGTCTGATGGTAGTGGTGAAAGCTTATTCAGCTATGCTCAGAAGACACTGAAACCTAAGACAGAAAATAAGCAAGGAAACACAGAGCTAGGAGCAAAAAATAAAACAGCCACCAATGTCAAGGAAACATTTGCTGGTTTTGTTGTTTGCCAAACGAGGCTTTGTTTAGGCTAAGAACAGAGACCAGAAATGTGGGTCCAGTCTAACAAAAGCCTATGTTTGTTGATGTCAGAACTGAACACAGATTCTCTGGATAATTCTGCTTGTTCTAGATTTTTTGCTAATTTCTTAGTTGTTGCAAATCAAAACTGTGTGTGTTTGTGGGTGGGTGTATAAAAAGTATCGGCTTCACCCACTTCCATATATCCCCTGGTAGTTAATTAAAGTATGTACAATTTCCTATGGATATTTTCAGAAGACCCCAGGTGATTTAGGAACTTATAAATTACTTTCACAGAGACCACAGAGATCTTTGCTTCTGACTCAAAATGCACACTGTAAAATCCCATCTTGCATTCTTGTGTTTCTATTTTTTTTAAGAAGTCATCATGGTTTTATTTGCTGCTGCTGCTTTTATCTTCTTTATCGAATATAATTTACTACCTTGGCAAATGTCCATTTTTTCCCCCAGAAGATGGCTCTGAAGGCTATACTGCAAGGTGCACATTTTTCTATACTGCAGGGTAAAATCCTTTCATGTGTGATATATTGCAGGCAGCTGAGCCAGAGGAAATTGCAGCCAATATGCAAATATTTCATAGAGTACAGTTCTTTATTTTGCCCCTGTAGCCTTGCTGCAAAAACCACAGTCAGTGATTCTTTGCATAACTTGTGGGTAACCTCTGTGGCAAGGGGAGCTCTGCTCGCCCCAGAATCACTTACTTAGCTTGTCTTTCCACCACTGTAACGTGGTATAAAGAGGAGTTCTTCCTCCCAAGTCAGCACTAATCCTTAAAAATACTGTAAAGCCTCAGATTAATCTTGATGACAGAAGGCATAAGTTCCAGCCAAAATTAGATTCTTTGTTAAATTAAAATCTTTTTATATCTCTCATCTGTAAACAATTAACAAAATGCAAATCCTATTGCTTGCCTAAGCAAAAGTGTCAATAAGGAGAGAAACTTAATCCACCTTGGCAAAACTGAATTTTCTCTCATGTCCAACCCATGCCCAAGAAGACAAAAACATGACCTCATGCTGTGATTGTTTCAAATTGAATTGCTCTGGCAATTCAAGAAAATGCAAGAAAAGATCTGGCAATGAGCAAGCTGAACCACAACAGTAAGTCAGAGAATACATGAATTAAAACAAAACAGCAACAGTTAACTGTTTCCAAAATTTTGCCTCAAATTTGTTGGTTTCTTAATGGAACTGGGGTTTTCATTTTAATTTCCTGTTTATTTTGATTTTCCTAGGAACAAAAATGGCAATTCTAGGATTTATCACCACTATAAATATTATTTTGAAAGAAACTGTGATAGATTCATTCATTAAAACTGCTGCAGCTTTACTTTGTCTTTTGGAAGTCAGGGTGGTAATGGTTTGCATTACAAATGTATAAAGTAGCAGAAATTCCTTGAATATGAATTTGTACCTCATTGCACTGCTGTAATAATAATAAAAAAAATGAGCATTTTGCATCTAGGCTAGTGCTTAGACTATCCTCCGAGCAAATTAATATCATGGTCCTTCTGTTTGAGGAAGGAGCTCTTAGAGCTCATCACAGACAAGTTAACTGATAAGTTACAACTCTAAACCCCTCTATTTTCTCTAAGTCATGTGGCAATGGGCTATTAGTTTCATGAGATGGTTCAGCAGACTGACATAGAACCAAATACACCTTCAGAGATTTTCCGTGGTCTGTTGCAATGGGCATGTTACTGTAGTGCCTCGCCCTAGGCAGCTACTGCCCGATTCGGGATAATATTTTCCTGTTAGAGTAGTGATTGAAGCCTTCTCATCAGATTGAGACTGGGACTTGCTTGCTGCAATAGACTGACTACCACTGTCCTCTACAGAAATTCAGCAATACTTTTGTACAGTTAATATCACCACCTCATAAAAATCATGTTTTCTCTCCACAAGACCACTGTGAGTAGCAGGAGGAGGATATTCCATCTTTTTCTCTGCCTCTCACCTTGCTCCCCAAGCTGTCCTCAGCAGGAGGCAGACCTGGTTCACTGGTGGTCTGTGCAGGAAGATCCTCACATTTTTTGCATGAGTTTCTTGACCGGTTCTGCAAGGATCTTTCTCCTGCTGGCTTCTGTTGCACAGTACTCTGTACTAGATATCAACTTGCAATGACCCAGTAGCACCCTGGAAGCAGCACCAGAACAGAGAATTGAATATTTTCCTCACTGATCATTTATTTTTCCTGTCCCTCAGCTTTACTTTTGTAAGCTGGGTTATTAGTACTTCTTTATTTCCGAGGACCATTAAAGAAAATAGTCGCATTACAGGCAATTTTAGTTTTTCCTTGTTTCAAAACTTGGGAGGAACAGAGGCAGATTAATTTCAAATCCTGGAATGTCAACCAAAAGTGTCCATAGAAAGAAGAGTGAATTGCATACTAATTAACATATCAAGTTAGAGTTTGGTGTGTGGGTTGTATTGCTGGAAGACATCTTCATGACCTCTTCAAACTAGTGTAAGGCTGATGATGAATCGTGAGTAAATGCACAGAACTAACACTTACTGATACTTTAAGCAGAATATTTTGGGCTTGATCTCATATCTAAATGTGATTTTAACTATCTTGCTATAAATATCTTGGCTTTGTCTTGTAAAGCCAGCTGGATATAAAGTCTCTTCATTTAATTACTGAAACATGAACTCTGGAAGATAAATGGAAAGATTTGGAATTGCACTGTTCTCATAAAACGGGACAGGGTAATAAAAATGGCAATACTGAATAGTTTTATAGACTTTTTTCCAATGTTGCAAAATGAAAACATACTTTTATGATAGTGGCGAACTGTAAGTGATAAGATATGAAAGAGAAAAGTAGATCATAAGTTCCCAGTAAACGTTTAAAACGGGTACTGCCAACTACAATTTGACTCAGAATACAGCTGCTTCAAGGAGTAGCATTTAAAGAAGCAGATGCAAGGAGTTACACTTATGGGGCACATCCACATCACAAAATGGGCTACAGTGGTCAGACTTCCAAGTAGTTCCAACCACATAATATGTGCTGGGCAGTACGGTTCAGAGATGCTATCTGGGGACTGCAACACAGCAGGGCTACATCAGCATGATGCTGGGCTTGAGTTGGCAAGTCCTGCGTCCAAGTAAGACCAAGGAGTGCCAACACAGCACTGTTTTGCCACAATTACCAGCGTGCTGCCTTGCAGCAATATCACATTCACTGCCTCACCCTTTTACTTCAGTGACCTGAGTTAGGCAGGCACTTTAAGACTAACTCTCATTAAAGAGTGAGTTGATGACTTTAGAAACCACCTTTAAGATTTCTAGAAAATTTTCTGAGTTATCTCAAATTAATAAAGCTGTAGTATATTTAGAGAGGTCACCGGCTCACAACAAGCACAAGAAGTGTATTTGCAACCAGTGGAACCATCGAACTTCAGTTGTGGATATGGTAAAATGTCTCTGTCCCTCTCCCTTTCCTGCTCCCTTTCATGCTAAGGGACAAGCCCAGAGGAGAGACATAATGCGTTTAACTAAGCATGATGCTTGCAATAAGCAGGTAGCATCAGGGAAAGCACTTTTGTTTTCTGGAGGTGTGGAAGTAGTTTGAGGGAGATGTCCTGTGGATGTTCTGTAAGCCAGGGAAATTGCATGCAAGCATCCAAAGAAATTTTTCTCTTGAGAGGGGTAAAGAAAGTCTGTCTTCATCCTTTCTTCCTGTTAAACTCCCCTTATAATTTTCTGTATCATAAACATTCCTTCTTTTTAGAAAAGCAGAAGGGAAAAAGATCCATTTGGGGCACATTACTTTCAGATAAGTATCTGCCTTCATCTATTTCAGTTTGTATGAAACATTCTTGACTTACTCTGGTAATTTCAGGTTTTCACACACAAGTGCTTGCTAGACAAGTTCGTCTTATACTCAGGCAAGTTTGTATTCAAAACACCCACACATTTTTGCCAGACAATAATTCCCAAAGGTTGCACTAATTATCTCCTCTTTGCAGTCCACACCATTATATAAACCAACTGAGCAATCCTTCCTTTTGCATCACACTTACATAGAGTGTCAGTGACCTCAGTAGGAGGTCAGTGCATTAAATTCAATGACACTAATTTTTGCTTGCTTGCTCTTCCATAGACATTTACATGAGCAAATAAACAAATGATCACAAATGTAACTCTCATACTTAGGTATGTATAAACAGCCAGCTGGATGGATTAGAACTAAGCTGTTTCCCAGGGTGATCAAAAAAAAGGAATTATTACCACCAACATACAACTGCAGGGGGTGAGACAGAGGAAAGGGCTGAAACATGTTAATACTGGCTTTGGTGAGTTTTGGGGTCCATTTTTATTCTCCTTACACAAAAGAGAGAGGCAAAAAATTAATTCATAGGACTCAAATCCATAAGAGACAAAAATCTGGGTTTATTTTGTTCTGGCTTATAAATATAGTTAAGTTATATTCCATTATATCAATTTAATTCACCTTTCTCAATCACTCTCTAGATATAGTGAGACTTTTTAAGTAACTTTAAAAATAGGGCATTTAAGTTCTTGAATCAACAAGGTAGATGATCCATAGACTATTGTCCATTAGAAAAAATATGATGACAAACTGAAAAATACTCAGAAGAAAAATGAGCAGATGCACAATGACTTTGAAACCTCCCACATGGATGTAGCAGTTGATGCCAGGGTTTCAGTAAGCCTACTGAATTTTAGAAGTGCACACTGAAGTACTTTGAAGCAATAGTGCTACAGTTCAGTAGAAGCAGATTTGTGGCACTCCAACAATTGCAGACCACACTTAAAAGCATATCCAGAACAAATAGTACGTATTATCAAGGGAGAGAATAGAGCTGTGCAAGATATTCACAGCAAAACAGAATTTGAACAGAAGCTCCTGAAATTCTGATTGTTATATATTTGAAGACTTCAGCCTAAGCTTGTTGAAAATGTTTGTGAGCCTTTCAAATAAGCCTGACCTCAGTTCAGAATGAAATTGGGTTGGTAGGTAAGCCTGACCTGAAACAAAGCAACAGAAAACAAACAAAAGGTATCTTTAGCCTGGTTTCTTGGGCAACGTCTTACACAATTGCATTGTCTATTTCTCCTTTCCAAAAACTTTTTGACACTCTTGGCTGTTTCAGCTCTACTTAAGAAGGGATAAATATCTCAGGAGATGGTAAGTTTTTGCCTTGTGTGAGTATAGACAAAATCAGCCAACTTAGTGGAGATACCAAGGACTGAGTATCACTCGAGCTAAATCTAGAAATACCCCAACAATCTGAAAACCTGTTGAGAACTTCCATTTTGTGTTTGAACTAATACACATCCAATGAGACACAAAGCCTCTGAAGTATGTTTAACCATTTGATTTTCAAGATTACAGCAAAACCTCTGTAGTATTGATACCGTAAGCCGGCAGATATAAGAACCCTCTAAAACTCAATTTGTAGTTTTAGAAAGCAGGCATTCTTTACTGCGGCGCTGGGCGCACAGGGGATCGCTCCACCTAATGTGCGCACCGAGTTGCTCTACTACAGGGGTTATATGCAATCAAAAATATATTCATTAGTTTTCTACGAAATTATTACCATATTCATACTATTCTTGGAACTCATTAATATAGGCAAATGTCCTTACACATGCGCATTCATGCTGATCAGTGGTCTTCCAGGGTCCTCTGGTGGTCATCGATAGTCTTCTTCACCGTGTCTGCTGGTTGAACTCAGTCTCTGGGCATGCTCATTTCCTTTTCAGCTTGGTTACATAATTCTTATTGATACTAAACTAGCTTATTCTAGTACATTTCCCTTATTTATTCCACTCAAGGATACAGTGTCTCCAAACTCCCTTCTATATAATCACATATAGCCGGTTCTAAGACTATCTTATTCGTAAAGTATTCCAATTATTTCAGAACTTAGCCATGTTGCTCCAATTAAAGGAGGCCGTATGTTCTTTTTGAAGCTGGTGTCAGGTATCAATATCATACACTAATTTTTTATGAACTGGCAAACATCCATTGAGACCAACAGGTTGATTGGGGGAGCAGTGTAGTGGAAGGTGCTGTAAACACATCAAGTCACATCAGCTGAGTGAAAAAAACAGCAAATGTTTCTGCACAATCCATTGAAACTTGAACCACCCACCTTTGTCTAATTTAAACGCATATGAAATCCCAGGAAAGGAGAAAAGATGACCACAGCTAATGTATTCTCAAGAAGTGGAGAGAGGGACAAAGGAGTCACAAATTTGCCACTTTGGGCAAAGCAGCTGGGCTGAGACATACCAAAGCAGATGTTCCACTGGGCTGGCAGATGTGAAACTGCAGAGCTGGAGAGAGCAGTGCAATTGCCAAGTGCTCTCGCTCCTCCACCGAGCCTCTAAAATAGATCACAAGAGTTGTCCCAGTTTGTTTCCATGGAATTTGACTTTAAATCATTCTCTGCAATGATTTAAATTGCATTTTCATAAATACAGTGAACTAAAACATTCAGTTCCTCTATTCAGTGCATTTTTTTCTCTGTCTTTTCCTAATCTCCATTTCAGTATGCAGAGTTCTCCAAGTTTAAACTTTCAGGATGCACTTTACACAAAAAAGATGTTTTAGTATTGAAATCTCTTTTTCATAATTTAGGCTGTACATAGACAGTCTTCCAAGTCAAATTCTGTTGTGCAACTCACTTCAACACTTCTCCTTAAGTCAATTTTGTTGAATTCAGACACTTGTCATGCTGATGAACCACTGAGTAATGGTTAAATCTGCAGTCTCCAGCTGTTAATTTCAGAAAAAATGCAGACAATATAATGTCAAAAATACAGAAAAAGATCTGGAATGAGTGCTTGTTCTGTTCATTACTCTCACAAGACTCCTACACAATAAATTCTTGGTATGTGTGAAGAAGTCATCTTTAGCATATGTCATTCAGTAGCCTTTAAGAACTGCCATCTATTTTAGCACAGCACCTCTCTAACAGCCTGACTTATGCTGGGATTAAGAAAAACTGCCATGTCCAGAGGAATCAGAAAGGACCTGACCATCCTCACTAGCCACAATTACAGTTGAGGAACAGTGACAGGGCACTATTCATCTCACCACACATGAATCCTGCAGGAGGTATGAAGATATTCTTCCACTACCAATCCCTTCAGTGTAGCCAGTACAGAGAACAGCCACTGGAAATCAGTCAAAAAAGAAAAAGCAAACAAACCTGAAGCTGATACCAAGGAAAGGCCGAGAGAAGTAGCAGGTGTTTTCAATCTGCATTATGAGAAAGTTGGTGACACTCAGTCACCAACACCTGAGGCACTTGGGGCACTTGAATTTTAAGTGTTCTAAATTCTGATGTCAACCTGCTTGTAATATTTTCAACATGGATAATTAGTCTTTGGGAATCTTGTTTATTACTAAGATGAAATTGTAGGGATTATTTAACTCAAGTAAAATTGAATAGGTTTGTGGGAACAGAGGGGAATGAGAAGGGAAAGGAGAATGTCATTAACCATGAACCTATACACTTCAGGAAATGTGAATGGCTATATTAATAAGTCATCCTTTACATAAAAATATCATTTGTTTTCATATTTACAGAGATTGAGAGGGCCAGAAGAGCAACACAGACTGAATAAAATTAGACTAAGTGCTGTGGAACACAAAAGGCAGGATTTAAGTCACCAATGGATTAGCTAGACAGGAATATTTTTCTGCTCAGAAAAAAGATTTAGATATTTTTTTTCCAACCTGCCAACTGACCTTTGATAATTCCTCTTGATGAGTTGCACAAAGGTGTTTAACTTAATCTCTGAAAAACAAGCCAGAGTCTCAATGCACCTTTTGCTAAGTAACTACCCAAAAGGAAGTGAACTGACAAAGACTGCTGCCCCGGGCTCTGCTCTTATAAACCCTTATGCCATGGGCTCTGCTTTTATAAACCCTTATGCCAAGTATTCATTAACTCAATCAATTTCCTTTTCTCTTATACTATGAGAGAGTGTGAGCACTGTTTATAGTTCCTAAAGTTAATTCTGTTCAGAACATCTTTGTTCCTGCAGAGAGTAAACCTGGTAATCATATACAGGAGGATGTGTCCCAAAGGCCCTGTACCTCTGATATGGGGAAAAAAATCCAGGTTAAAGTAAAATATTTTCAAATCAGGTTGCCTGGATTTATGCATTGGGGGAAAAAAAAGGAAAAATATTTCAGGTGTTTTGTGAAGAGAACAAAATACATGAGTTCTTCGGAGTATGATAAAAGGGGATTTTGTTTATTGGTAAGCCTTGTATAAAAGCAAGTCCTCAAGTTACTAAGGAGTCTAGAGGTTGTCATGTGGCTGATCTGCTCTCTTAAGTTCACCGCACACCCCACTCTGTAATCTGTCGTCCACCCTTGTAACATCCGAGGGTTCTGGTACACATAAGGTCTCACTCCTTCTCCTGCTTCTCTGATCCTCTTCTTTTCAGCTACTGCTTCAATAACAAATTGCACTACTCGAAAGTTCCTTAAGTACCTTGTTGTTGTACCAGTCCATACCTAAGCCTGATTAAAATCCAAATAGTAGGTGTTTTTGTGCTGGGGCATCAAATAGCATGGGTTCTCAGACTATGCATAGTATTTACAGAGAAGACAGGTTATACACAGAAAACAGTACTTGCAGACATATTTGGGATAGAAGCAGCAATGTTCTGTGTAACAGCAGAGTGTAAGGAAGCAGGAATGCTACATGCAGCCCCTACTTTTAGGCTGAGGAGTTCAAATTCACACCACTTGGCAGGAGAAAACTTCCACTCTTGGGGAGAGAAGAGCTTTCTCCCTCTCTGTGGCTGAAGAAAAAGGAACCCAAGATCAAGCAAGCACAATGGAGCAGAGGAGCAAATATACAAGGGAGTGCAATATTAGAGCAAGCATTTGTAATTGCAGTGCTAGTCGGGAGAGGAGTCATCCAGGGTTCTGCTACCACCACTGCTTCCAGGACCTCTGTACAGGTCAGGTGTGTATGCAGTCCTTGCTGGTGTCGTCAGCCCTGCTCCGTAAGCATGCTCTGAGCAGCAAGAGGAGGGTCTCCGTGCTTCATCTTGCATGTTCTGACACATTTTGCCAGTGTGGGAATCCACAGTGATGTAAAAGAGGTGGAGAATGGCTCACACTCAAAGCCTGATATTTCCAGTACTGTTTAAGGAGAAGGACAAGAATCTGCTTCCTCCAGGCAGACCTGGAAAATTAACCTGTGCCTCCCAAACAGACAAAGCACTTGAGGAATGTTGTTAAGAAATAATAAAAGAAGAAAACACTGCCTTCTGCTGTCCTTTCCTTGCCTCCATATACTCCCAGAAAGGTTTTTTGAGATAAGCAAGCATACACTTATTTTTAGGAGCAATTATTTCTAAGGACAGAGGTCTGCCGCAGGACACCTGTATCTAGCACCTCAGTTCTGAGAAAGGAAGGCATTTCAGCCATCACTGTGTTTGTGTTTCCTGTTTTGAAAGCTCTAGAAACTGACTGCTTTGGATCTTATTTCAAGGTGCCTTTCACTTCCCCTAGCGTCTTCACAAGGGCCAGATGCTCAGGTTCAGGCACTGTAGTGTTGTATTTGTGGATGGGAACATCATTGGCTCTGGCTGTAGAAGCTTTGCAGTGCAGAGGAGGAACAAGGCTAGGTGGCATGTCCATATGTATCTTCTATCACATGCACCAGCCTTTACTAGTAAGGGGAAGGACAGAGTTGAGGTGGGTTTTTTTCTTTCTTTTTCTTTTTTTTTTTTAACAAAGTAAGTTGGGGGGAATTGTGTATATGGGCAGAGAGTGCAAAGAAGGGGAAGTAGTTTAAGGAATATGATTGAGCTGGGGTAGCTCTGACACCCCATGTGGGAGCAAGACTAGCACAGATACCAGCAACAGCAGCCTGATATCCCTAATTCAGCTCAAACACCCCCTGCTTTTTCCTATCACAGAGCAGAGGAAGTCAGTTTCAGGAAACTCCAGTCAAGAGCAGATCTGGTGTTAAAGAAAAAAAATACTAATCCTTAATTTATAATAATAAGATTAACAGTAAAGGCAGATTTGACCTAAAGAATATTGGCCTCTTTGTTGGTTATTATAGGAACATACTGAATCAAGGAAAAGACATTGAAACAGCATTAGCCTGGTGCGTACCCCATACTTATAGAATTGTTAATGTTGGATTTCTGTTAGATGAACACAATTCACTCCCAGACAAATGGAGTATTTTATTGACTGGATTATATCTCTGCTAGTTTAAAAAAGAAAAATCTGTCAGAGCTTTTTCCTTTGATTTTTACCTTGCCAAGAATCTACAACTGGAGCGTTAACATGCAAGGTATATCCTAGAGTGTAAGTTGGATGTAAACAAAAAAAGTCATCAGATTTATCTGGCTTTTGAAGTACATGCTGTGTAACGAACACATTTGAGATGAAGCCCATTATTGCTTCAGAAGCAGAGATGATTACATCCCCTGATTGTTCCAAGCATTACAAAGTACACAAGACAATCACATGTAATTGGTATAAATTGAACATCCTGAACTGCCTGGAGCCTAAATTGAGAAAACAGAGAACAAGACCAAAGACCTATAAAATGTTAATGTTTTCTTGAATAGAATGCTGAATTTATATTGTATGCTTCAGTTTTAATTCCAAAAGTTATTAGAATTTTCTCTGCTGCTGGCTGACACATACCATTATCCCAGCTCCAAACACTTAAGATTTGCTTTTGAAATATTTTGATGTGTTAATACAAGATGAAATGTATCCAGCATTTGTGTATGTGGTATTTATAGCTAGGTGTTAATACTAACATGGTAAGGGTGGAGCACAGATATAATTCATAAATTTAAAATCACCTATACCAAAAAGAAACACATTATTTGGCTGTCAGACAGCAATGGGACTTCATCCTTATTTCAAAGTATCACTTTCCTGCCACTGTTATATTTTCCTAGAAAAAGAATGAGCCATTGTTATTAATAATGTGGTCTGATAAGAGAAATATTAGAAAACCTTTATTCAGTAATTGTTTCTCCTGTTACAGTTTAAATTCTATTGGTTTTTCCATCTAAAGATTAAAAGTAGTATTTTCCCCGTTATTCTTAATTACCATTTTCCAGCTGGATGTATAAATCAATCAGCTCACAAATCTGATGGGATAGTGACCAGACACATTATTCTGAGGAGGAGGGAAAAGGAAATAGGATATAAGGAGGCAGGTCCTAAAGATGTTTCAGCTGGTGTTAATTAAGCAATGACAGCTTTAGGGTCTATGTGATTCTTGGTCAGTCCTAACCTGGCTAGGAAAGGTGTTTTTCCTGTTTAATGCATTTTCTGGAATATCAGAAGGAAAACTGAACACTCTGTGTCCAAATTGGGAAGCTCTTTCAAACTGTTTTTTCATAGTGTTTTTAGATGTCATTCACTGTTACTGTACTTTGAGAGGCGCTCTGAGTTATATGTAATGAGCTTGATATGAACAAAGAAAGTTTCACCATGGCTGAAAGAGAGAATAGTTCTGAGGTATCTTTTAGAGCTTTTGACATCCATCAAGTTGATATGCAGGTTTAGTCGCATTCCTTGCACAGGAATTCCACAAGCCTGAATAACACAGTCAATTTATTTTGGAAAATTTGAGTTCTAGACAATAAAAGCATTGAGTAAGTCACATGCTCTCTACCAATATAGTAAGATTAGTGTACATTGTCACTTCCTGCATTAAATGGGCACAGAAATCCATTACTGAGAGGACAACGATTTCTGTTCTCAGCAACAAGGATCTTGATTAACAGAGCACATGCTGTAATTTAAAAAAGTCTCAAAGGAGAGTCAAGAGATTTCTGTACTGG
>WEKW01022748.1:313-27262 GCA_013389905.1 Sula dactylatra
TTCAGAATTAGTTATGAAGAGTTGATCATGCTGATGTCTTGAACTGTATTCTTACTTCTGTAAGGGTTGTCTTACTGTCAAAGGGAACAAAATCTCAGTATCTGGCCTGAAGTTCTGTTGGCTGTGCTTGATTTGTCTGCTTACCCACCCTTACGGTTTAGTCTGTCTGCTAACCTGGATGCAAATGTTACTGGAGAGTGAAGCCAACCTGGCTTGCAATATTGATGCAACAAAAGCCAGAACTATTAGCTAATTTTTAGCACCAATTCAGACTGAAAGAGAAAAATAAAAGAGAAAGAGAAAACAAAGAAACAAAGAGAATCTTAAAATATTAAAAAATGTTAATAGTTCAAGAGCAAGACATTCAAATTTTTCAGGTAAGGGTCAAAAATAACCTTAGATCATTCTGCAATTACTTTCCTCTGGGACTGTTTAATTTGCCTTTGCTTAAGTCATTTTACCTGACACACACATTTTACATGAGTGAGTGAAAAAGAGAATGATTTGATAACCTAGTGATTAAGCACCTTCACAGACTGGGAAGAAGCATATAGTATCCATGTTCTACTTTTCCGAACATATAGTAATGTAAATCAAATGACCCTTTTTAAGAGAGAAGTTAAGCTTCAGTCCAGTCTGTGTTTCAAATTAGGTAAAAAGGAGATTTGTAGTTCTGTCCTCCCAGGAAAGTAAGTGAATTGATGAGCTAGAGATTAAAAAAAGAGGTCCTTCCGACTCTGTTGTTTTTTTATATGTCCTCTAATGACTTTTATTCTTTGTTTCTAAATTCAGTTATTGGGTTTGTTTTTTGTTTTATTTTGTTTTGATTTAGTTGCTTAATAAAAATAGGGGTATTTTAATCATCCAAAAAGCACAAGACCTAGCATGTAGGCTTATGCAATTTCCATGTGCTTTCCTAATCCAGCTGAGCTCCTGTATATGTGTTTATATATACACACATGCACACACATACAAATATATATGCATATATGTACATACACATATATACATATCAAAGGCCTAGGAAAGCTCATAGGTCACTGCAAATCTATGATTAAAGAACAGCCATACAGTGGCTCAGATTATTTTAATTCTTTGTTTATTCACATTGCCAAGGATAGACCCAACAGCTCCTTTTCTCTTCTTCCAAATGAGCAGCAAAAGTAGTGAGAAGACCCTAGGAAGAGCTTATGAGTGTACATCACATAAGAACCTTTCGACTTTCAAGTATAATGATTCAAACCACAAATATGAAAGGCAGCTAGAAAGGCCTAAAATGGATAATAAAGATAAAAGGGAGGACTCATTTAATAGAAAATGTGGTATAATATGGTGAGGAAGAAAACGGCTATCACTGGTATTTATATACTGGATATGTAAACAGAGACATTTGGAGGCATAAAGCCAGAGAACTGACAGTCGTGGAAACATAAATATTGAGAACAACCAGGGTGATCAGAAAGAAACAGTGAGGTTAAAATGTCATTAAAGATAGGATAACAATATGCAAAATACTGTTTCAAAGAGTACAAGAAAAGGGGCATTTTTAGAGTGGTGCAAACAGTATTAACAAGAAAGAATAAAATTGCATTTTCTGAAAACCGTGCAAGAGGTAGGTGCTCAGTTATAAGTGTGTTAAATGTGTAATACAGCAGCTTTTATCACTTAAATAACTTTAAAACAAGACTGAATAACATATTTTGAAGTAATATTGTACCAGGAGGATGAACTAGTAGACCTTACCCTTTTAATATCTCTCTGTCACTTCTGTACTCTATCCTAATCCATTTAATTAGTAATGAAATCATTAATCAATAGGCTCTTTTCTGCCAGCTCAAAAATGGGACCTTCTGAAACAGTTATTACAAAAATGCTATATATATATATAACATTCATAAAAATTTTATTTCTGTTTTAATAGATGGTACTACACCATTTTCTTAAGTCTTTCCCCAGATTTCTTTTTTCTGAACTAAAAAATTTCCTAACATTCTTTGGGGAATAGTATCAGGTCAGTATTACAACTATGAGAGTCTCTATTGGACTTTCTGTAGATTGTGGCCCTTGGCATTATTTCTTTTTATTTTTTTTAAATAAAGCAAAATATTAATTGTGAAATAAGGATCAAAGGTTCTGCTGTTCCTGCAACAACCAGCTACAGCAGAAAAAACTTCCTTACTGTAGGTAACCTCATACTTTAAGAAACACTGGCACTAGAAAGGATATGATAGGATATATTCACATGGATGAACTTGTCTGTAAATGACAATATGAGAAATGACAAAATGCTTTTGAGAACATGAAGTAGCAGTGCATGTACAGGGGTTAATTTTATACAGGAATTCATTTGCATTGCAAACACTGGTTTTGGGCAAGAAAAAGGAAGATTATTAAAGATGTAGTATAGACAGGGCACTGACTAGTGTTACTGAAACAACTGACGTTGAGAAAAAATTGTGGAAGTGAGTTATTTAATATTATTGGGTTTTGAGAAGGATATCTGAATTCCAAAGAAAACAGTATTATCTCTGATATGTTATAAACATACAACTTTACTATTAAAGTACCATTAGTCCTGTGCAATCTTGATTTTAAGCTTCACATTGTGTGCTTTTGCATACCATAAATTCAGAATTGGCTTTTCAAAATTTTTAAGAGCCATGAGTTCCAACAATGACAATGACAACCACTAGTAAGTAACCATTTTATCCCACTAACCTAATCATTAAAATAGTTTGGCAGAATACATTTAAAGAGCTAGTGTCTATGGTCCTGATTTAACAAATACTGACACTTATGCCTACCCTATTCTTACTTTTATATGCTAAATGAAGTCTTTATCTTAAAAGTATAGATTAAATTTCAATTAATCATACAGTTTAAAAACAGGTGCTCTGCTGAATATCAACTCTAAATAAATGTCCTTTTGAAAAGACAAAACCAATTTTTATAAATTGGTATAAAAATTTTATAATTGGTATAAATGTATGCATAGTTTGCTTAACAAAACAAAAAAAAATCTTTTTTACCATTCCTTTTAATAAAAATGTTTTATTGTCATAGCTTTCAAGCAGCATAAAAATTAAGAAATGTATTAAAACAAGAATCTTAAGGCATTTGTTAATCTTTTTTTTTTTTTTCATTTTAAGAGTAGATGCTGAATCAGCTGCTTACACTCCAGGAAGGGCCTTAGCCTATTCTAAATTTATTAATGACTCTTGTTGGGTTTAGAGATCTTTTGATGTATCCTGTATAAGGATCTGATGTTCACCTGCTAAATTAAAGAGGATTTGAAAGCTGAGGTTTGGATTGGGAAAATGTGAATATATTGCCAAGTGATACGTTAATCAGCTTTACAGTTATAGTTTATATAAGAATGTTTTTGTGGAGTTCTGCAGAAAAAGAGTAAATTTTCTGAAATATTCCTGAGAAAGAACAAATGCCTGCACAATATTAATATGAATGGGTATAAGAAAAAAGGTTGCATATTGCTTCATAACACTCACCGTCTTTGCACTGCTTTGACTGACAGTGATGTCAATTCAGAAACACTGTGGTTTCCTGTAGAGGAGACTCTCCATTTTCAACTGACTTTGCCAATAAAGTCAAAAGGTAGAAGCTTTGAATCAGGGACACAGCCAGGATTAAAATCTTAGTTCTTCAGTGTCATGCTTTAGCCCCAGTCAACAACTGAGCACCACACAGTGCCACATCTCCAGTGGGATGGGGGAGAGAATCAGAAGAACAAAAGTAAGAAAACTCGTAGGTTGAAATAAGACCAGTTTAATAATTAAAATAAAATAGCAATAGTAATAATGATAATAATAATTATAATGATAATAATGATGATGATGATGATAATAATAATAGTATAATGAGGGGGGGAACCCAGGGGAAAAAAAAAAAAAACAAGTGCTGCAACCACTCACCACCTGCTGACCAACACCACCAGTCCCCAAGCCATGATCGCTGCCCGCCCCCTGGCCAGCTCCCCCCAGTTATTATACTGGGCATGGCATCATATATGGAATATCCTTTTGGCCAGTTTGGATCAACTGTTCTGGCTGTTCCCTCTCCCCTCCTGGCTTCTTGGGCACCCAGCAGAGCATGGGAAACTGGAAAAGTGCTTAACTAGTATAAACACTACTTAGCAACAACTAAAACATCTCCACATTATCAACACTTTTTAGTACAAATCTAAAACATAGCCCCATACTAGCTACTATGAAGAAAATTAACTCTATCCCAGCCAAAACCATGACATTCAGTTTATTCTTATAAAATGGTGATGTTAGAATTATAGTGCAAAATCAGCTGTGTAAATAAGACTTTCCAGAGTCAAAATGTCAGTTCACTCTTCATGAATCAGTTTTGATCCTGAAATAAGTAGGCACCTTTCCAGCTGAACTTACTGAGAGTGACAGCCTTGGTCTATGATTTGGCACATTGGTCAACATTCATTGTAGCACATACAACTGAGATGCCTAAACCAGGTGAAGTCCTGTTGCCATGCACTTCCTCAAACATTAATAGCAAGAGAGCTGGGACCCTTCAACAGGCATTTTGTGAAGGTGCCTGCACACTCACCCTTGGCAGATAGCCTGGATAATGTATAAATAAGAATGTGAGTGCACACAGTGTGTATGGAGATTGAACATAAACTGTCTGCAATAAAAATGGTCACATTAAGGATGTGGCCCCAGCCCAGAGAGGGCAGTGCAACCTCATGATGGGGCACTGGGAACAACCTGTACCCAGCAGTGGGGTGCCAGCATGGGGCCAGCACCCAGGGCCACCTCACTGCTGGGTGCAGGGGACCTTGTAGAGGGCTTCCTCACACCAAGCTGAAGGGCTTCCATCCCCCGCAAGGTATGAGCAAGTGGGGAACCTGCACTGCCAGAGAAGGGTGCTGGTGACTTCTGGCTGGGGGGCAGGGGAACTGTAGGGGGATATAAAAATTTTCCAAAGTTTAGTTATGGAAGGGTATTTAGAAACTTGCAGGTGTTTACTGACATTTTGTAAGTGTTTAGCATTGTGGTTTAACTGTTGTGTTACTGATACTGATCCTGAATGTATAGCTCACTGATTGCTTGTTAATTACATGTCATTAATAAATCACTGAACTGCTTTGATCATAATTTATTTTAAACTATTTGAACTGAGCAGTTTTTCCCTGAAACACAATTCAGTGCACCTAAACCCTGAACTGTCTCCTGGAGTTGCTGTTCCTCTCCATTAGCAATAGTGTTTGACTGTTCTAGCTTAGGAGCCTTAGAAAAAAGATTGAATTTCACCTGAGTTATTGCGACCAGCAGCATAGAATCTGAATAGATATCAGCACTGCAGAGAATGAAGTTGCAAGTCTTCACCCACATAGTAAAGAAATTATCACAAATGTAACAGCAATCCCTGGGGCAGGGTCATCTACATGAGAGAAACTGTGTTTTTAAAGTCTTGTTCTGGGGAGAAACATACTGTCTCCTGACAGTAAACGATGGTTGCTAAAAGCTCTCAAGTTTTACAGGAGTTGCTAAGCAATGATCAGAAAAAATGCTACAGCATTTTGCAATGCTGTTTAAGTGTCTGGGTTTTTTGTTTGGGGTTTTGGGGTTTTTTTTCTGTTTTTTCCCCCAGGGGTGAAGGGCTGCATGATCATGAAGGAGATGTGCTAACTGATGGGCTTTTTATTCCAAAGCAAGGACTATAGACGAATGTCAACACGACATCATGAAAGTGCTTCTATTTTACATAGATCAAGAAAAGAAACAGAAGAATTAGGTGAGGCGGGCTATAAAGGGGCCTAATAAATAAATAATTTCAATTATCTCATACAATTAAATAGGTCTGGTCTCAGCTGAGGCATGTAGCCAGGGAGAGAAGAGGTGCAAGGGCTCTACACAGAGAAAAAGGTCCTTTAATTATGAAGTCTGGCAA
This sequence comes from Sula dactylatra, assembly GCA_013389905.1. Classification (NCBI taxonomy): domain Eukaryota; kingdom Metazoa; phylum Chordata; class Aves; order Suliformes; family Sulidae; genus Sula; species Sula dactylatra. The sequence continues at coordinate 6,248 of WEKW01022748.1, forward strand.
ATGATCTTTTCTTTTAGATCTTCACAAGCAAATAGCTTTTAGTATTTCCCCTACTGGTTTTTATTTTACACTTTCGTGGTGCTACACAGCCATTTGGATGAAATTAGGCTACAGAACTTGTGCAGCGGTCTCTTTTTTTTTTTGCTTTAGTCTGGCTATCAACATCTCGTGTAGAAAAACAACGGGCATGTTGCCCCAAGCTCTACCTGCTGTGTGCACAGCCAGCCCTCCTCCCTCTCCATTGTCACTCCCGCTGAGGCTAACAGCAACCATGTGTCATCCCAGCTCCTCTTAAACTCGTTGATCCTCCCGAGAAGATCTGCTTGTCTCTGCAAATCTGTTAGCTGATTGTCTCCTACCATAACTAACTGACAACAGTTAATACATTTTCTTACCTGTTCCTTCTTAATATTCAAGTACACTGCACATACAATATGCACCAAGTGCAACGGGTGACATAGCAGATGGATAGAACAAAAGGTGTATATTTTACAGGGGAAAAATCATGAGGTTTTTTGTCCTTTTTTTTTTTTTCCTTTCCAAATAAGCAGTACACTTTTTCCATTTTGTTTACATTCAGAGCCCCTTGATACCTAAACAAGATAGCACAGTTTTAGACATAGATTTCTTTGTCTTTATTAAATTTTAAAGCAGAACTGTAGCTTTTTATTGCTCATATTTTTCAATAACTATTATATTTCAGTTCTGCCAGAAAGACTCACTTCTGTCTGCCAATCAGTGTCAACAGCCAATCTCATCAATGTAACTGGACATTTATTTCAGAAAATTAACTTATGTTCTGGTAAACAATATTGATTATGACAAGTGATACTGTATGATTACTAACTGGGTAACTTCAAACATATGGAAAATCTCATTTCTGATTTCTTTACGATGTGATTATCCAGGAGAGCAAATCATCATAGAAAATGGTGTAGCATATAATAGTCATTGAAATATAAAATAATAATTGCTGCTCTGGTGGTACCTCGATATGTAATTACACAATACATATTTTAAGAAGTCTCAGACTGCATATCCCCATGGCAGGCAGATATTTCCATGGGGAGCGTTTCGTAAATGCAGGAAATTAACGGGCTAAAAGCCAAATTATGACAGAAACTGACAAAAGCAAGGGGAAAATCAGTGTGAAGGATAATACTCCAGGCTTGACTTGTTCCATTATACTTAGCCATTACAGGGAGGCTCTCAGGTCACTGAATGATTTGTTCTGCAATACCTGTAACTGTGCACAATAGGCTAAGTGAAAAGCAGTATCCATCATAACTTTGAATTGCCTTACTTTTGTCAGTTTGTGCTGTGCCTTTAACATTATTTAAGTATACTATGGGGAGTATTATTATTAAAGCCAGATTGGTACTGAATTACTCAACCTCCCTGCAGACCTAAAAGAACAAAGAATGCCATGTGTGTGGTACCTATGCTTATTACCTGAAACTGAGTGCCTAATCCTGCACTTAATTTTGCTGTGTCAATTAATTTATTTCACAGTCATCAACTGCAATATTAAAGGAAGGAACCTGGTCAAAGAGATATGAGGAAAATATTGAGCAGCAAAACATGGGGTTTTTTTGAGAATTATTTCATCCTTGTCTCTCTTTTGCTATAATTCAAATAATATACAATAAAATGGTTTTGTGGTTCAGGACTAGTGAATGATGATGCAAGGACTGATGGATAAGTGTACACTGTGGCAATGTCATCTTTAGGGTGTAGGAGATGACCCTGTGACTTCAACAGCAAAATTGCAAATATCTTGAACTAGTATGGAGTTATCATGGAGTCAGAAACTCTAAAATTGGATCAATTCATTGTTAAAAAAAATGAATGTCTAAATCCACCAAAGGTATTGAATGTTGGAGCACTTTACTGACAGTGGTTTCCCAGTGTGTTTCATAGATGGACAGTGCTTCCAAATACCATTTCAAGAAAGCTGGGGACTTAAGATGGGGCTTAAACACCATAGGAAAGAATAGATATGAAAGTAGTGCTGCTGTCTCCCAGGTGAATATCATAACCACTGAACTACATAGTACATATAAGCTATCACAGTTCCATTGGCTCTAGTTCATTCCTAATCAGATAAGAATTTGAATTTAAAATCCTGCTGGTGTTAAGGCTCTAAGTAGGATGCTACTGATACTAAAGGTGTTGTACAAATGCCAGCAGGTAGGAGCTTTAGATGTCTGCAGAGCTAGATAGCCAGCTTAGTCGGAATTTTGGGGAACTAACTGATATTTTAATATTCACAGAATCACCAAATGGTTAAGTTTGGAAGGGATCTCTGGAGGTCATCTGGTCCAGCCCTGCTGCTCAAGCAGCGCCGCCTACAGCAGGCTGCCTAGGACTGTGTCTAGACAGTTTCTGAATATTTCCAGAGATGGAGACTCCACAACCTCTCTGGGCAATCTGTGCCCATGCTCATCCACCCTCACAGTAAAAAAGTGTTTTCTGATGTTCAAGAGGAACCTTTTGTGTTTCACTTGGTGCCCATTGCCCCATGTCCTTTCACTGGGTACCAATGATAAAAACTTGTTTCATCTTCTTTCCAACAGCATGTACCCATACTTTAGGGTTAATCCTCCCTGGGTGCAGGACTTGCCATTTCCTTTTGGTGAACTGCATGAGATTTCTGTTGGCTTTCCATATTAAACAAAAGCAGTTAAATTTGCTTCATCATACATAACTTTGGGAATCTAACTAACTTCAGGCAACTCAGATAAAAGTTTAGATTAGAAGGAAGTAACCACAGTTCCCTAATTAATCAATGGCAGTACCTACTTGTCTCCAGCATGTATAGAGAAACTTTACTGTGATCTGAACTTGTTGAAATATAGACATAGTTTATAGGTTCTAAACCAGGGACAGTTTAGGAGATCCTTTATGTGCAGCTTAGATTTTCGTTATTCCAGAGTGCAGCAGTCCTCAGAAGGTGGAATAAAATCAGTCAGAGAAGTTAATAGTGCAACCACATCTTCTGATTTTCATTTGCTCTGGTTGTGTGTCAATAGCCCAGTACCTCTGGTAAGGGTCAGTCTGGACCCCAAAACCTTGCTGGATTTAGTCCTGAGCCCTTGTGTAACAAGAAGAAGAACAAGAACAACAAGTCATATCTGGTGGATTTGTGTCTGCTACTAAGCCTCATGAGCTTAAAAACTTATTTCACACTGGTTTGCATAGGACAATTGTCGTGGTACAGAAAAGTGAGCAAATAAAAAATTGAGAAAACAATTGTGTATTTTTAATTTTTTTTTCTCTATAGGGGAATAAAGTTTCCAAACTAGATATTGTAGAAATTGTTGCTAGGAATAAATTAGTACTTGTAGCCTTGCTCATCAGCTCAATTTCTTACCTGGAAAAGTGTGTAAGCCACACATGAAAATCACATAGGTAGTTAACACAATAGTGTTGGAGTCAAGTAACAGCAGTGACCACTGAGAATTAACAGAACAGTGTGATAATATGTTTTGGGATTAAAAAACCAAAGCACGACTATTTGGTAGGATTGAGAACACTAGGAAAGGGTTTGGTAGGTGCAGAGGATTAGCTCTCAGAGAACATGTCTACCTAACGTATTGCAGCACAGCAATGTAGCAGAGGTGCCAGAAGCACTACTGATATGAGGTATGGCACAGTTCCAGGTTAATACACCTGTTCCTCAATTTTTCCGCATCAATATGGTTCTCTCTACATGACACTGTGTTGTGTCATACAAATGTACCTTTACTTTAAGCCAGAGAAGATACTAAAAAAGAGACTGTGGGAGAAAATGCTTCAGCAACAGAAAGGCAGCTTCAATGTCCTATTATTTTTTTTTTATTATTCACAGAAATCAACAGCACGTTTCCTGCTGCCTTCGGTGGTGCATGGTCAGACTGCTGGTGTGCAGGTGATTCATAGAAAAAGTACCGATATTAGTAAAATATGTGCCTACATGGATTTTAAAGGTTGTTTCATCCATCAAAGTCAATTTTGGTTGATAAACTAAATAAGGCTGAAAAGCCAGTAAAAGTAGAACCCCTACAAGTACATATATAAAGAGTAAATTAGCTACTTTTCATTCCTGCCTCTGCGACCACTTATTACATACGCAAGTCCTCCTTCAACAACTGCCCTTTCATAACTTCACACAGGGAACATGCATGAAAAATATAAACTACAAGCTTGTAGCAGTGGAAATGTAATTTTAGTTTCTTTGCTGAAGTATGGAAGTGTAGATAGCTTGTTTTGATACCACAAAATCAATTCAGCTCTTTTGCTGTGAAAAACTACCAGTTTTTGCTTAGCAAGTACTTGTGAATTTGATTTATTGTGAAATTCTTCTATTTCACAGCAAAGTAGCTTTTCATATTTTCTTTTTTTTTTTTTTTTAATATAAAGTGGCATGTTACCAAGTCTAAAATCTGCCTTTCATTTGTATGGAAAATAAGAAAACACTTGAGGTAAAAACAAAAATATAGATCTCTTTTTCTGTACTATAACTGAGATCTTTTTTTACACAGATGTCACTCAAAAACCTTCATTGCCTTTCTTCAGGTTTGTTGGGGTTTTTTTTCTTCTTAATTTCTAATAAGATTTGCATAATTTCTTTTTTTTTTTTAATAAAAGCTTTTGGAAATGTAAACTGTCTTTTAAATTGTATTCCTTCAATTTTTCCTTATTATTTTTACATTTCTTACAAATGTGTTAATGGCATTCTTACTCTTTGTGCAGCCAGTCATTAAAAACATCCGTGTATTGCACGATACAGGTATGGGAAGGCATAAACAATCCTATAAAGAATTAGAATTCATAGACAAGTGTCATAACCCCATGTAACTTTAATGGTAGGAGATCTGCCCAGGGAAAATACATGAAAAGACTAGCGATCTGGGTGTTGCTTATATAATATTTGATATGTATGGTTAATGTAAAACACTATAATAATCTTGAAATTAATGGGCTGACTTCCATTTAGGCAATGTTGGCTAGTTTATTAACTGTAATACATTAGCAATATATTTCCAGAATTGACTTAGTAGGCACAATAAGTGGTAAAACTGCAAAAACTGAGAGTAAGTACCCCCAGAAGCATAACTGAGACTAGAGAAATAATAGCTTAATTTTAATGGAATACAGCCCATAACATATAAGACAGTAAAAAAACCACACTTAAAGCATAAAAGTATACATATCTCTTCATATGAGGTATAGTTTAACTTTTGACACTGTTACCTTTCTTCAATCAGTGGGTTGGGCACAAGACAGCTATTAACTTAATAAAAAGTATTTTCTTTTCAAATGTATTTCTTTTTGTGAGCTTTTTACATGTTAAGTTTACCTTAGCATCAGTTTTATACTGCCATCTTTTTTCATTGCCAGTTTTGGATATTTTCATTATTCACTGGATGTCTTACAAACATTGATCAGCTATTATCAAGTCATAATACAGGTGTACGTGTGTGTTTTCATAATTCTTCAGTACTATTGCAAGCATAACTTTCAGGTTATGCAGTTTTCATGACCTGGTTTCAGAAAAACATCTAAAATATCTGCATAGTTCCTTCTGCTTAAATATTTATATGATGAATTATAACAAATAATCTTCTAAAATCCTGTAATATTAACAGATGGTAAAATGAAATTGTGTTTTTAACTATGTATAAATTCTAAACACAAATGTATTTGTTATTAGTTGTATGCGTAAAGTAATATTCATTATTATTTTCTTAGTTAACTCTAACTATCCTGTAACAAAATGTGACTCCCAGTGCAACTAATATCTGTATGCTTCTGTATGAAACATAAAAAAAAAAATCAGTAAAAACAAATTCTGACCTGGCTTTAGAATGAAAGCAGGCAAAGCAAGGAGAACATTATATACAAATTGTTTGCTGCCTTGTTTCTATACATTATTTTGCATTTTCAATAATAAGTGTATAAAAAGGTGCAGGGAGGAGCAGAGGATGCAGTGTGATGTGGAAAAGAAAGACCTCAAAAACTATGGAACAGGACAGGAGGATATCCACCCTAAATGTATGCACATAGATAAGGAAGTACCTTATGGGTAATTATGGGAAGTGGATTCCCTTACGGGATTTCCTTATAGGAAGAGCATTATGGGGGAAGATCTGCTATCTTTTTGTGGGAAATAAGAACACCTGTGTGCCTCTCTGAAGTGCCTATACACTAATGCACGCAGCATGAGGAACAAAGAGGAAAAATTAGAGGTCTGATTGCAGTTCCAGGGTGACCATCTCATTGGGATCACAGAGATGTGGTAATGTAGCTCACACTAGTGCTGCAAAAGATGGATAGAGGCTCTGTCGGAAGGATGGGTGCTGTGGGACATGTGGGTGCCTGCTACAGCCCACCTGATCAGGAAGAAGAAGAAAAACTGCCTGTTCTTCAGACAAAGGATGGAAAGCTCACATTCACAGGCCCTCACCCCTATGGGGGACTTCATTCACACCAGCATCTGTTGGAGGATCAACACAGCAGAGCACAAGAAACTCAGGGAAGTTCTGTAGTGCATTCATGACAAATTCCTGACACAGGCAGTTAAGAAGCCAGCAAGGGAAGATGCTATGCTGGACCTCACAGTTACAAACAGGAAAAATCTGGTCTAGAATGTAAAGGCCAGGAGAACCTTTGGCTGCAGTGGTCATGAGATGGTGGAGTTCAGGATCCTGGAAGGAAGAAACCAGGCAAAAAGCAGTATCACAACCCTGGACTTCAGGAGAGCAGACTTTGGTCTTCCCAGGGACCTTCTCAGAAGAATCACATGAGAGACCACCCTGGAGAGAAGAGTTGTTCAGAAGAGTTGGCTGATTTTCAAAGTTCACGTCCTCCAAGCTCAAGAGAGCTCCTGATGAGCACAAAATTAAACAAAGGCAACAGGAGACCTGCATAGATAAACACGAAGATCCTGAATGAACCCCAATATAAAAAGGAAGCCTACGAGAGGTGGAAGCAAAATTAATTGGCCTGGAAGGAATATAGAGACATTATATAAGCAATGTAAGATAGAGATTAGGGAAGCTAAAGCCCACCTGGAAGCTAGTGAGTCATGTGAAGGGCAACAAGAGGAGCTTCTACAGGCACCTCAACTGCAAAAAGAAAACAAAGGAAAATATGGGCCTGCTGATGAATGGGGTGGTTCCTGGTGATGAAATACACAGAAAAGGCCAAAGTACTTGCTGCCTTTTTTGCCTTGGTCTTTACTATTTAGACCAGCCTTTGGGAATACCATGCCCCCAAGACTGCTGGGAAAGTGTTGTATAAAAGATTTACCCTTGAATGAGAAGGATCAGGTTAGGGAAAAATGTTTTCTAACTTCAGCCAGACTTTTTTAAGCCCCGAATCATCTTAATGATTCTGGGATGTCTAATTTAGGTTGAAATGAATTTCACCCTAAAAGTGTCTATTAAGTAATTTTAACTACTGCTAACAGCCTCTTTTAACTACAAATTTACTGACCATAAGTTACTGGTGTATAGACAGCTACAATATAAACGTTGAGAGTTAAAAAGTTGTATTCTGATCCCACTTTCAGTCAGATTAATGTTGCCCAGTCAGCCAAGAACAAAATTAGGGTGCTAATTTGTTGGAGCTGAATCTAGAAATACAGATGGCTCTTTGTGCCCCAAAGTAAATGTTGCAGCTTCTAAACCAATTTTAAAATGTGTGTATGTTTTTGCAGGGAACTTGGAGAGGAACAAGGCTTAAATGTTGTTTCTCCAGTCAATGGCCTTTATTATTTAACCCTGGGCTTTTCTTGCTTAGATTGCCAATTTTAGATTGTTTTCAGCAAGAAGCAATGCACTCCTTGATGCTTAGTTTTACCTGCCACATTCTAAGGGAAAGGGAGGACCCTCACAAAGGTTTCTGAGTTCAGCTGCAGAAGAGTTTTCTTTATGTGACTATTATTTTATCTAAAGAAGAGTTAAAATCTGAGTAGTGCAAGTTCTGCCCTTTTGTATACAAAACCCCTAAGAAACCTACCTGGGAACTACATGGGAAAATACAGTATAGATCAAACTGCAAAGCAGAATCGATAGACCAAACTAACCAAGTTGCCTGCCTGGGTTTCTGTGCTCCTTTTTTGGGTTAAAAAAAAAAAGAAAAGTTTTAGATGCCATATAGAATGTCTTAACACTGAGATAAACATGCATATGGGATTTATAGCATGCCTGAAAAAAGGTACATGTAAATTTCAAGACAGAAAGATGCATGCCAGCTGACAGAAATTAAAATGCATGGTCCTTATACAATGGAAGTTCATAAGTTTTTCCTCATTATCCTTGGTAAGAGCAAGCCAATGTTTTGAGAATAGCTGAGGTTGGATTGCAAAGAGGTGAAACACTGAAAGAATACAAACAATCCTTTTAATTGCAGAGAAGCATCAAGCCAGGCTGTCTGTGACTTCAGGAAAAAAAATAAATTATGTCTTAAAAATTGATCCAAACTCTCTTCTTTGTTGGCAACTTTGCAACAGTAGTGATTCATGACCTTGGGACCAGAAGGGCTAACTGTTTTCATCCCTCCATTGTTGGTCTTCCTGTACAACAGCCTGTTCACTTGTGATTTGTTCAGCGTGGCGGTGTGAGCACTCAGTGCTTTGATCCACCATGCTGCTATAACAAACCACGTTGACACCAGCTGAACTCCAGATAGCATGTTCATTTCAACTGGTATTGCTGTTCTTTAACGGCTTTGAAAATATTAACTTTCACCTTATATCTTGTATCCCCTTTCTAAGTCCTGTACTGATGTCTGCCTCCATTTAATACATCATCTGTTTAAGGTTGCCTTCGTTCTACGTTAATTCGTTAGCTTATTTCATCAGTATTTCAGATCTTAGAAAGAGCAGCTTTCTAGTGAAATAGTTGCTAATTTGGTGTGGGGAGTTTGCTCTCAAAAGTCACTGTAATCTAGTGATATTCCGTATTTGGAATAAAAGGCAAGGTTTCAGTAGCTGGGGGAGCTGCAAGAATAGCATCTATGAGAAAAGGCCAGCAGCTGCCCTGTGCTGGACACAGTCAGTTCCAGACAGGTCCACAACAGACCCACCACTGGCCACAGCTGAGCCCATCAACAAAGCTGGTAGCAGAAAGAATGGTTAAGAAAGGGAAAAACCCTGAGAAAAAAATAAACAAAAGGCCAAAGCAGTAGGAGATGCTCCATGGCAGAACAGGTAACACCCCCAAAGAGCCTGTGGTCCATGGGTAACCCATACCAGAGCAGGTACTTCCCCAGAAGTTCTGCAGCCCATGGAGGACCCACACCAGTGCAGAGGAAAGAAGTAAGAAGAAAGGAGCAGCAGAAGAAAAGACAAAGGAATGAGAACAGGGTGCAGCAGAAAGAAACCACTCCACCCTGATCCAAGCCTCCTGCACTGTCCATCACCTCACCAAAGGCACTGAGCATAGCCTGTGCAATAATAAGGAGAGCGGAGAGTAGGAAGGGGGGATGTGAGGTGCCAGGAATGAAGCTGAGCATGGGAAAGGGATGAGAAAGATGTTTTCTCTAAGTGTTTGTTTAACAATTTGGTTTTGTTTTTCAATACCTGAACTGGGGAGGCAGGGGGATCAAGGGGTGTGTTTGCTTTTTGGTTGTTTGGGGTTTTTTTTCATTAATTGGCAATAAATTAAATTCCCTATGTTGACTCTTTTTTACTGGTGACATATCCAAATCGTGATCCATGAGGCAAGTGGTCTAGAACTTGTTCTTGTCTCTTCCTACATGCATGCAAGCATCCCAGACATGTAGAGGGCTCTCCCATTGGACTATCAGGAAACAGGATAAAATGAATGTTCTATCCCAATATGGTGGTTACTGTTGTGAGCAATGTTATCACCCGTATCAGAACAGGTATTTTACTGAGTGGGGCAGTCAGTAAAAAAACATTAGTGAACTTAATATACCCTGTTCTGATGTTTTGTTTGGTTTGGATTTTTTTTTCCTTAATGAAGAAAATAATGAAATGTTCAAAAGATTTCTGGAAAAAAAAAGTCAGAAATTAAATTAATTATTGCATTTGAGGTAATAAAACTTACTTAGTAAATATTTCAAGAGTCAATCCATTTTTTCTACCTTTGATACTTCTTGAAAACGGAGAGTATGTCAAAGTGATATGTAAGAAATCAATTCCAATTTAATTTGCTTCCTTCTGTCTCTTGACTGCCTGTTGAGAAATCTGCAATTAAACCTGTAGTTGCAGAAAAAGTTTTGTATGTAGAGAAGAACATGGAACTCTTTCTTTCTTTCTTTCTTTCTTTCTTTCTTTCTTTCTTTCTTTCTTTCTTTCTTTCTTTCTTTCTTTCTTTCTTTCTTTCTTTCTTTCTTTCTTTCTTTCTTTCTTTCTTTCTTTCTTTCTTTCTTTCTTTCTTTCTTTCTTTCTTTCTTTCTTTCTTTCTTTCTTTCTTTCTTTCTTTCTTTCTTTCTTTCTTTCTTTCTTTCTTTCTTTCTTTCTTTCTTTCTTTCTTTCTTTCTTTCTTTCTTTCTTTCTTTCTTTCTTTCTTTCTTTCTTTCTTTCTTTCTTTCTTTCTTTCTTTCTTTCTTTCTTTCTTTCTTTCTTTCTTTCTTTCTTTCTTTCTTTCTTTCTTTCTTTCTTTCTTTCTTTCTTTCTTTCTTTCTTTCTTTCTTTCTTTCTTTCTTTCTTTCTTTCTTTCTTTCTTTCTTTCTTTCTTTCTTTCTTTCTTTCTTTCTTTCTTTCTTTCTTTCTTTCTTTCTTTCTTTCTTTCTTTCTTTCTTTCTTTCTTTCTTTCTTTCTTTCTTTCTTTCTTTCTTTCTTTCTTTCTTTCTTTCTTTCTTTCTTTCTTTCTTTCTTTCTTTCTTTCTTTCTTTCTTTCTTTCTTTCTTTCTTTCTTTCTTTCTTTCTTTCTTTCTTTCTTTCTTTCTTTCTTTTTCTTGCCTTCCTCCTTTCCTTCTTTCCTTCTTTCCTCCTTTCCTTCTTTCCTTCCTCCTTTCCTTCTTTCCTTCTTTCCTTCTTTCCTTCTTCCTTTCTTCCTTTCTTCCTTTCTTCCTTTCTTTTTTCTCCTTCCTCCCTTCCTTCCTTTTTTTTTTCCCAAATGGGTGTCTGTAAAAGATAACAACAAAATATCTCTGGCTAATTTCCAAAAAGGCAAGAGAGTAACATATGTCTTAGCATTCAGTACATGATAAAAAGTCTATTGTATCTCCTCACATTGTCTCACTACCCCTACCACTTCCACCTCCTATGTTTCTAGATAGAGCTGTTAACAGACAGTCAGCCAACAACATGCCAAGAAGCTTGTGCAGGACTGAAAATTCTGTGGATACATATTAAGGAGTTTGTCATTTATACAACACTTCTTTTTAGTTCTGAGACAGCTTTTAGCTGCCTACATGGGCATCACTATTTGTGATCTAATGCCAATATAGGTGCCCTAGAGTATGTAACACATCAGTATGGCCAAAAATGATGAGGGACCTTCCAAATGTTGGAGGCCAACATCATTCGGAAGCAGCAGCTGGCATCCAGGCAGCTAAAATAGACACCTGTGTTCAGGCAACTGAATCTTAGACTGATGTCTCCTCTGTATGTAAATGACATACTAGCCTGGGGAAAGGAGCTTAACCAGCACAGTATTGTAATACTAATTTGCCACAATATAATGACAAGTGAACTCCTAATCACAGCTGCATAGGAAATAGTTCTATGCCCACTGAGAGGTGTTGAAACAAGAAACAAAATAATTGTGACAACAAAAAATAATATCTTGCCCTAACATGAGATGAAAAGTCAAAAAAATTTAAATGTAAAAAAACCCAAAAGTACAAATAAAAACCTAAGTCTGTATCTTGAAACATTTTGGTTTTGAGGGGTTTAAAATCTTGTTTATCTTTTAACTTTTCTATGAGAATGACAGAATGAAAAAAAAAGGAACTTATAATTTTAAAGGTCATAATGAGATGGGACAATTTTGAACCTGAAGAGAGATATCATTTTTCATTGATCCAAAGTCCTGTAATGGGTAGTATTCTTAGAATCATAGGTTAATATTAACATTTTTATTTGATTTATGGATTAATTTCTGAACTGAAGCACTGATGATGTGTTCAGGATGAAGTTTGGTTCACATATTTGAGCAATCTGTAGAACATGAATGATAAAATTAAACCAGGAGATATGCTCACCTAAATGGTCTTCTGTTCATGGGATGAAACCAGAGCCAGTCTGAAGATCTCCCAAAATGCATACAATATGGATGTTGGGAGCTCAACACCACATGCTTCCACTGTACAGATATCTTCAACCGATCCAAAATAATTTCTGATGTAAATGTAACCATAGGCAATGTGGACTGTATTTCTTCTGTTTCTCCCTGTGTCCTTTTCAGTTAGGTGCATTCCTCCCTGAGTTGAATGAAGAGTAAAATACCAAACTAGTTATGAAGAGGCAACCTCAAAAAGAGCCTAAAAAGAGCCGGTGTCTCTGTTGACTGAATAAGAGCTTAGGCACTGAATTGTGAGGCTTAATGTTAAACATTGTGAATATCTCCTATCCTTTCTATCAATAGCATTTATCTAAAAAATAAATTTGAAAGTTTTCTTGTTTCCAAAAGAGTAAATTTGTGTCATGTGATGTCATGAGATTTAAAAAACCCCAAACCTCTTTAAAAAAAATCATTAGGACTATATTCATCTAGTTACTTTTTTGCTTAGTATGAAGGTGGAGTTTTGAAACATAATGAAAGGGCTTTATCAACAGCAAGGTCTTCTTTTAGAAAACTGCTTTCATACTTTGCTCAGCTTTTTCCCCTTTAAATGAAAGGAAAACATTGTTTAGTGAGGAAGGGAAAAAAGGAAGGAGTACAATGAAACTCCTACTATTGATCTTGTTAGTGATCAGTGAAGAGGTGGTACTTACCAAAGGTGATTATCAAATAGAAATGGAGAAAGTAGAAACAATTACAAAAGTGATATGAACTTATTCATGCAATGCCAAAATAATGACCCCCACCAAAAATGTTGTGCCCCATACCATCTCTTATATTTTAATTTCTTTCTTTCAGGGAATAGGTGGCCTTCTGAAATTGAAATGAATTCCTGTAATAACCAATATCTTGGAGGATTTGTGCAGGTTACTTCATCTGATGAAAGCTGTTTAGAAATGCCAAGTATTACTATTGTTATTGCTGCAAGAAAAAACCTGAATATATGCTCATAAAATGACCATGAAATACTCCTCTATTTATCCAGCCCAGAAGAGTGTTATGCTTTGTTTTGTTTTGTTTTGTTTTGTTTGTGGGGTTTTTGCTTGGTTGATTGGTTGGTTTGGTTTCCTTCTTTTTCATTCCCTTAGAGTTTAATCCCATTAGTTCTATGCTAGAATTTAGTGGGGTTTACCACACTAAAGTTTTATTACTTTGTATTTGTCAATATTACATTTAATTCCTTCTGTGACAACCTAATGATAAATCAAATCTAAATTCCTTTTAGGTTTGGCTGTCTCTATGGCCTTCATTCATCATCTTTCATTTTTTCATCCTCAGAAAATGCAACTAGGCTGCAGTTGTTCTTTGTGTTTGTAGATCACCTTTCTAAATTAAAACATATACATGCACAGCAGACTTTAAAGCACTGTAGACCTGAAATAACACTTTCTCTGGTTTGACACAGCTTCTCTCACAGGAACTATCTATAGCCACTGCTTTGCTATTTTTCAACCTGTTCTGTATCTCTGCCCATGTCCTGCCCTGAATCCTTGCTTCATCTTGGAGATTAAGCAGGAACTTGTCATGTGGAATGTTACAAAAGGCTTTCTGAAAATCCAAATATATTATGTCATCTTCTGTGCCCTTAGCAACCCTGTCAGTACCCCTTTGTGTAAATTCTTCTCTCCAAAAATGCATTCTTCTCTCCAAAAATGCAACAAACAAAAACATTGAGAAAATTGTTAAAGACAATTAATAGCTCTTTATTTACAGACAACTGATTATATAGGACATTCACACTGTCAGAAAGCTACACTTCACTCTGCATTTACCCTAACTATTACCACTAATAGTAGTCATGACAGTAATAGTAAAAATAATTACAATAATAATAATTCAGTGATTCTTATTTACTGTCTTACAGTGCTAATCTGTTTGATAATTCCAGAAAAGCCCTATTTGCAAAGGTAGTCCAATTAAATACATAAAAATTTATTCAAATGTTTAATTGGCTGGCAACATAGTAAGTATCAATAAAACATGGCTGCTCCTTAATCAGAATACAAGAATGAGCTGTCATATGTTGTTATCCATTTGCTGTTTGAAAACGAAAGCTCTGAGGCAAAGAGGATGCTTTTCTTTTATTACCATGCCCCAACTCAGAATGAGGAAAGAAGAGAGACAGAGTGGATAATGGACCCCATTCATGAATGCAAAAGGCTATTTCTGAGCAGTTATTGCATTGTTTATGCTAGTAAAAATTGCATAACTCCCATTCTCTATACAAATTACATGTTTTCTATGCTTCAGTGGACATTTTACATAGAACATAAATGGAGCTTTTGCAATAGGTGGTACAAAGACTGCTATCAGAGCCAGTCTAAGCCTCATTATTAGGCCTGGATGAAGCATTTGGCTTTCTTCAGGTTTTCAGCAAAGTCAACAGAATCCAAAATTCCCTTTATGGTTTCTCTTTTTATTTCCTTTCTGCTCCTAGTTTCCTGAGTTTTTTTGTGAAATTAAAATGGAGTTTTTCCAACAAAAGCTGTTCTAATTGCTTTAAGACACAGATCAGAGCTTAATGAAATCCATTAAATGTTGCCAGCCCGGGACAGGCAGAGGGCTACATGTGCTGACTGCACAGCAGGCCTGCCTGGCCAAGGAAAAGGTCAGGCAGTTGCACAAAGCCAAAACACAGCACAACAAAACTTGCCAGCTGTATTGCTGCTGTGAACATGGGGAGGTCATGTGAAAGGAACTTCCATTTCTCAGTCCAAGTGTTGTTAAAGTGGTATCCATTCACCTCCACATGATGCTATAGATTAACCTTTTGAAAGCAGCTTTGGACAGGATTTTTTGGTGCTTGATTTGAGCCTGAAGTTCAAAAGAGCTGGCTACCCTGTACTTGTACAACTGAAAATGAAGATAACAGTGAGTTCTGCTCTTTGAAGTCGTGTTCAATGCATGTACGAGGCTCAGCTGAGGCTACATTTGAAAGAAAGGGCATGTGTTTTGCACACATTATTATGGCAATAAAGCTTGATTAATCCTGACTATGCTAGTTCTGTTAAAAGTGAGGGATTTAAAACACTATTGCTACCTCTTGTTACAATTACTATATATAAGTAATTATTTATGTATAGAGAAGCTTCTCCGTATAGAAACATTTCTACCTGTGAGATTACCCATATGTATAAACAGATTAATTTTGTTGTATTCCATTGTTTATTTCTCTTGCAAGCAGACTACATAACATTTATGCCAAGCCTTTCTTCCAGCATTTGATTCAGAGTGGATGCATATTTTTCAGTTTGATGAGCCTCTCTTTTCCCTTGTTGATAGTTAGACATGAAAATATTGCTGTTAGGTCCCATGGCTCTTTTTTACAATTATTCCCTGAATAACTAATACTTAAAAACTCTTACAACTGAAGCAGTTTGTAAACAAGGAGATTTGCCAAAGTAGCAACAGAAGTCAAGATGGATGCCATAAATTGCATCTACCACATCTAAATCTTCCTCTTCACTTACTAATCAGAGACAGGAGCAGGAGCAGAGCCTAACTAGGAGCAAGGCTTTAATACTCTTTCAAGTTAAAAAGCATTTCCTCTCTCCTTCTGGTACTCAACTCAAGGAAACTGCATTCTAAAGCACAAAAATTACCCATTAAAGTTATTTTTATTATTAGCTTTTGCTTGCTTGGTCAGGGTGTGTGCCATGTTATTAGCTACTGTGAATCAGTCTCAGCCCCTTTGGTACCTTGTCCAGAAATATTACTTTGGAATCACTACATTTCATTCACTGATGAGGTAAAAAGAACCTAATATTTCTGACAATTTTATCTAAGGCTTGCAGGTTTTATGTACTGAGTGTTTAAAAAATAACTTCTTGATGAATAATGCTCAAGGAGTACATTTTTGTAACCATCATCTGGAAGGGACCTTTTTACACGCAGATATGCAATTCTTCCAGTGGATGATAAATGTTAAATTTGCTTTACTTTGGGTATCACTGTTCCAATATACCTACATATAGATAAATAGACATATAAACATAAATTTAAATTGAGATATAGCAACTTCTCTACAGAAGTGTGAATGCTAGTGAGACAACTACCAAAGCTTTTTAAATTTTTCTTATTAGCCATGTTGTTCCTCTTATGATTCTCTGTCCTTCAGTTCAAATTGTGGGTAGCTTTTACAGTCGACATGTAAGAACCATGATCTAAGGCAAAATAAAAGCCATAAATTCTTTATTAATAGGTTAATATAAAATATCCATTCAAGCAATGAGTAAAAATAAAGTTCAAAAAATGGTGAGTTTACAAAGTCAAACTTTCAAAGATGGGAAGTCCTGGTGAATACTGTTAAATCTAGTAGCATGATAGAATACTAAATTCAGAATACTAAATCTAGTAGCACGATAGAGAGGAGGCTGTTACAGCTCATTGACTGTTGCATTGACTTACGCACCAAGAGCAGGAACTGGCCCTAGATCCTTGTTTTCCCCAGCTGCTGGCACCCCAAAGCCTGCAGTGCCCCTCCAGCTCCTGGTAGCTCAGAACCCCTCACACACACATTTGTGTGTACACACACATGCACAAGTGCACACATACTGTTGATGTCTCCAGTAAATAGCATTAAGCACTTCCTCTAACCAGCAGATGATCCCTGGGGTCTTCTTGTCTCCAATACAGCCACATACATGTAAACAGGTCACTAAGGCAACCCCCAGACCTCATGGTCTCTGCAGTAGTTGGTTTGGACCTCTCTGGTCTCTCCAGTTGCCAATTTCCACGCTTTCTGGTCTCTCCAGTATCCAGCCCAGGCTTCTGGCTGCTTTGATACCTGGATCCCAAGGCTCTTATCCTACTCATGGGCTAGTCTGCTTTGGTATTTGCAAGCAATCACACTGATGTAGCCACACAATATGCACACACCTCAGGTGCTGGCACTTGAACATATAGGCCCTTATGACTTGCTATCCCACACCAGTTACTAGCACTTAGACATCCATACACACGTGCACAGAATAATGGAGGTCTTCACCCAGGAAAATAGTTAGAAATGCAATTTGCTAAGAAGACAGAACAGACTGCACTGATCACTCACAGGTCATGTCCAGACAATTTGACAATCCCTTTCTTTCCACACCTTCGGTTCTTCCCCTAAACATCACATGATATCTTATATAATCCCAAGGAGTTATTCCCTGGCATCCCATAATAAGATCCATACCCCTAGCCAGTGACCACCCCTCAGCCTATGAGGTGAGGGAAAGAGCATCTCCCATTGACCCATCTTGATGTGTCTGACCCAACGCCCATGTGGCTAATGCTGTCCCATGGCAGCCCTGGGAAGATTTGGGGCTGGGGCTTGCTTCTCTAATCAATTTATTGGCGATCCTTTGCTAGTCGTGGTTTCTCTGTGCTCCTTTGTTTTGTGGCCATGATCCTTTAATCAAGTAACCTAAGATGTATAACCAACCATATTCTTCTTTTATGCCAAAGGACAGAAAACTGCGATAGGATTAGGTTTAAATGTAGGGATTTTCAGTTCTTTGAATCCAAGAGACCATTCTGGAAGGGTTTCACATAATTTTAGTTGAGCTTTTTCACTGTCCTTCAGCTCCCTCATTTTCCCTGTGTTAAATGGAGAGTGGTAAGGTCCCCCAGGGGATCAGGATCATATAACTGGGACTCCCATTTGGAATTATTCTCTGAGGAAGATGAATTTCCAAGACTAAGGTTAGCCTCCCCTCTCCCCTTTACTGCCTCCAAACCATCTTCTCTCTTTTCTTGCTACCTCCTGCCTAATTAGTTGTATGTCCTGCATTAATGACACAGAGTCTACTTCAAGAGCTAAATACAAGAGGGTCAGGCAGCAAGCCTGAGCATAGCACTCCTGCACCTCCATTCTACTTAATTGCTACTCAGCTCCTGGCTCCTTTCTGGACCCTTCTTTTTAGGTCAACCCAGGACAATACTGCTCTAGAAGAGTTTATCTCCAAATAGATGGTACCAATGGCCTTGGTACTGCGGTTTAGTGCCTGGCTTCCTTTTGTTTATCAGGATAGAATACAGTTAGTGAACAAGAGGTATGAGACCACAACATGATGATATCTGTTTAATTTTTTTATTCCTAATTTATATCATGCTGTTTTTAAAACAGAATGGGTTGCACGAAAGCCTCTGACAATGAAACCGCTCCTTTCCTTTGCAGCTGCTGAGTGTGCTTGGCAGGGAAAAGCTTCAAGGATATTAGGAGGTTTCTGTGAGGGAAGGATGAGAAGCAAGGCTAGAACACAGCAATGAGACTCAAACACTGAGAGGGGCTGGAAGCTGATAGGCAAGTCTCCACTGTAACAGGAAATTTTCCTGGGACTAGAGAGGCTTGTACTGAGTTTGCTACAACTTCTGTATACATAAGGATAACTGAAACCAAGTGTGAAAACAAGCAATAGTCTTCTAAAAATGCATGGGAATAGAGAGGAATCAACAAACATTGCTTATTTCTCTTCTGTCATTCTGTATTTGAAAGGTAATTATTATGATTTATATTCTAAAAATATTTGGCTTTCTATTGCAGAAGTCCTTCTAGTCTTTTTTGCTTTCTTTTTCAAGAAAATGCTGTATAAGGAAAATACACCAACACTTTCATACTTAGTTTAAAATCTAGAATACACAACTGAATTCCTTGCTGAGGACCAAAGTGAGGATGTGCAGGTAGCAACAAGATGGGTGTCAATGTGACTGTTAAAGAGAAAGAATAGAGGGGAAAGCTACAGAAGAAAACATTAAACATTAAGCCACTATAAAATTATCAGAGATAAAGAGGACACAATGGGAAGTTGAACTGACCAGATGGTTTGAAAATCAAATATGATATTAGAGTTTTGTTTTCATCTTTGCTATTCATGGAAGCAGAGAAAAGGAGATATACCATGGGTGCAGTCTCAAGAAATCGGTATCTGTAGCAACTTTCATTAAAAGGTAAATATTTTGTTTTTACAGTGAAGCTGATAAAACAAAATTCACAAAACCTGAACTCTGTTTTATTTATATTATGACAGGGGGGAGTTTATGAGAAACTGTTAAAACAGTTAGCATATTAATAGCTTTATTTCTTACATTAGTTTATTTATACTGTATAAGTCATACTACTTTTTGACTTGAAGAATTCTTGACAAACACGGATGAGACATTATTTTACATTTATTGTGGCTTATCAACTTGTTACTAGACATACAAATATATTAATCCAAACTTTTACAAATAAATTAAAAATAATACTCCATTTCTTTGTACTTCTCACATATTGTATTGCAGTTTGTGAATAAAGTGTGTTACAAAAGAGAAATGGTGGAGTGGAACAGGGGGAAGAAGAAGAATAAATGGAAATTGATCCTGATTTGAGCTATTGCCACCAGAAATAGCATTAAGTTCACTTCAACATTAATTTAAAGACAAATAAAAGTTAGTTAAAGACAAAATAAGGAAATGTGAAAAAATATAATCTTGGCCTCATCATCTTGCTGCCTTCAAACTTTTACTATTAATAAAGAAGTAGCAGAGGTAATAAGTGAAGCTTTCTCCTCATTATCTACATGTTAACTAAATATCTGTGCTCCTATTATAATTAATATAGACTTAAGGCAGAATTTAGCTACATAAACATGCATATATACTGCTATCTCAGATGGCAATGCACCTAAATGGAGCTGGCAGGTTAGAGGCAAAACTTACAGAAGAACTGCAGCCTTCTGGAAATCAGTAGCTAGAGTCTGGGCATGATGCCTTGTCTGTCTTATGCTCTGGTACCTGAAGCCTGCCAAAATGACTGCTGTAGTTACAGCTGCAGAGATAGCCAACAAATCCAGATCCCAGTACCTGGCATGCTAGTTGCCAAAAAACAGGTGTCTAGTGTGACTTGAGGTACTCTAACATATTAAATACACCTGGGTTAACATCCAAGATATATGACCTACAAGAGGCCTATTTCCTTGGCAAGTGAGTCAGAGGTCAGGTAAGCATCTCAGTTAGGTGACTATATTTAGGGAAACTTAGTAAGGCCAAAATATCTTATTTTTGTTTGAGTGTGATATGAAAGAAACACCCAATGGTAAGTAAGTGAAATGGATCTAAGGATAATGACATTTGTATGTGTGATTGTGTATACGGATGTGCATATACTGTATGCTTTTATTTTATATAATGATTTTTCTCAACAGATAATTCTTTTCCTGGAAACTTTATTTTTAGGTATTTCAGGGCTGCTTCCTTTACTGAGCACTTAAAGGGAAATTAATTTCTCTGTGACCAGTGTGGTCAGCTGTTCTGTCAATCTGAATGCACTTTCCTGTGATATCCTGAAGTCAGGGTACCTCAGTGTCCTTTCTTGGTAGGTCTATTACAGAGATTTAATGCTATCTTTCTTCTCTCTTTCTACTAGGTTTATGAAATTTCTACTGGGTAAANATTTTAATGCAAGAAATTCAGGGTTCTGTAATTGCTTGGGAAAAAATAATAGGACATGAACATTCGTAAATGATATTTAGAATCTCTAAATTCCAAGTTCAGACTTGTGGCAATTTGGGATCCTTCTCTCAGACAAAGATTAAGTTGTCTGGTCCCTGGGCTCTGGATTATTGCTGAAGAAGCCTAAAATTGATTTACACTGGCATTCTGGATCACAGAATTCCTTATATGTCTAAACAGAAGTGTTCAGTCATCTTTAGATCAATCTTTAGCTAAGCAGTTAAATGTCTGATGTTTTATCTAAGCTCCATCATGATTCAAAGACAGACTGAGGAAGCACGTGAATTTTAATTCCTTG
>WEKW01022752.1:0-11877 GCA_013389905.1 Sula dactylatra
GCAGGCAGGATGAGCAGATCAGGAAATGGCCCAATATAACATGCAAAGATTTAAATATTTGGCATCTGACCTTGAAAACATGCTTAGTGTTTGGCTAATCTAAATACTTATTAAAATGTATGATAGATGCATGACAGAAGACAGTATCAAATAGGAAAAAAATATGAAGGATAGTATCACTGGCAATCCCTGGTTGCCAGCTTCTAAAACCTCCTGTGTGCTGTTTTATCAATTCTACACAATGTTATGCTTGTTATTTGCCAGACTGTGGGATAAAGGACACTGAGTGACAGCTTTGGTATTTGACCAAGCTTTGTGGCTGGACAAGGTTAAAAGAGTGTCGTCTCCAGACTGATGTTAGAAATAAATAGCTTCTAAGCAGTCGGTTGTGGTCACTGAAGAAGGAGTTTCTGCAGTGTCAGTAATGGCCAGTGAGCCAAAATGGCTAGTGGTCAGTGGAAGACAGATCCTGAAAGCAGCCACCAGCAAAAATATCTGGCTTTAGTAGTGATGGGAAAGTGTTAATATAATTGTTTAATAACATTTGTCATCTAAACGTCTCTATAAGTTCCAAGACTTTCATGTGCAAGAGGGAATTCCAGCTGATTTTTGTATAGAGATGGGTAATAGGAGAACCAGGGAACTGGTGGTCTTCTGTAAGAGTAAACAGAGAGACTGGTTTAATGTAGCAAAATGAAAGTTTGAAGGTGAAAACTGAATGTCCCAAGGACTACACACAAGCTATGAGGAAAAACCTTTAAAATTCAAACATCAAATTCAAAACAAGAAAAAGTAGATGTAGGTGTTGCAAAAAATAACTTTGGTTGGAAATTATGGGAGGAAAGAAGCTTCCTACTTTCAGTGCAGTGACCTTCCAAAACAGGTTTAAGTAAGAGTGGAGTGGAGACAAGTCACTTAACAAGGTTGAGGTAGCCCTTAATAAACACAAGAATAAGATTATGTGTTATGGTGATAATAAGATAATGTAGAAAGTTCCTTCTACTGTTGTGCTCTGTGTTTCTGTGCCAGGACCATTTTATTTTCTTTTTATTATAACCTTAATCTTTACAAGTAAATAATTTACCTCATTCATACCATACCCAAAATATTTATATTTTGTTTAAAATATAAACCAAATCCTAGCCCTTGTGCCTTTATTTCTGTGATATATCCATTGTCTCTTTCCGGCTGGTACAAATCAAAGTCTGCCATTCAGTGAAGTTACTGGTAAAAGAAAAGAGGCAGCAAAGAAAAATAGAGCAAGCTGTAGGAAATCTTCAGCCTAGGATATATTACTACATGGAAAACCTGGAGCTACTAATACACTCTTCTGTACTCTGCCATAACACCTGAGGATAACAGAAAGCAAGAGGCCTAGTGCAAATTTTAGCTTAACACTATGTAGCAAAACATTGGAGGCTATATACGAAACTACTATGGTTTCTGCAATGTTGCCAGATGAGTTTTCCCATGCTTATTGCAGTCTTTCACTGCATGTGAAGATGACTAATACACATTTATTGGCATATCTATGTAAAAAGTTCCCTATCATATTGCTTACCTACTGTAAATGCCTAGTGACAACACATAAAGATATTAAGATTAAAAACTTCCTGATTAATACCAGAGAGCACATTTGCAATCAAATGGTCTATATCAATGAGGCATGTGGAGAACACTTTGTACATGAGTTCAGCAGTTCATGGAGTGGTGCCGTTACTGACATAAAACCACCCATTGTTCACCTCATGAGCTCTGTTGTAGTGTTTCAGAAAGCTTAATCTTATATAAAATGGTATTTCTCATGTCTTCAAATAGATGCTTGTAATATGGTTTAGAATTTGCACATTGGCAGCCAACCTTGACCACCCTGTGAAACAGAGTACAATACAATGTGATCTCCACTCCATGACTGCAGGGGGAGAACTACAGAAAAAGGTCAGTGGACATTGTGCCCATTATTCAGATGAAGACACAGATGTAGAAATGAAAAACTGCCGCATTGCTTTGGAAAATGAAAACCACCATTAACACAGTACAATAGAAGGTTTTGCTACTTCAGCCATTTCTGACTTTTATCCTTGGAGACAAGTATTTCTTACTGTCTTTAGGGACAATTTGTGAAACATTGCTTTGAAAAGCAACCTAATTGACTTTTTTCATAAACAAAGAAGGTTTTATTCATTTTTTTAAAATATGCACACTTTATTTTTTAATTTATTCTCATAAGCAATGTTTTGAAACAATTAATGACTGCTTTTCCATTATTAATTGGATAATCAGCTCAGCTTTAACTACACTGCACTCCTGGAACACTAAGAAAAATGTCTTTGAGTCATTAAGGTACAAATCTTGTCATATTTCATAGAAGACTGTGGCAGATTTTAGGATAACAATTATTTAACAACAAGAAATAACTTTAGGAGTGCAGATGCTGTGCAATCATTTCTAGCTGCATTCACAGTCTCAGTTGCTGAAACTGGCCCTTTTCTATATCTGTGTGAGAAACAGAGTTATTATGGGGCTCATTAATAAAAAAAATTGCCTGTATATGTGTAAACAAATGGGTACTAGACCAAAGTACAAATACCTATCAGTGAAGAATATAGGTCACTGTTGCTGAGAGCTTGCAGCTTCCATGCCAGCTCTGCCTGCAGATCTTCTCAAGGATCTCTGATAAAACTCTTTCCCTGAAATCCCTGCCATGAGCTCCTCCACTCCCAGGGGTTTAGTTGTGTGGGTAAAAAGGACCCAGGGTCCAGCACTGATGTGACTTAGCTGTGTTACCTTTACTCAGACTGCAGAGAAAGAACCATGAGACAATCTGTAAAGACAGAAAAATGTAAAAGTTACAGAAGTAGGATTGCTGATGCAGGATCATTAATAAATCAAGAGGAAAAACAACAGCAAAGGAATGGTATAAAGCCCAAAAGGAAAATAGGAGAGCTCATTAGTTTTGCTGGGGGTCATTGGGTCAAGTTGTCAGTACCATCAGCTGGTGGGACACAGCAGCTCAGCAACATCCAGGACAAGTCCCACATATCTACAGAGGCTAGCCCTTCTCCCCAGGAGGCCACCTTTCTGGCACCTGTATGCTGTGCTGTATGGTCTTGGTGTGCTGTATCAGGGGAGGTGAGCATGACAATGCAGGGCCAAACAGCTCCCTAAAACTCCTTAACACTTTAAAATTGTGTATACCCCACTTGCAGAGTCTTTTTGCACCCAACTATAGATGCCGGACAAAGAGTGCCAAATGAGGGGCTGTAACATCAGGAAGAATCCCTTGTGCTTTGTCATGGAGGCTAGGTGGCAACACCTGGTGAGGCTCAACTCCTTAGAGCATGTGGCTTTTTCTCTGTCAGGCAGAATCTCAGTCAAAGAAAACTGATAGACCCTTTCTCACTGTGCTTTACTGAAATGCAGTCTCAAAGGGCAAGGTACTTTTATATTCATCACCCAGTTGGTGCCACTCTGCAGCCTTTCTGTTAACCACCCACACTCTAAGGACTTTTCTGCCTGAGCTCAGCTATAAGAGCACGGTAAACCTTATGTTTCAAATGTCATAAACAATTGTTTTCAGCACTGAGCAAGCAGAACTATTTCTCATCCAGAAGTAGAGGACAACTGTAGAAAAATGTGATTTCAGTTAGCATATTGACAAAAAATGCTGGAACTGTCTACAGAAGCTTTAAATGAAGCAAAAGGAAAGATGTATATACAGGTTTTTGATCAATGGCAGTTGAACTCTGTATATATTTCTGAAAGATAAAGAAGTGGGGAGAGGTAAGGAAACGATTGTAGCAGAATAAACTGGTAACTGCTTGTTGGCATTACACTGAAGGTTTTGGAGCCTGGGCTAAAATGTGTCTGAACCTTTGCCTTGTTTGTTACAGACAAACTGCTGTACCCTGCTCTGAAGCAGTATAGACGTGACATAGTTTAATGTATAATGCACTTCTGTGAATTTATGTTGACCTTACCCTTGGCATTTGGTTTTAGCATTCTATTTCTTTCCCTTGTTTCATTAATGATGAAGCTTCTCTCCCTTTGTAATTATCGTTGGTAATTGATTGCACCCCCAGAAGAAGAATACTTTTTTTTTTTTTTTTTTGGACACTGACTTGGGCTGGAGGCTTTAGTTTTCGCTTATTTGATTCTTGTAATTATAACATATGTATATCTGCCTCATTAACATAACAGATTATCTACTTCATTGTCATATTTGAAAATGTCAATTTTCAGTTCAATCTTAAGATCCTTCTAGTATAATGATCTGTCTTTATGAACAGATATAATTAATCTAAATTTTCATAGTAGGTAATACCCTTTTCCACTGGTGTGTCTTCTCTTTGGTGGCATGATATGTTCTCTGCTGCCTTGTACCCATGTAATATAGATTCTCTTAAAGAAAAAGAATAAAAATACATATCAGTAAACATTGTCAGCTGAATTCAATACTTATTTTTGGGAAAGGATCTTTGTCTATTCTTTCTCATGCATCCAAAGACAAATATGTCCCATTCAAAAATTGTAATGACGCATATATCACGTTGGGCCAGCCTGGATTTGGAAAGTGCAGACAACAATAAAGCATGGTTGAAAGTGTCATCACCTGGCCAAAATTATTTTTGGCTTGAAAATAGTGTCTGTCCCATGATTTTCAATATTCAGAAAAGATGTTTGTTTATTCCTTAGATTTCATACAGTCCAAATGAACAGAGTATTACAGCTCTTTATCTACAGTGTATCAGTGTTAAAAATTTTTTGGTCAATGATGAATAATTAGTAATTTTGTGACAGAACTTGTCACTTAGAAACCAAATATGGATTTGTCCAGATAATGTGACTCAGACAAAGTGATGACATGATGTAAAATACTTGTGATTATAGCTATTTACTACAGACACCACTTGGCATACAACCAGGTTAATTATTAGGACTTGGCCATAGCACAACTTTTTGTGTCCTGCTTGAGATGCCATGTCTCATCTGTTGTGACACTACACCACTTACATACTGTAGTGCATAAGGAAGAAAGGACATGGGAGAGCCATTCCCAGCCAGAACCTTGTTGTTGCCATTGGGCAAAAGCACATGGAAATGGATTGACTGCCAGCAGAGAGCCATTCCATACACCACCTGCCTCCTCCTTTCTCTTTCAAGAGCCCTGAAGAGGGTTTTAGTGTTTTGGTGAGGGCTGTCCTATGGAGTGCCAGTGTAGCATTCTCAAGAGTCAGAGCTGATTTGTCCTTCTCTGCAGCATACTGATCTTGTCTCTTCCCCATAGCAAAGAAGAAATGTAATCCTTTCAGTCCAGAAATCTGAATATAGGTGCAGCAGAAGTCCATATTCTGTTCTCATTATAGAAAAGAATACACTTTTTTTCTTAATATGGTTGCCCTCAAGGACCAGAGCATCGCATCTTTGAGATCACAAGTCAAATGTTTTTTTTTTCTATTTCATTGTCATGTGGGATATTAGCTATCACACTGCTAAATATATACATATAGTCTGGTATATTGTTTTGCTGAGTTGAAGATTTTTCTTCAGACTTATATGTATAATAAAAATGCATTAAAATATAAGAACACATTAGTGATTTCCTTATTCTTTTGAATATGTTATTGATTTTGAAGTATTTTTCCTTATTTATAAGGCCTCTGGCAATATTGAGCCCTAGTTTTTAAATTTTTCTTTTCTTCCTTTTCCTAGTGGTATAATAGGTCAGAATATCCTCATTCATGATTTTTTCCTAAATATATTTTAAAGACTGTGGGTGTCTGTGATTTTAGTGTGTGTTTTCACAATGAAATTGAAATTGAAATTGAGTTTATATGTGGAAAGCTGTTTGTGGATTTGGCTTTTTAAAGCAGAAATTGAAAGATCTATTTTCTGTGTTGCTTGTACTTGCTTGGGATGCAAAATTCCCTGGGACTCTGGGAACGGCACTTTATAAATGAAATTTACTATTATCCCTGTTTTCTCAACAGTAAAAGCTATTGTTAGTGACAACTAAGTTGCAGCCGTACAGCTCCCTGTCTACTATTATAACATTCCAAGCTTCTTCTTTTGGGCTCAAACATCTTATGCTTAGGTTAGGCTGAAAAATTTTGGTTGACTGGTTGACTGAATTTGGTTCAGCTTTTTTTCAGTTAGCAAAACATGTTTTACAACAAGAATTTGTACTCAAACAAAACAGCATCTATTTTAAAAACAGGATGTAGTTTAAAAAAGCTCATTTTTCCTGGAACACAAATAATTTGAAGACATTGAAATATGAAGGTCAGATGTTTAGCTGCTGTAAATATTGTAGTTTCATTCATTTAAATGAAGCTTTGCCTGTTCATAAATGTTCATCCTCAAATGTCTATCTTGTACCTGGTATGTCTCAATGAGGAATTATCATTCATAATGTACTGATCTTAAGTGGAGAGTGGGAGTCATTGTGCATGTGCGATTGTGAGTGCTAGAAGTTACTTGGAAATGTAAGTCACAGAGAATGTTAAACTTTTGAGAAGTTTGCTAGAAGTCTAATTACAGTTAAAGCATTACTTCAATTTAGAAGTTTTAAAATAGTATTGTGTTCTCATTTCATTATTACTTAACATTAGACAGCAAGAAATTCAAAGGTTTCATTGTAATATAAAGTCTATACAAAACCATTTAGTGCATTGATACATAACCTTTAGGTTTATGGATTACTTCTTAATGAAGTAGCATTATTTGTTATGGCTGAGATAGATTACCTGGGAGACTGACTTCTTGAATCCTATATGGTTTACTGTGTTCCAACTGTATATTGCTGTAGGCTGCCTGAATAGTTAAAAGGAGTTTATGAAGATTATGTTAAGAAAACTGAAAGACAGGGTAAGCAGCTGACACAAGTCATTGTATTACATACTACTTAAGAATGGATGGAACAACTTTTTGGGAGAAATTGGTTAACTGCCTATATTCAGCGTAGGAGCATTGGTGTAGTATAGGAAATGTTTTCCTTCTTGATAAAATAATTCTTTAAAAATAGTCCAGTTGACCTAAAAGTACTCAATAGTTTATTCTGCAAAAAAGTAGGAAGGAGTAGATTAATAAAACTTGGAAGAAAGTGATACAGATTCTGTTCCTTTCTCTTCCCACCTAGTGGTTAGGGCATTCATCTCAGTTGATGGAGGCACAAAATCAATTTTCTCCCCTGCTTGAAAGGGATTAATTCCACATTGTAACAAGGACTCCTTCCCACAATACTATGATGTATTTTGAGGTTGGTTACACTCAGTATCTCCCCGTGACTGTGACCCTGTAAGTATTCGATATGTATCAAGAAGACTGGCTCTAGAAGCTGATGGCTTTAAGGGTGTTTCAGTCATTCCCCCAGGTTTGACAGACTTTGTCTTCTGAGCCTAGTGGCCTGCATTAACCGCAGATACTGAGCGAATGCTGCCTTTTGAATATCTTCCAGCCTGGTGATTTGATCTGAGACATGAAAACCTTATTCAGAACAAGAATTTCAATTAAATATGCCCCACAATTAAGTTATTGTGCTGCTCTCTTTCTCAGCCATTGAATATTTAAGTAGAAAAGCATCACTGGGTGAAATTGAAAGTAGCTTACCCCAGAGTATTTTATTATATGGTACTTAGCACACTCTGGAGGTAGACGAAATCCGATGAGTCAGAGGACAACTCTGTATTTGGGTCAGGCACCATGGGGGGCAGGTATGGGGAGGATGTACAAATCACAGGGTCTAGAGTATGAAAGAGAAGGGTTGTCATCAGCATTGCATGTATATCCTTCAGTTCTGTAAATGGTATTTAATCAGGCTTTTTTTTAAATTTGTTTTTTTCAGTAAATATTTTCAAAATAGAAATAAAATTACTGGGTTTCATATCACAAAAATATTTCATCCCATCTACGGTTATTATCTTTTGCTTCTCATTTCTGAATTTGTATGCATATAAATATATCTAGTTTTGTGTGTGTGCAAGATATATTTATACATGCATATATATGTACATAAACATCTATATGTATAGGCTGAAATAAATTTTTTTTCTCATTTTTAGGACCATGATAAATGTCATTTGCTTTTCTTGTTTGCTGTATTTTGCTCTGCCAGATTCCTTTAAGTAAGGAATGCTTGGGTTAGGTGTAAGTCTCTGAAATGAAAGGGATTTTGCATGTTGTTATTCACTTGTCCTGTTCCCCGCCCTGGCACGCAGCGGGCGCTAGCTGAGTGTGCCAGGAAGGGAAGCTTCCCTGGAGGAGGACAGGTCTCACAGGAGAGACTGGGCATCACAGAAATTGGGAAAGCCATGAGAGGTGTAAAGGGCAACACAAAGGCAACTCCAGGACACTCCAGGATGCGGGGGAAAAAGTGATGTTCCAGGAAGCAGGCAATATGGTACGGAGCTACGTGTGGATGGTGTGGCCACAGCATAGGCAGTCCCTGAAGGGCTCTCAGGCTGAGGGAAAGCCTGGAAGAAAGGGTGCTGCCCTTCAGGGAGCATGTTTGTCATGTCTTTCATTCTGTTTCACTTAACACCACTTAGATTTTCTGTTTTAAAAGATGTTTTTAACACTGTTTCAATTTTTGCTCAAGTAAAAGCAGAATTCTGAGCTTAAAAATCCTGGAAATCTTGGGAAAAGCTCTATTAGTTGCGCCAATCAACTTTTGCCACAGGCTCCCAGAAGGAAGCCCTTGAAGGGAAATCTTAATCCTCATATATTAATTCAAACTTGTACCCAAAGGTAACTCAGGCCTAGGTCTGAGTGACATTATTGTAGCGTCCTCTGCTGAAGGTCACACACCTCAGCGGGTGCACTCAGTGAGACCCTGCAAAGAAAGGGTCCTGAAAGGTGTCTCTTAGCTTGGTAACCATGACAATAGCTTTCCCAAAATACTTTCTGCTAATGAAGAGGCCAAAATGTCACATCTGCCTGGTATTTTTTCCCAGTGTATTCTGTGGGTATCCCCAGTACTTTCAGAAGTGGAGAAACTGAGCAGGAGCCTGGTCCTGATCAGAAATCCAGGTGCTTGTACACTGGGCAGTTGACGTGGGGCCAAGGGAGAGAGAAAAAGAGGGCTGTGTGGTGGGAAAGAGGGGAAGGGTAGTCTAACTCCTCACCTAAACAAAATCACAAAAGACAGATCACAAGCAGTCAGACTCAACATAATCAGATCTCACAGACCTACAAAGACATGTAAGCTTGTGGGAAGAAGAGTCTCTTGAACTATTACTTTAAATAACAATCAGCAGTGTATTCAGAATCTGTGAGCAAAGTCAGTCCCCAAGGGTTGGTTAGCCCAGGCTAACACAGCATCCAAAGTGTTTTAATTACAAACCAGAAAGCTTGTTCCTCCTGAGGAGTAATGGGGGAGAGTAGATGCAGGCTGCATGTGGAAATAAGTCTGAAAAGTCAGCGGTGACCCCAGGAGATAGGTAATTACGTTCTGGTCCTTGGCCTCAGGAGGAAGGCTAGCGAAAGCTCAGGGGCCTCCCAACACCCTTCAGGTTGTGCTGAGACTGCAGGGATCCCCTGACACCCCTGCTCCTTCCCTCCCAGGAGATGCTGCCTCAGCAGGGCTGAGGCTCATAACCCTGTAGCTGCAGAGGATGAGCAAGGAGCCAGAGCCATGCAGCACCATACGGTGTGTGATGGAAAGCCTTCTCCAGTCGTGTGCCAAAGGAGGCATCCTCAGCATAACATCTAGGCATCACACCGAGGTTTCCCGCTCCCAGCCTGCAGTGCCAAAATGCTACCTGCAGCTGTGAATGTGGTAGTGGCTGACCCACAGGGGAAGGTGTATCACTTCTTAATCACCAATATTTGAATCAAAATCCAATAAAATATTAGTCCTCACAAACATTTCTCCCTGATACATGCTGCCACCTGTTTTAACAGCTGCAGAAAAACCCAGTCCTTTTCCATGCCTATCTGCAAATATCCAGTGTATCCACCCTCTGTGGCTGCTTTAAGCTAATTTTGTGGTAGTGTTTATGTATAAATATAAATATATTTATATAGGAGTATATAATTCAGAAGGCTAACCTTCCTTTAAAAATATTATCAGACAAAGAATGGAAATACCACATCAGTTATAATTATATTACATATCTTTATATTCAAATAAAGATTTTTAAGATTCTTGGTGGATTAAAAAAACATACAGTTAAAGGAAAATCTGACCACTAATGGTACAATGGACTGGATGATGGGTACCAAAGAGGGTTCTTGATGAGGCAGGGGACAGTAAGAAATGAGCAACATATCCACAACATATGAGAGCGGCATGGATGTGTTCCTTTCACTTGGTGTGTTTTTTTCCATTTGAACAAAGGCTGTTGTCATTTGGCAAAGTTCCCCTTCATAAGGTCAATTCTAAAACATTAGGATTACTTCTCTTGATTTATGTTCTTATTGTTTTCTGCATAAATAAAGCTATGGCCTCTTCCTTCCAGTTAATGTACCACTAGCTTAATTAATTTTGAAAGCGGAAGAAGGTGCAGGAGAGAGCTGATATTAATGAGCTGTACTGACAACATTAGGGACTGACTGAAACTAGTTATTAAAAATACGAGTAGGGATTGTTATATGCTTTGGAATAACTGCAATAAGTAAATCCAGACTAAACCCAGAATTTTATGCTATATGCCTATCTGTATATTGCTACTGTACCCCAGGAAAAATTCTGATCCAAACCTGTGTTCTGTGTTTAGTTCCATACTTCAGAAAGTTCATAAAAGTAAAACTCCTGCCTATAAATGACTTCTTCATTTTGAAAGCTAACATTTAGCTTACAGCTAAGAGAGGTCTTGCAGTTAAAATTTTGCAGTTTGATGGATCTACACTTCAGGGATTACTTCGTCTGTGGATAATTCTATTTCTTCGTCTATTTTTATACTACTAGTACCCAAGTGTTCCAGTCAGATGGTGACTGTGCTAGGTACCATACATTCATATATATTCAAAGCATGTACATTTTTCTATCATCAACAGCAAATTGTTGTGGAGAAGATTAGAAGAAAATAATGTACCAACAGCAAAGATATGCACGAATGTCAAGGACAGCTGATGTCAGGGGAAAAAAACACCCCAACAAACAGCTGATAATTCATAGTATTCCAGCTAACCTGGAGGGGAAGCTGCCCTGACATCTTCAAAATAAGGAAACTGGGGAGGCTACCACTACTACACATCTAAATAGGTGTCCAAATCTATTGTGGTCAAGTATTGTATTTATTTCAGTTTTAATATCCTGTGAGTTGCAAAGATAGTCTGTTACCTTGTTAACGTCCACTTTGAGCTGCTGCTGTTCTGTGTGAATTTATTTCCTGCATTTCCTTGTGACTTTCTTCATTATTCTGCCCCATTTGGGATCAAAAGGTATTTTTTAAAACTTTGGTTATAAAGATTTCCCTCAAGCTTTTTAGCTTTCACCCAGAGTGGTATTCCTCTTCTTCCTATACATTACCCCCAGATAGATACTTGGTTATTTTGGTCATAACCAACAAGTATTAACCCTGTTTATCAAGCTCCAAGAAATATTTGTTCATGCTGAGCATGAACAGGCTTTCAAGAGTTTGCAGAGAATCTAGGAAGGGGACTAACTTCATCATCACCCGAGCACAGTCGAAAAGGACAGATCAACATAATTAGACTTTTTTTCACTGCTGTAACTCCAGTGTATTTGCAGTGTAAGGAAGAGCGGTGTTTGACCAAGTCTTTCTACCTACTGAGTGCAGACACGTCCACAGCTGAAGTCATAGTACAGCACTAATAGTTGGTAAAAGTGTCCCTTTTACTCTTTGACAAGAAACAGTTTTCACAGACGTCAGGGAAGAAGGTCATGTAGTAAGAAAGGAAGATGCAGATGGTAAA
>WEKW01022754.1:0-12548 GCA_013389905.1 Sula dactylatra
TGCATGTAGATAGCAAAGAGGCAGCCTTTGACTTCGAAAATATCTATATTGTCAGCTATTTTTTTTACCGCAGTCAAGAATTGGAAACACAAGCACAAACATTTTCTACCTTTACTAGAATCTACAATTCCAAAATTCCATTTAGGCATGGAATCTCTTAAACTCTGGGATGTCTTTTTGGCTGCTTTTGGGAACTGAGTTTTTTGTACTTCAAGAATCTTTTAAATACATAAAGTAATATACTTGTGTATTAGTAAAATGCTCATGTTCATTTTGTCTGTATGCNATGGAATCTCTTAAACTCTGGGATGTCTTTTTGGCTGCTTTTGGGAACTGAGTTTTTTGTACTTCAAGAATCTTTTAAATACATAAAGTAATATACTTGTGTATTAGTAAAATGCTCATGTTCATTTTGTCTGTATGCCTTAATCTACTCTGAAAAAGCAATTAGATAAATAGCATAAATATAACTATATTTTTCTACATGCAGAAATACAGAGTCAGTATCATGGGTTAGAACAATATATTCAATTTTTCAAAAGCAGATTTTACTCCAAGTAATACAGTGATTTTGTCAGTGCCCCAGGTAGCCTACATAGCAGGAATGGAATTATTCTATTGGATGAGCTCTTCTACTACTTACATTGTCTTGTCTGGTGTCATCCTTTAGATTCATTTTGACCCTTTCCCACAAAAGCTGCCACCTTTCTGGGCTCTGATTTAATTTACTTTCCAACCTTTCGATTTCCTGAAATAAATAACAAGGGTTTTCTTAAGGATAAACATTTCTAACTGATCACTTCCTGGTAATCATTTTTATACAACCATTTTCTAGTCGGTATTTTTACACAGGAAGCTTTTAGGCCATGTTGCCCATTAAAGTACAAAAACCTCTGTCAAACCAGCTATAAACAGAAATCAACCAGACTCAAGAGTTAAAGGCAACCAAATACAGCATCAGCCACATCATTCTTCTTGCATGTCACTGGTTGGAGGAGCCACTGTGCTTTCAATTCCCTGCCAGTTCGCCTGAACACACAAAATTCAACACCAATTGCCATAATAGAAACACGACAATGATAAGGATAGGCTATTTTTTATAAAAATATTTACAAAGAACAAATTCTGTGCTGTGACACCAACATAGTACATTGCCAATATTAACATTTACCCTCGTTTATAAAACATGATAAAAAGCTTTAATAAAAGAAGGAAATGAAACAGAAAGATTTATTCAGTTTGGATGTCAAACTGTAACAACATGTTCTTGTTGTGGAACTTGGGAATATGACCTATGTTGATAACCTCCAGTTAGGGTTATTTCCTGTTAATAAGACAGTGCATGCAAAGTTAAGTAAAAAGAGGCAATTTCATTAGTTTATGTTTACTTGTGAACTCTCATCAATACATTTGTCATTACTTTGATGTGTGGTCCATATTCCTTGCCATGCTTCCTTTCTATATTTTTATTTTCAACAACTATATTGTTATGAAAAATCTGATTCTTAATGAAATCAAATTAAAAACTCAATTTTGCAAATCCAATTAAGAATTGATGATGGAACAAAAAATTGCCATAGGACAGAGAATTCCCATGCTATATAAAAGCCAACTAAAACCCAAGACATTTATTTTCAAAGTAGAGACAGTAAGTCTCTGACTTTATTTACTTCTGCTATACCAAATGATTAAAGTAGATTTCATAATATTCTCCAACTTGTATTGGTTGAAAGACTTACAGAAAATGACTATATTTTTAAGGTAAGAAAACATCTTGACCAGGAAATTAACTCCTGAACTAAATTTTGAAGTCTGAAGTGAAAATAAAAAAGCCAGTATTTGATAGTGTAACAGGAACAAAATATTTCTACGAACTCTTCCTTGCTGAAGGTAAACTAGAAAACTCAAAAGTAAACCTAAATATAAGAAATCTGGCTTAAAAACAAAAATCAAACCAGAAGTTTTAAATACTGAAGGTAGCTGAAAGCCCCATATACATTAAATATTATAGGACTCTCCTTCCTGCCAAGAAATAAAATCAGAACAGTTTGGTTTGGAGTATCTTCACAGGTAGATATAAAAATAAAGAATGGTGAACACAAGCCAGACTAAAGGCTTCTCTAGATTACTCATTCCTCTTCCAAAGTGCTGAGTGTAAAACACTTCTTGATGAGATACGTACGACTGAATCAATTTACCACAGACTTTTTATGTAAAAGGCTTTCCAAACTGCTGCAAAAGGATACAAGCACTTCAGTGCTAAAAATTAATCAGGTTTTAATCTGGTCATTCTCTTTCTGCCCTAGACTTGACTTCTGAGTACAAGTCTTTGCAGAATCTAGAAGTAACTGAAACTTGTTACTTAGCAACTGGGTCACATTCCTTCTTTTGTGGCTCCACAACAAGTAGTGCTTCTAGAACTTAAATGAAAAACTTTCAACAATCTTCTATATATACCTTGAAAAGTTAGGAATAAATTCTCCTTTAATAAACCCCATGTAAAAAACTTACATGGCAATAAATCACTAAGATTTACTCTTACCCCTTCAGTTTTAAATTTTACTGAAAACATCAGATTTTTTTTTTTCCTTCCATGTGTGGAATGGACTATGAAGAGCTGCATTTCCTTGAAAGAAAAATTCCTTAAATTTATCTTTCTGGTTCATCTCCTGTTGCCTGGACTTACAGAAGCAGAAGTCAAAGAAAGATTATAACAAAGATTATAACAAATACAATTGTATTAATATCCATTTCCTGAAATTAGTAATTACAAGCAATTAGCTTTACTGTGCCTTTCAAAACATGTATCTGCTAAGTAATGTACTTTTTAATATTTGAATGGTATAGACAGGAGTTAACTCTGCAGACATTCAACTGTAGAGACCGATCACCTCCTTTGTATCCTCAATGTGTTTGTGCACACAAAATAATCTGGATGAAGTCCTACACTAGTGAACTGCCTTCACTGTGAAAGAGCACCCTGGGTTTTGGAAGTCTTTGTCAGTATTTTCTCTTCAACTCCTGAGCTAGAAGGCTTCTCAGCCTTTGACTACAAACAGAAAGATGCTGAATGTGTACCCAGTAATCGAATTGCTGCTTCTGTCAAGTGTTCAGACTTGTGTGTGCAACAAGTTGTACATGACTAGTTGTTCAATATTTGGAATAAACTTTTCGGTTCAGGGTCCACTTCGATAGATCAGTCTTTTTGGCACATAACCAAAAGCTGTAAACCAGCTCACAAACAGAAATGTTATTTTTATTGTTTTGCTGGTTATTCATTGACCCCTTATATAACTGTAATTCTTTATGGCATATATTTATGGCAGAGTTAATTTGGGTGACTTGCATCCCGAAGTGGCATCTTTCAGCTTGCTGACCTCTCTCTGAGCAATCACCATCTAATGTTAAGTGATGTGACTGCTTATTTGTAAGAACAGGACACGTAGGTTCATCTCTCACAATTCTTAGAAGTACCAGAATCTGAGACACTCCTAATGACTTATGGGGACTAAATGCCTTTTTAGGATTGTTAGCAAATCAGTGAGAAACAGCGGAGATGTGTCTGCCCTCAAGGATTTGACTTGCATTTTCACTGAAATATCAGTAGATTACTATCTCTAATATAACCAGCAACCAGGCATATATCACAGAATGGCTGAGGTTGGAAGTGACCTCTGAAGGTCATCTGGTCCAATCCCCCTGCTGCAGCAGGGCCGCCTAGGGCCAGTTGCCCAGGACTGTGTCTAGATGGCTTCTGAGTATCTCCAATGATGGAGAGTCCACGACCTGTCTGGGTAACCTGTGCCAGCGCCCAGTCACCCTTGCAGCCAAAAAGTGTGTCCTGATGTTCAGATGGAACCTCCTGTGTTTCAGTTTGTGCCCATTGCTTCTGGTCCTGTCACTGGGCACCACTGGAAAGAGTTTAGCTCCATCTTCTTTAGATCTTCTCTTCAGTTATCTATATACATTGATAAGATTCCCCTCCTGAGCCTTCTCTTCTGCAGGCTAAACAGTCTCAACCCTCTCAGCCTTTCCTCATATGAGAGATGCTCCAGACCCTTAATCATCATCATGGACGTTTGCTGGATTCTCTCCAGTAGCCCCATCTCTCTCTTGTACCGGGGAGCCCAGAACTGGGCATAATACTCCAAGGTTTGGCCTTAGCAGAGCTGAATAGAGGGAAAGGATCACCTCCCTCAATCTGCAGGCAATGCTTGTAAATCCAGTCCAGGATACCACTAGCCGCCATTGCTGCAAGGGTACATTGTTGGATCATGGTCAGCTTTCTGTTCCCCAGGACCCCCAGGGCCCTTTCTGCAAAGCTGTTTTCCAGCTGGGCACCCCCAGCATACACTAGTGCATGGAGTTGTTCCTCCCCAGGTGCAGGACTCAGATAAGTTAGCTCATTTATAATCTATCACAACATACTCATGTCAAAGGATCATTTGAAGAGCTAGTCTTCATGTGAAACATTTAACCCAGGAATTTAGCCTGTGTGGAAGACATTGCTCTTGGATGTGCTACACTGTGGTATTATCTTATTGAATTTTACAAGCCAGGAAAGCAAGTACTTAGAAAAAAAAAAAATAGCAGCAGGAACCTCAAAGTTCCTGTCAAATGAGTTGTTTCTGAGTTTTGTGGAAAATCTGTTTTTAAATGGAGAAATTATTTTAAAACTTTTTGCAACTAATCTCTGAAAGAGAAAATAGAGGCATGGGTGTGCTGTTTCACAATTACTTTTTATTTTCTTTAAGAAATGGATGGGTAGCTACTTTAAATATTGGTACCTTGTTTCTGATTTCTGTCATGCAGAAAGGCCATCAATGGTCTTAAAGGGAAGCACCTCTGTTTGGATCTGCTTTTGAACATTTATATCTCCAAAGTACACTTCTGAGAATTTACGATTTGAACAACATTGCTCGTATTTGTTGGCTGCCTCTGATGTGGTAGAGGTGAATTGAGAAGCTTTATAAAGAAATCTGTATTTTAAAATGCATTTTATCATCTGCAATCTTTAAAAGGCTTCCTTTAGGACTAAATGAATGAAATTTGCAGATTGGTTAACTTCCTACAGCTCAAACATAAGGATTTATTGAAACCATAGAGCCATCACACACATCTGGTTAGAGGTGAATTGTTATGTACCCAAAACACATTAGAACATTTACTGCTAAAAAAATTACACCTTTTACTCGTAATAGAAGAGCACCACATTCTACCACGGAAAATTCTGAATTAAGACACTCAATAACTTCTCTGTTTCAGCTTTACGTCCTGAAGAGCACTATCTAATTTTCAATTGAAAAATATCTTTAGAACAAACAAATTTGGGCTTATCATTATAAACTAAGGGAGAATCAATCTTCCCTAGTAATTTACCATTGCTAAATATGGTCTCAGTTCAAACATTTTTTGGATACCAACACATTCTCAATGGATTTATGATTAAAAAGAGGTCTTTCTCCTACATCAGCAACAGTCCTAAATTAACAACTTGTTTTAAAAGAAAGTTCACTTTGCTTTTTAAACTTAGAAGAATATTTTTGTAACCTTTATACAACCTCTTCAAAGTTCTCCAAATGTTCCTCTCCATTGCTATCTTTTATTACTGTAATCTAATTCACAAATAACATTTAAACTCTATAAAACCTGACCCTCATATCTTTAGAATATAATATGGCTAATTTCCCTGTTATATGGCAGTTTCTCACAGTTGTGGATATGGATAGTTTGGCATCTACCCCAGGAAGAAACGCAGAAGAACATTGTTGCTATATTCCTGATGTACTTCTGGCCTCCAGTTACCTGATATGAAAGCTCTCTCTTTTTTGCTAAAGAATCTCTGACACGACCCCTGTTGAGAAACTGCTCGCTCTTTGCCTTTGTGAAGTTACAAGCTCTGAGATGTTCTGGCTATCTTATTTTGAGTCAAGGGAAATTTTACAAGTGATTTTTTTTTTTTTTAATAATTGGGCTTTGTTCCTGTGTTTGATCAATTATGACTGGAAGGAATGGACCAAAAGAAATTTGAGGAATGTTCCAGAATAAAGCTAACTCTCCAGCAAAAGCAAGTCTATCCTCAAGGACTCAGATCCATCCAGAAACTTCCTGCCTTAAGACTTTACTAAAAATCATCTCTGGTTCAGGGGAGTTCAGAGACCCACAGCATATCCTAATTTTGCAAGCACTGCAATATTAGGCTCCATAATCCCAGCTTTAATATAAGGTAAAATCTGCAAACAGTTTTCAAAATAAAAAAATGTGTGTAGCATTATGTATCTGAACGTGCAATGCATGTGGCTTCAAACAATAGCTCTAGGAAGTGAAGAGTGTCCTTGTAATTTCCTGCACTATCAATTAGGATGATAATCTAAATATTAGGACTGCTAATTAATTATAATCAACTAACAAACATTTAAGAAAATACAGATGTTAAATCATTGGAAGCAGCTACAACAATTATCATGATAATGGGATCTTTTTTCATCTTCTAATGAAGAAAGGACAAATCCAAAGCAGCCTACATGAGCCCAAACAAGAAAAAGCCAAAATCAAGCATCTATTTCAAGCACCAAAATATTCCGAAGAATCTAAATTTACCCATTTGGCCCTAGTAAACACAAATAAACTAAGAGCAATCACGAAAAGCTTTTCTGAAAAATTTGGGCCAAGATGTTCAGTTCATGTTTGTGTATCTGCCTCCCACTTGTTCAAATCAACAAGTGTCAGATTCTGTTTTCTGATCTGTCTGGAAATCTGGGTCTTTGTCATTCTACCACACACTGACTTTAAAATGAGTAGAAAGAGGACAAGAAAGCTAGATTCAACATTTGCCCAAATTAAAATAACAGTTCCTGCATTTCTTATAAAAGGCAACCTAAAAATATATTACGCTACCTACCTTATTATTTAAATAAGTGAAAAAAATCCATGACTGGCTTTCGTATAGTTATTAACTATTACTAAAGTGTACTAAAAGTGTTAATTCAGAAAAACATAAGCTTTGCAGGAAGTCTGACATCACTTCTCAAGATCAACCGGTCAGTTTTACCAAACACCTGTTTTGACATCTATCATGAACCTTTTAATAACAGTATATCTATAAGGCAATAACTTAAACAAAAAGTAAATATGAATTTCATGAGCATAACAGAACTTATTGTTCTGTGTAACACATGTACTTACATTTAAAAGGCTGCTGATGGCATCAGGTTGTATTTTTTTAACATCATCATAACATGGCCATACTATTTTCCTCTTAGTCTGAGAGAGTGAACCATCCGTTTGGTCAGTTTCCTCTGAAACACTGCATTTTGCAGTTACCATGGTCCAATCATAGGAAGGACCTGTAGCCAAAATCTCTTCTACATAATAATCCCACTTTTTGAGGCTGGACATGTTTACATTTGGTTTCAGTGCCTATTTGAAACAAAGTTTTATTATAATGACACAAAGGAAGTCTTTGAGTTTCAGACTTACAATACACTACAGTACTTTTATTTTCTAGATTATTCTAAATTGAACAATATATTGCAGCAGGTGAGTAGTGCTGCAGTTTGATAATTTCTACAGGAAGATCTTGGCTCAGTCAGATCAAAACCTAAAACTAATACTAGCTTTGGAAGTATACTGCTCATTTTTATCCTTCTACTAAACCAGGTGCTTACCAAGAACTCTAATTCAGCACATGTAGTTGGTACCCTCACAGTCTTTGTGCCTCCTGTTAAAGATACAAAAGGCACTTGATAGCAATCACCCTTCAATTTTTCTCAGCAGAAAATCCAAGACTCTTTGCCATCAGAGAAAGGAGACAGGCTGCATAAAGTAGCTGGACATGCCACTTGGCAAAACCACAGTAATATAAAGTAGGCAGCCAGAAACTGTAGATTTTTCAGAGTAGTTTAAAACAGATTACTTTGTATTAAGTGTGGGGTTTTTTTTTTTCCTTTTGAAAAATAAGGTAAGGCTTTCAGTTTGCATGCACCTTACTTGAAGGGAATTACTGCCTCAGGTAAATGGGCAATTTTAAAGTCTGAAGAGTGATGCTCAGTCATAATGACTAATTCTGCTACTATGACACCATTTCACATGAGGAAAAATAGCTTCTTCTAAACAAGAGAAAGAAAACACTATCAAAATAGTGAAAGCTACTCCTGATTGCTTACTAATCAGGCTACTGCTTACAGCAAAATGAATAGATACAGTGTACAAGTAGCCCATCAAGCTCCAAATTCATCACTGTGATAGTTCTACAGAGAAAACAGACATTTCTCTAAAACAAAGACAGCTGAGGCACTTTCTATCCACTAAATGTCACTTAGTTTTCTCCCTCTTCCCTCTTGCACCACCACTTTATTAGGTAAGTATAAGTGTGTATTCATGTGGTGCGTGTGTGTGGGTTGAAGGAGGTTGCACTGTTGACTGCAATAATGCAGTCTCTGATGCAGACTCAAAACACCTTAAAGAAAATAATCTTTGCTTTTTTTTCTTTTTTTTTTTTTTTAAATGAGGTCAGTTTATATAGCAGATTTGAGTGCAAGGTGCTATATATGCTAAGATTCAATGTAGTGAAACAACTTGAGGAAAAAAGAAAACCAAGAAACACCAACAAAAATATCAGTGGTGCCATGGCCTCTGAGACAGTGGAGACTGTCCCATCATTATGTTTTCTGGTCAACAGCTGTGGACAGACATGCAAACAAATGATTTATCAGGGTGAAGCTCACTGCCAAAGCAGGAGAGAGCAGCACAGGAATGAACATCTGTGGGGCAGTGGATGGCAGGAACATCTTAAAACAGCCTTGTCTCCAGAACTACAGTAAGAACAACACCCTTTTCTTGCAGTTCCTGAGATATTTTGACTGCTTCTTCCCTGGCTATTGCAGAATTCTATAATTGTGAGTGTATTGTGAATTTCACATAATTATTCAAGACACAGTCCAATCTAGTGGAGGTATATTATCATATGAGACAGTGATATAGACAATATGGTACAATCAGATCGTTACGAAATGTATCCCGTTATGACTCTAAACTCATTTCCCCCTAACTGTTGTTTGTACTATACAATTTTTTTTAAACAATCTGTGCAAATTTTAAGATAATATTTATAATCATTCATATAATTAAATTAAATCAAACAAAGATTCTCATTTACCTCAGTGGGATGCATAAATACATGTTCCAGAATTTGGCCCTTAAATGACATTTCCGTAACTAAGATGACTGAGAATATAAAACTATAAGACAATGCTCCAACCGATTGAAATGGGTCAACTTTACCCACTAAATGCTTAATTCAGTTGAGAACAATTAAGATACCAAAATGTACACAAGGAATCACTCAGAATAACAAAACCACCTGGGTTTCTTTTGTTGGGTTTTTTTGTGTGTGTGTTTTTTTTTTTTTTTTTTTTTTTTTTTTTTTTAAATATCATACCTCTATTTCAGCAGGGGCATAGAGGTAATTGAAGAAAACAGGGCTCCTTTTGTGCATCTTTTCAATACATTCCCAAATACAAATTCCTTTTTTGGCATGTTTATCTCCTTTATCTTCAAACAATGTCCCTAAGGAAAATAATAACAGCAAAAAGATAGCTTTATGATAATACATAACAAACACTAAAACATAGCCAAAAGCAATTTCACAGACTAAATGTATAGTAAAGTCTACTATCAAATGCCACTGCAACAAGAGATTGTATTTGATGAAACAACTGCTGTGCTTTGCAACTGCAACTATTCAGTAGCGTTATATTTATAAACTTGTTCTGAAATTTACTGAAGTACTTGAGTGTATTTATGAATGTCCCTTTCTGCCTGCAACTATGCTGACTCAGCAGACCTTCAAGCCCTACTAACTGATTCTGCCCCCCACTACCCGCCATTACCAGCCCTTCCAGTCTGCTGGACCAGCTGCACCAGAAATTACTTGCTAACTCATTTTAGGGAAAACAAATCAGGCTAGTGTAAATAAGTTAGCCATAGATTTGTGCTATCTAAAATTACTTTGGAAGGACATATAGTTTATCCAAAGACTACTGGAAACAGGATTTTATATTGCATGAAATGGTATTTGAAAGCTAACTATCCCTAAATAAACACACAATCCCCCCAAATTGTAGAACCATGTAACAATCCAGGTTGGAAGGAACCACAGGAGGTCATTAACTCCAACTCCTTGCTTTTGTTCAAATGAAGGTAAATAATGGAAATTTTTTGTTGAAATAAA
Source organism: Sula dactylatra (assembly GCA_013389905.1). Lineage (NCBI taxonomy): Eukaryota > Metazoa > Chordata > Aves > Suliformes > Sulidae > Sula > Sula dactylatra. The sequence continues at coordinate 10,232 of WEKW01022754.1, forward strand.
TCAGTTGCTCGAGTTTACTCTGTTCCACAGTTACTACAGTTTTTAAGAAAAGCATTCAGACTGACCACATGCCATGAGAACCACCCCACAAAGCAGTGAAATTCAGAGCACGTAAGTGTTCTGCTTAGCGAACAAGTTCCAAGAACAGCCTCAACTGTGATTGTGTAGTCTTAATAAGATGGCTCTGAAGGTAGATAAGGCCTTGGAACCAGTAAGGTTGCACACAACAGATGGAGTAAAAAGGAGATATAAAAGAAGAGAAACACTGAAGAGAATGCAAAAGAAAGAAGTGAGAGAGAATAGATGGAAAGGCTTTCCTTTCCTGAAACCTCATGCACTCTCTGAAGGATTCCCAAGGACTTTGTTTCTGTTAAAATAAGGTATTTAGTAGGGGAAACTGAACCATGTGGATAAATTGCTAAAAAACCCTGAGGCATGGCGCTAATTTCTTCTACTTTCTCTTAGTCCCATCAGTGGCATGGCTCAGGAATCATTCGTTCAGAAAATCCCACATGTTCTTCACCTCCATTTTGCTTTATATTCCTGAAATGGAATTCATTATATCACCACCATGCAACTACTGGACCATCTCAAACTCAAACTAGGCAAATAGACCAAATACTGATGAGAACAATACCAACAACTACAAACCCAATATGCAATAAACAAACATACCATGTTCTAGTCTTTCATAGTCTGAATCCAGAAGAAATGTTTTAAATCGATTTGATATGTGATGAAAAGCCAGAAACTTCAGGTAATATTGATTGAACTCAAACTCTGTTGGGTATTGGTTATGTATCTAAAAAAAAAAAAAAAAAAAAAAAAGGGAAAAAGAGGATATTGGGGTCCAATACAAATAGATATGTAAGAAATAATAACGTGAAATATGACAGCAAAATAATAATGTTTCAGAGCAGATAGGGTGTACTATACAACAGCAGTATTAAACTCTACAAACCCCAGGATTCTTCAAAGTAATCAATCTGGATATAAATCTTCTATGATAAGTCTTGAAACACCATGTAACTTCATAGGCAAAAATGCTGCTCTTGGATGTAGCTGGAAATCAAAATTTATTTGGAAGGTTTTGCAGTGGACTTCTTGCTATTGCTCAGAACCCAACGTAGTAGATACGTACAGAGGTAATGCTGCAAATGATATTCCACCCACCATTACTGAAACAGCTAATTTTTGAAGTACTTGCTAGTCTACACATATTTCTTCCTTTTCAAAATATGCATCAAAATATTACAGTATGAAAAAAATAGAAAACATACTGAGAAGGTGTCTGCCATTATTCTTTTAAAACCATAAAAACTATGTAATGTCTTAAATTGTTATCCTCAGTCAGGCTTGGGATCTATCTAATTCAGTGAATGTCTCCAACAGGAGTAAGGAGCAGATATTTATGAAGGAAATACAAGATTATCAGCGTACAGCACTGTGGGATAGTTGGCTCTTCACAATTGCTTCCTCTTGAACATTAACACAGAAAGAGCCTGCTGTAAGATTTTAAGCATGAAGTTTAATATTCATGGCAAAATTTTTCAGCATTAATTATTGATAATATTTATACTTGATATCCATATAAAATTCAAGATTCTAAAAATCTTGATGAGATTTTGCTCACAGAAATTTCATGGGTTAATTTGAAATTTAAAATTTACTCTTCAAATAAGATTATGAATTGTAATCTTTATTTTCAGAATTAAGCATGGTAATTAACTGAAAATTCCCAATTACAATGGAAATAAGTACATTTTGCAATCAAAAAAGGAACTGCTGAAGGAATTTCAAATTTGAAATATGTCTCACTGTTCTTTGTCTAGCTTCACACCAAACTTGTAAAATTCCTTTAGCTCTGCAATCTTCCCATGTCTTGGCTTTTGCATTCCCACCACTCTCATTTTCTTGTTCCATCTTTTCTCTCTAATCTCTAGTTATCAGTTCCTCAAGAGAGAAACTTTTTTCTTTTTTAGTACTTACGGAAACTAGTATTAGACTATTTGAAGCTCCTTCATGTTTAGATTTTCTAATCTGCCAGTTGAAATTAAAACCAAAACAAAACAAACCAACCAGCTTAATAAAGAAAAAAAAAAAAGCCCTTAGCAAGGAAAGGTTATCTACCGAACGCACAACAGTGATGGGAAAATCCCTTGAAAGGACCTATAAACACATACACAGCATTTCAGTCAGAGAATTTGTTGTTATTATATCTCAATATTAGCTTGGGGCTAGGCATTTAAAATCCTAAGATACTTTAAGATATCTCAATTCAACATACCCACACTTATTTTATCCCCACTTCTCCCCT